>CM061155.1:13986848-14509348 GCA_030710495.1 Labroides dimidiatus
ACAGAAACACCCTGTTATTGTCTCTTTCTATCCCTGCTGAGGAAGACACAATGGTTAACTTTAACAATACCTCCATCAGCTCCTCCTGAAATGTTGCCGAAGTGAGGCAGCCCCTGTGTGTTTGAATGTGTGGGTATCTTTTCTGTATTGTCAGTGCAGCATATGGCCTTGTGACACAGCGGGCTGAAGGTCACAGACTAGAGGAATTCAAGTCATTCTGGGAATCTTTCTGCCTTTTTTCCTCTTCAGCAAACTGTTTCAAGGGCAATCAAGCCTGAAAGTGCAGGGACCCACACACACACACACCACACACACACAGGCAGCCAAACGCCTGTGCAGGCACTCAAAATATTTAACACCAACAACTTAATACAAGATTCTCAGATCATAACAGTACAGCATTTTGACTCTGTGAACCTTCTGATTCCTCTTTTCCAGGCTGTAAATCAATCAATCACTTAAATCCTCTAACCATGACCAAAACTTAGAATCAGAAGGAGATCAGATTCTGGGTGCATCCACTGTGAATCAGACTTAAATCTCTTATAATAATGGAAAATGTGACTAAAAGCAATTACAACTTAACAATTTAGCCTGATGATGATTATGATAATTGCTGTGGGTGCAAACCTCTGAGGAAGAGACAGTGGTTAGTGATATGGAATAATGAGACCTGGATGAATACAAATGGAGATAGAGAGAGAGAGAGAGAGAGAGAGAGAGAGAGAGAGAGAGAGAGAGAGAGAGAGAGAGAGAGAGAGAGAGAGAGAGAGAGAGAGAGAGTGTAAGCCTAAAGCAGCATAAAGAAGAGCTAATACAGTCATTACTATAAAATTGAACATGAAGCAGGTTTAAGTTTTAAGTCTAATCTTAAAAGGAAAAAGCTCCTCCTGAAAGAACCAGATGGAAAAACTATGTAAGATGGAAACAGCAATAGGTGAAAGCTTAGCCTCCCGTTCTACTTTTGGAGTCTTGTATCACAAGCAAGCTCAGTGAGCATTTTAGATTTAGAGGAGTGAAAGAAACACAAGATGTTTAAAGAATGATGATGCAGGTGAGAACACAGGCGATGACACTGTATACTATAGTATGAGTGTTAAGTACCCTTGACCTGTATTTGTAGATACATTTTCACAAACGTGTAACAGTTACAGTTTTCTTTCAGTCAGTGTGTGGCACAAAAAGACTGTGTGAACAAAGACATGTTGATTTTCATCTAGAGATGACAAAATATTGACTCACTATGTACAGCAACCTGTATCATTTGTATTAGTTATACTGACTGGACTGTCTACTAGCTACTTCCAGTTTTGATTTATAAGCATACACAGCCATGTTGCAGAATCTTTATCCATTTTGTAAAGTTTTAACTCTTCTGCATTACCGCCATTGAAATGCATCCCACTCACAGATTAATCAGTGACACACAATCAATATGGAAGACTGTTTTGTGATTTAAAGAGTGATATTGCGACTTTTTAATAAGGGTAAAGAATCCAAATATGTTAAGGCCTTGACAGTTTGGCAAGCAAAAAAACAAAACAAAAAAAAAATTCCTCAGACACATCTTGTTTAGATCTTCACGGTTTCCTAGTAAATATGAGAATTAAAAGTTTCCCAGATGAAAGTTTTTGAAACATTTAGAGCAAATGTGAAATCTGCCCTTTGTCCCCGTTTGTTCACTTCTCTTTTAATTGGCTGCTTTTTCTTTAGAAACTTTAAGCAAGATTCTTCAGTATTAACAAAAATAATTATCACGCCTCAGAATGGATTCCCAAACAATGACTTTTGTGTCTTTCATTGTGAATTAAGCATGAAAAAGAAGCATTCAAAATGATCTAAATAACCAAGGGACCATTGTCATTGAGGAGCATCTTGTTACATCTTAACTCTGGGGGGAATAAAGCACACTACCCCTTTTGTAATGCTATCACCTTGGGGGAAGGGATGTGAGGTAAAGTGGGGGAGAACTGAAGATGGAAAATGCAAATGCTTCTATAATCTTGGCCCATTGTGTGTCAAAGAAAACAGAAAGTAGGGAGAAGAGAAGGTGTGGTGAGGGAGCAGGTTTTGAGTCCAAACTGGAGGTGAAATATGCTGGTGATGATGCACCATATGTGTGAAGAGATGGTGCTGATAGGGTTGTAGGTGGTGTCAAAGAGAGCAGACCCCAGGGAGAAGCTCTGATGGTGGGCTGGGGTCTCTCAGGTGACAGCCCCAGGCCTCTGTTCTTTGAGTGGACCTCCACATGTCGTTCCCAGTTAGTGACAGATGTCTCGACTCTGCAACACCAGTAATTAACCAATTGAGCTCTCCTCAGCAGATGATACTGTACAAGAGCAGCAGGAGGAGAGAGGAGAGGGGAGGGGAGGGGGGGTGTTAAACAGAAGTAACAGAGAAGAGGGTGCAGGGGAAAGATTCATTTGCATTCCCAGAAAAAGTGTGATGTAAGTCTCATTTCTGTGTGCTGCTCTTCTGAGTATGTCTGCACATGTTTGCACGTGTTAGCTTTAAATCTTACCCTGCACTGTAGATCTCTGTCCCTGAATCTGCGCTCTCTCTCATGCAAGATGATGAGAATGTGTCACAGACATGAATAGATGGTAACAATTTCTGAGTCTGTGCGTGTGTATGTGTGTGTGTGTGTGTCCCAATCATGGCAGTAAATCCATCTGTGCTCCGGCTGTTTCTACCCGGCCTGTGTCTGGGTGTATTTCTCCTCTGCTGACACATTCTTTAGGATGGATGTTGGAAAGAAGCTGCACCTTCACATGGATGATGCTGTGGAGTCCATCTTGCTCATGTGTGTTTCTACATTTGTGTGCTCATGTCTCTGTTGCAGGATAAGTGTTTATTCATACTTTTGCTTGACTTTATTTCCATGCGTGCGCTGGTGTCTGACTCTGGTGATGAAGTATCCTCCTGGGATGCTGATCCTCAGATCGAGCTTGTCAATCACTGTGATTGATCAGTCTGCTGCCCCTCCTTCTCTCATTCCAATCCGATCCCACTCGCCCTCTCCTCCCAGTCCAAGCCCCCCGGTGATTAATCACTCAGTCCCTCAGACAGGTAGCAGTGACATCATCCAATACTCCCCCCTACCCTAAAGACGAGGTAGTGAGAAGTGGTGGTCAGCAAAGTGATGAAAGCAGATCTGCTGCATAACCCAGAGGTCCCTGCAGTCATCATATATAAGTTCTCTTGTGTTAAAGAGGAGCCTGATGATGGTGACAAAGTGAAAGGATGAATTCAATCATTTAAGAGCTCAGTTATGTGACAGTGTTAGCATCTTATAGCATTATTCATTTTTTATCTGCACTAAGAGAAAAACAGGAAGGTAAAAGTCTGACTTGACAATTTTTGAATATTTGTCTATGCTGTAACACTCCTTTAATTAGGGAAGAATGGGGTTAGTTTTCACATGGGTTAGTTGTTACATTCATTATATCTCACCACCAGAGGGCACTGTCTTATATTGTGACAGATCTGGAATCAGAGCTCACCTACGTAGTCTGATCTGTTTTTTATTTTTTTTGTGTGTTTGTTTGTTTGTTTTGTTTGTGTTTGTGTGTGTCAAATTGTAAACATTCAGCACCTCAGGATTTTTCTTCTAGACTTTAACACAACGGGTTTATAATTAAAAAAAAAAAGTGTTACATTTAAAAAGTGGGGAGGGAAAGCTATTGGGGGTTGGTCATCACATTTTCTTGGGGGTTTGTTGTCACACACACATATACATACACACACACACACACACACACACACACACACACACACACACACACACACACACACACACACACACACACACACACACACACACACACACACACAAATGGAGTGTAAACCCATTTCCTGTTCACGTTTCTTGCTTATTTTGTGTTGCATTGAGTTTGTCAACGTGTTAAAATAAGTTAACTGTAAAATTTAGTTCTACCTTTTGGCCTTTTTTAAAAGATTTTCCCCATTAAAATAACATTGTGACAAACAACCCCGTAGTGTGTGACAACCATCCCTGTGATGGGGTTGGTCCTCACAATGTGCCATTGATGGTTATTTACCTCTTTGTTACACTGAGTTGAAAAATCAGAGAGGTACAAATTTCAAGCCAACACCTTAATCTTCAATTTAATGTAGGAATGAATATTTAAAGATGTTTTGATGATGAACAATTTACACTAGAGTAAAAAGTAAGACAACTAACCCCGTTCTCCCTTAGTTATGGTTGAAACCAGAAGGTGTGGAGAGCTGTTTAGTGGAACCCCTCCAGTACCTTTCTTTATAAACTGCAAGATCATGTGAATGACATATGATTGCAATTGGCTCACATAAAATCTAATAGGACTACTTTTACTTCAAATAATAAAGCACACGACTTACATTTCAGTTTTTGCATCATACTTTTGTTGAAAAAACATCATCTATACATGCTGGAAAATCACACACAGATCGCTCTGCTCTCATGGAGGCTTGAAGTTGACATCCCTTCATTTGGTCCCCTCAAACTTTTGCCTCTAAATAAATAAGAACATATGGGCTATATGAACATACATATTACACAACAGCCAGTTCAGCCAGATTTTTTTTCTGTTAAAAGTAAATGTAGCTACTGAATGCATTACCATCTACCCAAGCTGTTCGTCATTGCATAATGACATAAATATTCATAATAAAGGCTTTTTTGGTGGCAGTCTTCTGAAGCCAGGCCCTCAGATATCCAGGGCAAGAAAGATTCATCCTTCCAATACATCTATACATTTTATCTGCACATGCCAAATTGTGATTATCATTCATGTGTCCGGTTGTGACTGTTAAATGCTTGAAAAACAGGCACATGGTCACAACACTGAGAAAACGATAAGGATTTCACAGGAGCAACATGTCAGTATCTCACAGCCTTGTGTTCCCATCACTCCAACTCGACTCCAGCATCAGAGCACCACTTCAGTTCAAGAACCAGGAGAAGGCATTCTCTCTCTCTCTCTCTCTCTCTCTCTCTCTCTCTCTCTCTCTCTCTCTCTCTCTCTCTCTCTCTCTCTCTCTCTGTCCCTGAACATTGTTGTGCCAAGGTCCTTTGCAAAGAGGATGAGAGCTGAAACTGTCAGTACATGAGAACTCCTTTATGTGTTCATCCGAAGACACCCCAAGAAACAATGTGAAGATTGTCAATGACAATAAATTCATAGAAAACATAAATCACATGGATAATGTTCAACTCAGTGTATTGTGGTTTGGAAACGCTGTAGAATAGCTTCATCACTCATGAATGGTCTCCATAGCAGCAGCAGCAGCAGCAGGATTGGGTTTTACTGCTCCCTGCTGGGCATGTTGTTTTTCTGCACACCAGACCAATTATCATCATTCCTGGGATTATTCAAAGTGACAAACGTGTTTTTGTTTACTCAGGCTTTTATTATTGATGATACACATGGCTTTAAATGAAGCTCATTATAAAGAAATACAGCACGCTGTTTTAATGGACATGCAGTTCAGTACTTTGCCTTATTTTTGAAATAGTCTGAACATACCTGAGAATGTGAGAATGATAACATTTCTTTTATATTTATATTTTAAAATCTCAGTGTAGATGTTTTACGACACTGAAACTAACACTAAGGCTCGTGATTTTAGTCACGAGTTTATTTTAACTTATATTTACACCAGAGACTGTTGCAAAGGGTAGGCTGCAACAGGCTAATAGCACTCCAAAGATACAGCCTGTCTTTACATTTTAACAGTAAAAAAAAAAATCCAAATGAGTGATGCATTTTACCTTCAAAAAAGAAGCAGGGTGAGAGTGTGTCTGAAGATCTGCAAAGCTGTGTTTTTATTGTGCTGTCTCAATCTTCAGACACTTTTACATTACAGTTCACATTCACCCATTAACACCACATTCAAACACAAATGACAGAGGCTGCTATGGAAGGAGAGTATTGACTGATCCCATTCAAACGTGATTGCCCCAGGACACTTCTCAGACATTGGGATTGGACCTCTAACCCTCTAATGTGGATGTTGTGAATTCTGTCATGCATTCTGTCATGCAGGGAAATGGCGGCATCTGGTGGCAGATAATGACCCCCTTTCTGGAAGGGAGGGAAAACGGCTGACAGGTGTGTCAGGAACACAGGTGTGCCTGCAACCTGCATTTAAAGACCTCTACACTCATAAATCCTCACACTAGCTCCAGTTGCCAATGGCTCTTTAATTTGAGAAGCTTTGGTGGTCAGCTCTTCCACAAGAACAGAAGAAAATTTATTGGTGGAGTTGACCAACTCAACAGCTTAACCTCTCACCCCACAAAAGCTATAAGACATTTATCTTTGTCCACAGGGAGAAACCAAAACAACTCGTTACAGGTCACAGGCAAACCCAAATTTTTCTCACAGCAGTTTTTGGATCCTGCTCACATTACAGAGGTTAAGAATATAAGAAAATAAGAAATCTGCAATATGCCTCAGTAAATGGTAAATAGACTGCATTTATAATAACGATAATAATAATAACTTTATTTATTTTATCACGTTTAAAAAAATGTTTACAAAGGGTTCTGTTAGCCAGAACATGGAAGAGATTCAGGAGGACGGAGAAATTAGAAGAAAAACAAAATTAACTGAGAACAAGTAATCTGCAGAATGAATGAATGCATGACGAATGCAAAAACAAAATACACTTCAAAAGATGAAAAGGAAAAAGGGGCACATTAAGCAGAATTTCATCATGAAACAGATTTGTCTTGAACAATGATTAAATCGAGGGAATGTTAAAAATGTTTTAGAAAGAAGACAAAAAAGACAATATTACATCATAGAAAGAAGAAACAGTTTAAAGATATGGAACAATGAGATAAGAAAAAATAAATCAACTCATCTATTGGTGAATGAACAAATAAACAAGTGAATAAACGAGACCAATAAAAGGGGATAAGAGGAGGTATGAGGAACAATGGCTGAGGCTGGTAGAAGGGTGCAGCCAAATGTTGGGGGAACAACTGTGTCCTCGATCATTCCTCAATTTTACAGTATTCCACTTGCATTTTTCATGGTATGTATGCTTTATACAGTGACATTTTTATCTTACTAAATTTTGTTTTGCATTACGATTTTTTCCACATAGGACTGCAAGACAACTTCACAGGGGTGGCAGAGAGGCCCCTTTTCACACCTGAACAGGAGGAAGCTATTTGCACCATGGTTTTAGAAAACGATGCCATAAGACTACAGGAGATAAAGAGTCCCATTATAGAGGACATTATAGAGAACAACATCTTTGCAAACCTCCAAACAGTCAGCCTCTCAACTTTTGACAGGGTGCTAAAAAGACACCAAATGACTATGAAGCAGTTGTACACGGTTCCATTTGAAAGAAATGGTGACAGAGTGAAGGAGCTGCGCTAACAGTATGTAAGGATAAAACATGTATGAGCAGCCACCTCTAACTGTACCTCACAGTAAACAGTATACAGCATTGTATAGTGATATGCAGTACAGTAAGTGTGACCTTTACACATTTGCTATGGCTGTAGAAAAGAAGATGCAATATGTGCTTACTGTGCTACGTTTGTAACTGTATCTCGTCCAAAATGAAAATGGATGTAATTTATAAAACTCATTTTGTGTCTTCTGGATATAGCGTGTAATGGAACTGGAAGCAAGAGAACCACCACACAACTTTATCTACATGGATGAGGCTGGCTTTAACCTAACAAAACACAGAAGGCGTGGTCGAAATATCATCAGCCACAGAGCTACAGATGATGTGCCAGGCCAACGGGGTGGGAACATAACCATGGGTGCTGCTATCCCAGAGAATGGTGTGCTAACGCATATTCACATTATTGGGCCTTACAGTACAGAGCGTCTTGTCACCTTTTTAGACACTCTCCACAGGGACCTCATCCCTGAGCAAGAGAGGGGTCAGATTGGAGATGACTTGCCAAAGTATGTGATAGTTTGGGACAATGTCAGTTTCCAGCACTCCAACATCATCAGGCAATGGTTTGCGACCCACAACAGGATGCTGATGGAGTTCCTCCCACCCTACTCTCCATTCCTTAACCCCATTGAGAAATTTTTCTCAGCATGGAGATGGAAAGTACATGATCGCCAGCCACATACACAGATGACCCTTCTGGATGCCATGGATGCAGCGTGTAATGACATCACAGCAGATGCCTGCAGAGGCTGGATGAGACACTCTAAAATTCTTTCCACGTTGCATCGCAAGCGAAGATATTCATTGTGACAGAAACGTGAGAATGTGTAGGACTGTAATTCCGCAGCACTATATGTACAGTTTTCCCTAAAGAGATTGTCCTATGTTCACATTTCTACTTGTTTTGTTTTTTTCTTTGTGCTATGCAGTGCTGTCTTTTCCTTTCTGTATCACAATGACATGGTCTGTCAACAAATTATAGTACAAACAGTAAAAGTGTAAAGTCAATCTTGTCCCGTCTCTTGCAATTAATCTTCCACACACACAAAGGTGTAACTTACAATTTACAATAGCTGTCATCAAAACTTAAGCCATCTTTCAGAGCATCCCTCCAAAGTACACTGTTATATTGACAATACGACTAAGCAATTTGACTGTCTTATCCGTACACAATGACGCAAGGACTTGTCATTCTGATAGCACTGACATGTTCATTGACACAGGTCTTTACTTTTGAGAGATGAACTAAGGATTTTGAGCAAAAAACTGTCTTTTGCAGGTAATCCATGGTTGTTTGCTACTTGTACAAATTGTTTTGAGAAATGCACTTTGGAAATGTCGATTATGATTCGAGAAATGTACCAAAGCAACTGAGGAAAAACTGTATATAAACCAACCTCATTCACACACCGACAATGGAGCAATTGCCTGGAGCAATTTCAAGGACAACTCAACACATAGACAGCATGAGAGGAAACAAACCACCAACCGTTTGTTTGGGAGAGACGACCCCATCCACCACTGATCCACAGCTGCCCACAACAAGAAGCTGTTTTTATTATGCAGTAGAAGATGATAGATAGATAGATAGATAGATAGATAGATAGATAGATAGATAGATAGATAGATAGATAGATAGATAGATAGATAGATAGATAGATAGATAGATAGATAGATAGATAGATAGATAGATAGATAGATAGATAGATGCTGTGCAAATACAACTACAGAAACAGTAGTGTTTATAAACATTTGTGCTTCATGTGACATGTACCTGATCAGAGTATAGTTTGAACTTATTGTGTGTTGTGTTTTTGGAAAGCTCTTGATTTCTAAGTCCCTCTTAAAATATTTATGAATTTTAGCACTTTGTAGCAAAGCAGAAAAGTTTTGGAAAAATTTAAATTAAAAGTTGTTGTATGTTTCAAAAAGGTAAAACCAAAGTTTAAAATCTAGTAAATATTTTAAAACCAGAACCATTTTAACAGTAGTATTGTTTTCTCATGTTACTCAAGTGTCTCTGGAGTACACAATGTAATTGTGCTTATATTCCAGTAGGTGGCAGCAAAGTAACAGAAATGTCAGGTAATTACCAAGGGTGTCCTTTCCCTGCTCACTCTGGCAGGGTTAGTTGATTTTTAAGCCACTGAGTTCAAACAGTAGGTGATGGCTTATTCAAGATGCAGCTCTAAATTAGTTTGAAGTCATAAAACCAGACATACGCACATAAAATCAGCCCCCTGTCCCTGAAGTGTCCTCCATGTTTATGGACAAGCTGCAGCCTTCCAAAAGAGACCAAAGTAAATATAACAGAAAACACAACGACACTAGCGAAGCTGCCTTATAGGGAAACTTTTATAAAGGTTTTATCCTTTTGCCTTCCCATAAATATCTGTGTTATAACACAAAACTTCTATTAACTTTCAGTCCGATTCAATCACCACACAGCACTCCACCCACAGACTTTATCTGGAAGTAGATATAAGAGGTCAGAGAGTGCAGGAAGTGGAACATTACTGGAGAGCAATAAAGATAATAGCTAATGATTTTAGATGATGGTTTACTGGTGATGATAAGTAACCAAAGAGTGTGTCTGTTATTGTTGTGTGTGAATGTATGCTGGGGACCAACTAAACATTATTAGGATCAAAGCTTGGCCTCCTTTTACATACATAAACAAACACAGTGCGACCTGTTTAAGTTGATGTAAATACTGACACGTTCTATTTCAGGAGAGATGTGCTTTAACATATAGAAACAAAACACGAGCAGCGAGTGTGACGCAAAACATCACAGAGCTTACAGGTGGCTGGCAATGAACTTGTGAGGCTCAGTTTCCTTTAACTGTCCTCATCTATTTTCTCCCAAGGGACAGAGGCACAAATACCAGCTGGTGAGAGTTCACACACTCACACACACACACATAGAAGGACTCATGCACACTCATGCAGTGTCACTTTTTCCATTCTAAACATAAATACACCGCCCTGAGAGCATAACCATACACAGTCAGTGCTAAGGAGTCTATTGTGACAGGCCAGCTGCTCTTGTCCACGGGGTCACACTGCGTCACACAATGATACTTTTATGACACTCTCAACCTCTGATGGCCCAAGAGAAACAATCCATGCTGCTTAATCACCACTAAATCAATGTGTTGAAATGAACTGATAGATGTAACTCTGATGTCCGTATGACTCTGACCTGAAACAGCTCCCAAGAGTTAAAATGAACCTGCACAGCTGGTGCAACCTGCTGCTAAATCATTACACAGGATGTCCGCCCACGCAGCTCTGAGCTCATGATCCAAGGACAGAACATTATACAGAGCTTATTCTTAAGTGTTAATAAGCTGCTGCCAATCAAAACTGTTTGTGGGTGTTAAAGTATAACTTCTTTACTGCCTATGATGACTGTGATAAAATAACAGTCTTGCCAACTAAAGTGGACATAACTGAACTTTGTCTTATTGTCTCTTAGATGCACATGTAGAAGGAAGTTTTCTGACTGAGTGAGTTGCAGAAATTTGAGAAATTTGTTTAAGTCAGCAAGTAGCACCAAATAAATGCACTGCTCGTGTGTGTGTGTGTGTGTGTGTGTGTGTGTGTGTGTGTGTGTGTGTGTGTGTGTGTGTGTGTGTGTGTGTGTGTGTGTGTGTGTGTGTTGGTTTTGAGTGCTATCTAAAAGCATCTCCCTGTGTAAACTATACAGCAGGTGCCCTCTCCTCTACTTTATGTTTCATCATCGCTTGCTGATGTCTACGAGGTTCATTCACACTGTTCTACGTGTAAGAACATACAGTGCATTATTGATCCGGCCCTTTATCTCGGAACACTGTCTACGGGGAGTTCACTGCTCAAAAAAGTCCCAGAAATAAACGTTATCCATCAGCTCGGATCAAAAAATTGGAAATGCATCATGCACACTTCTTCAGTCTAACTTTTGGAGCAATGATGCATACGTGACTAAGTCTTGACTTATACATGGCAGTTTTTTTTTGATGGGATTATAATTAAATAAAAGTCAAGATGAATGAAAGAACTTATCAGTGACGAGACTTTTTTTTTTTAATTACAACTCTTTGGAACAAAAAGTCGATGCAGAGGTGCGACAATCTCAGTTCTTCACGTGTTTGAGGTTGGATGCAATATCCGGAAACCCTAAGCTAAGAGTTGTTCATAATTCAAACCTGCCAACATTTTGGTTTCAGGTTTGTTTAAATTTCAATTTAGTTTAGAAAATTCCAGATTGCACCGAATGTGCAGTTATGAATTGACGGGTCACAGAGGGAGAGATGATAAAAATGTTACATAGTTGTGGATTTAAAACCTTGATTCACAGACTACCTAATGACTTTGGTAATTGCAGATAAAACTATAAACCAGAAACAAAAATATTGTTCTTGAGTAACTGGTGGTGGTGGCAGTATCATAAATTTGCACAGCTGATTTGACTATGAATATGTTCATTCTGTCTGAAGGTGACTTCCACCTCTTATAGTCTGAAATGCTGATAGCAAATCACTATGACTTAATGTTTTAACAAGTCTTTGCAACAGTATAAAGAAATTTAAACACATGGTATTAAGAGTAGTCTGACATTTTCAAATTAAAACACTTAATTACCTTTAAAACTGATGAAAGTAAGACTTTGACATTTAAGGGACACACTGACTCTCTTTGATTCAGGGAAAAGATTCATTTCACATCAAGTCATGAGAGCAGAATCACTCCTTTCAGCGCTCTCACTGCAGGAGAACAATAAGCATTCTTACCAAAATGTCAAATGTTTCCCTATTAATTCTCAGCTTTACAAAATGAAACCTTTTTTTTCTAATTCATCTGACACTGTCGGGATTTCAGCTCAAAGATTTAAATGTGATAAGCAAGAGTAAAACTTTTTTTCCCTCAGTCATTAAAAGATATCCAAATGATTGTCATAATATAAAATCCAACACTTCAATTTTTGCTCCTTTGCAAAACTGAATTCAAAGAAGTTTTTGAATACACTCTACTCACAATAAGTTAGGAATATCATTGTGAACATGAGTGCTTTTCCTGTTTGGTCTGAATTTTAATGAAATAAGTAATAGTTCCCTTCAATATGACTATTAATGAATGAGAAGAAACACCATTTTCATTAGTTCATTATTTCTCACGCCAACAATTTAGACAATAACAAAGATAGCCCCAAATAACCAAAACTGACAAAGTCAGTAGCAGGTGTTTCCACCATTTGCCACAATGACAGCTTGACAGCAATGTCTCATGCTCCTCACTAGCCTCATGATGTTGTTCTGAGGCAATGTGTTCCACTCCTCCACAAGTGCTACATGCAGTTCTGCCAGGTCACATGGGGGTGGGGTACGAGCATCCAGTCTCTTCTTCCGCTGGTTCCAGACGTGCTTTATAGGGTTCAGGTCAGGGGACATTGCTGGTCATACCATATGAGGCACTCTGACTTCCTGAAGTCAAGCTGTGACAATTCTGGCACTGTGTGGTGGAGCTTTATCATCCATGAACAGAAAGTTGGGGGTGTGCTGGAGGAATTGGGGAATGATGATGGGTTCTATGATGTCTCTGAAGTAAGAACGTGCAGATAATTTATTATTATTATTATTATTATTATTATTATTATTATTATTATTATTATTATTATTATTATTATTATTATTAGTGACTGAACCATCTACAATCACCAAATCTGTTTTGCGCTGACTGGTGATGCCTGCCTGTTGCACCTCCTCCACCAAAGTGAACCCTGGTGACCATGTTGACCTCGGCGTATCGCTCACCTTGCCTTCTTCAGTAACGCTGTTGACCATCATTTCTGTGCAAGGTGACCCAACACTCATCAGTGAACCAGACGGTAGACCACTGCTGTATTGTCACATGGTCTTGTACCCAATGCAAATGGTCACAGCAGTGTCTTGGTGTCAGTGGAGTCCCCTGCAATAGTCGTCTGGCTTTAAGCCAAATCAGTGGAGTTGGTTTGCGAATGGTTTGTCTGGAAACCCTAGTACCCCTCACTTCTCATAAACAAGCCTGCAGCTGTGTGGCAGTTGCATAACAGTGTCTGAGTGCACAGGTCTTTAGGTTCTGGTCATCATTGTGGTCCATCACTTGTGTGGCGCACTCCTGGGTCTGTCACCAACACTGTCAGTAGTTCTGTGTCTTGTTTCAGGTCTGCTGATGACACTTTGAGACACCAAGTTCACGAGCAACATCTGACTGCCTGCTACCGACCTGAAGGCGCGCTATGGTCAGGTGGTGCTGCTCGTCTGTTAAGTGACGTTGTGTGTCCATTGCTGTTTAAATGATGAACTGGGAATGACTCACTGACAATACCAACCCTTTAAAACCCCAGAATGTTGAAATTGATGCCACATTGAAAAGGGTTGTCCTTTTGTATTTTTTTTAGGTATTGGCCCCCAATATGAAAGTCACACTGTAAACACTGAGACCATTACATGGAAAACACAAAATGAGGTGTGTCTTTCACCCTAATACTATTATCCCCCTATCCCAAAAATCACTGAAGTGAAACAAACACCTTATGTGTGAAATCCACTGAGGGCCTCACAATATTCCTAACTTATTGTTAGTGGTGTATCATGCAGGAAACAGGACCATTAACATTGTTGTGTTTGATTATTATTTGGCATGAGATGAGGCCTTTCCTGAGGGCTCTCAGACTGACAAACCCATTGACGTCTAACACAGTGTGACCTCACAGACTTAGGTGTGGCTGACACAAGTTACAGTAAAATCAGAACTAATTATAGTAATTACCATTCCTGACTTAAAAAGGTGGGATTACACTCTGTGTGTGCATATGCGTGTGTGTTCAACAGTTCCTCTTCCTGTTCTGTAACCAAGAAAACTGCTCTGCATTCTTTTATGTTTGTGGGGGAGAATGTTTTGTCTCTACATGTCAACAGTGAGCTTTTTTCTTTCTCACAGATCTCCTGTTCTCACTCTCTCCCCTCAGAGGAGCATGAAAATCCCTGGAGCTTCTCTGATATCTGCATCTTCTCATCAAGATGCCGTCTGCAGACATGCAGCTCTGTTGACACTAAAAACAAAGCTTTTTGTCATACATCTCTCTCAGTGTGAGGCTTTTCTTATTAAACTACAATACTTTGATCTTTCCTTCTTTTCCCACCAAATTAAAATACCTCACTGTGCAGAGGAATCTCCTGTCACAGTCTCCTGCAGAGGGACGGGTCTCAAGTTTTCTCAAAGCTGTGGTGTTTAATGTATGCAACCTGGAGGCCAAACGGTGAAAAGATTCTCTTTGTGTCTCGTGATATGGTGCCTGGGAAGGTTCACAGCAGTTTGAGCTAAAAACAAACAAACAACAACAACAACTCTGCAACCCTGCATTATGTAAAACCTCACCTGATTTCTAAAGAGTCTAAGGACTTGATAGTGGTCAGACAGTCAGTGTAAACACAGTGACATCACCCGTCTAGTTCTCACGTCTTAACAGCGAAAAGGTCAGTCCACCTCGACAAAGTTCAACGTTCTGTCACACTGAGCCACTCTGACATGTAATATGGACTTTGAACCTGTCGCCTGAGTTTCCATGTTACACTTAGTGTTTATCAGAGTTTATTGTAGTAGAGTGTTGTGTGTTTTCAAAGGTCAGTCAGCTGATTACTTCAGGGACAAATTATGGTGACATTTCATAAGGTTTAAATCAAAAAAAGTAACCAGGAGTCAAACCAGTGACCTTCTTGCTGTGAGGCTGCAGCACTAACAGCTGCACTACTGTGCAGCCCAATCCATAGCATAAGATTTTAGAAATTTAAATTTATAGTTAAAGGCAAGTACTCCATCATATGAACTCAACTTTTATTCTGACTGAGCAACTTTCACCTGTATTGGAGTCATATTTGACCAACAGTATTTATACTTTAAATAAGGTAATGAAATTGTATATTTTGGTCACCACTGGTGCCAAATGATTCTTTCTGAAGTCAAACTGCATTCAGTGATTTACATCACAGAAGAAAAGATGCTCAGAGAATAGCCTGTCTTCTTCCATTTTATTTGCATCCTTCTAAGGACATGAATCACAGACATCTCCCTTGGCACTTGGCAGGACAAATTACATTCTTATGTGGATTTGGGATGCTGCTTTATTTTTGAGTCCCTCCATGACTTTCTAAAGCTCTGATGATGAATGCGCAGTCATGCTGAAAGTACCCACACAGATGAGATTAAACTGTCTCTTTCAGAAACAAAGTTATGAAACAGGATGTGTCAGCTGGTGTTAGGATTAACCCGGTATCTGAGCCTCTTGGATTGGCAAACTGACAAATGGCGTATGGTTACAAGAATATAAAGTTGTCTGTGTGATTTCATAAATCAAATCAATAGATGTATGACTACATCTGTACTAAAAGTAACCTATGGGCTGGTCTTAAAGCGACTCAGTGCCTTTTATTTAAGAACAGATGTGTGTGTGTGTGTGAGAGAGAGAGAGATGTTATATTTAAGTTATAAGGGGAAGTTAGCTTGCAGGTAAAGGGTAATTGAAGGAATGAGCTTTCAAACAAGTACAAACAGGTTAAGTTGGCAACCATAAAAGAGGTCACATCCAAATTATTTGTAGAATCTCATTATGCAGGATAAATTGTAATTACAGCCACAAAGACTACTTACTGCTTTGTGACTTTCTCTTTGTAATATTTTTTTTATTCAACACTTGGTGATCCAGTCAGAGAACAACCCCTTCCAGCTAAACCAGGGTCTTCTCTGAATCCCACTTCATGAGAAAATACCTTTGAAACTTCTGGACACAAGGCACATGACAACTCCCCCTCCTGAGTTTCCATCCCACCTGCAGCTATGTATACCCGGCTCCTCAGCTGAAATGACGCACACAAAGCTCGACCTATTGGACTGTGGCTGCATTCACTGCATTGCACTACCCTCCCTCTTTTCCTCTTGCGCTGTGTTTGGCAACAAACACATGCAGTCATAAGGCTCCTAGACGCACTAAAATACAGTATGCACCCAAACATTAAAGAGATACATCTTCACATAGTACAGTGGTCACATGTGCGAATGTGATGTCTGTCAACAGGGCAGCAACAGAGGTGTCCCTTGAAAAGGACACATTAACATAAACTCAAACACACACACGCACGTATGCCAAACACGAGTTTTATTTGTTGTGCCAATGCCTTGATCAAGCTTTTCCAGTGCCAGCAGGTGTGTCCCAACTTGTACCCATTTTCCAACAGTCACAACACCTCAGGCAAAACCAACACATTTATTGTACAACATAAAAACTATCTTACAAGTTACACAGGATCTCAGCAGTTTATTCGGGTTATTAGGGCTTGAGCCCGAGGATCGGTGTGAAGCCCTTAGGATTATCATTATTTCTGACTTTGTGACTCCAAATTGCATGCCTTCCACTTGAGATAAGTGCGGATGAACTAGCCACAAAATTCAGCCCCGCGAGAAATTTTATGACTGCAGTATTTTCATGTTGATAGGCGCTCCAACGGTTCCCCCTAACCACTGAAAAGGCAACCAGACCAACTGGTTTGAGCTACAAGTCTAATTTGTGGTGTGCATAACCATCATGCCAAGACAAAAGAAAAGCCTCTTACGACCATAGTGAATTCCGAACAGGAAGTCTGGAAATTGGAGTTAAACATCCAATTTTGACCGTTTACGGGGTACATATTTGATCAAACTCGTCCCATAGTTTTTTATTGATCATCTTGAAAATGTTTAGACACATTGATGATTAAAAGTTATTAAAGGAATTTTTATAACTCAATGGGCGTGGCCATGGGAGGTCGCCAAAGTTGACGATTTTTTCTGAAAAATGAAAACCTTCACTGATTGCATGTACAGTGTTGGATCTGGACCAAAACGCACACACATGTTCACTGTCACAGCCTGAATGCATCCATACAACCCCCCCCCCCTAAAAGTACAGCGCCCCTTCCATTAACAGGAAGTCACATGTTTTACTCTGTGATTGAAAACTACACCGTTTTTTTCAAGATTTATTTCTTTTCTGCTCTGTAATGTCTTTAGGCTTTCATAAAGCATCACTGATCAGGTCAAGTCCTGTATTTAAAAGTTGTGTCCATGGTGACGCATTATTCTCTGATATCTCGCCATGAAACAGGAAGTTTTGTTGCTCCTTCATTTAACCTCCAATTTGATCAAAATTTCACACACAAGATCAGGGTCCACCTCCCATCACATATATATGCTCAATTCTCTTCTACTGCAATAGCGCCACCCTTTGGAAATGCATAGTATTATCAGGTATAACAAACTTTAACAGTCCCTCCCTGGACTTATATACACATGTGCAGATCTTGCTGCACATGCAGCAGCCGCAACATGCCCCAACTGGCACATATGGGTGAGAGCCGGCTTATCACAGCTTGTGGCTTTAATTTCTAATGCTTATTCTGTAGCCTATTTTCCTCTGTAGAAAGAAATAGGACAGGTAAAGGGATCCATGGGAAAGTACCTTCTTAGATAAGGGTCAGGTCTCCAGAGATGACAACTGCTGTGTGGAGGCTTTATCTTGTAGCAGTGAACTCTGAGGAGTCTTATCACTAGAACTGAGGCTCTGGATGGGAGAACAAATGTATTCACCATTAACACTGAAGGAGAGAAATACTCAAATTTGACAATGGATTGAAAATCATAGGCTGTGGGCTGATATTACATAGCCCAACTGTTACTCAAGTACAAAGGAGATATCAAGTCGCACAAGAAACTTAGACTAACTTAGAGCTAACTTTGGCCATCATGAGCTAATGATAACAGCTATAAATGACTGCTTGCTGAATGCCTCAGGGCCCTGATACGAGCCTACTATATTTTTGTTGTATAAATAAGCATTTGCTTGGATAATAAGTCTGTATTTCGAAAATATTTACAGCCTGACATTGATAAGAGGGGAAGCCTGAAAATCATTTAAGATAAAGGTAAATGATAAGGTAATCCAACACAAGAGACTTGCTGTCAGTTACAAAAATTTCTTTTTAAAGTTAGCTCACATTAGATAACTAACACTGTAAGCTCAAACTATTAATACTGTCTGGACTCATGCTGTAGCTGGCTGAGCAAGGATGGGCTTAAAGTCAAATAATGGTTTTATTTTTATAAGTAAAAATATGTGATTTCTTCTTTAAAAATAGTACAGTCTGATTCAAGATGTCAGGGCAATGGAAATGACACAATTTGGGGAATTGTGAATCCTGGGTTTAAGGTACAGTGTTCAGAAATAGGTTTATTGGCAATATCTTGACTGATTCCAGACTGAAAAACTCCCTTACATGCCTGTTTCAGTTTATGAAGCATCAATGACCTTTGGAGAGAAGAAGCTCCTGTGCTGTGTGATAAGAATGGCCCTCCATGTTTCAAGTTTGAACCATTGAAATCATCTCTGAAGTTGATTGAACGGCTCTCATCGTACTGCCACTTACTAAATACAATCAATCAATCAATCAATCGATCAATTGATCAATTAATCAATCAATCAATCAATCAATCAATCAATCAATCAATCAATCAATCAATCAATCAAACAAACTTTATTTATAGAGCACTTTTCTTATGCAAAGCTGTAACACAAAGTGCTTAACAAACAGAAAATAAAATAAGATTCCCAAACCCACCAATCATTACAAAACCCTCGCCAACCCCAAAGACACAAACCCACACCCACCCCCACACAACCCTTATCCACCAGTGCATTAAAAGTACACAACATAATAAAAAGACACATTGTGGTGCAAGACAGTAGCCAATTTAACATAATGAGCATGTCTTTGGAATGTGGGAGGAAGTCAGAGTACTCAGAGAGAACCTACACATGCACAGGGAGAACATACAAACTCCACAGAGAAAGGCCACCATGCAGAGTGGGATTTGATTCTGTGACCTTCTTGCAGGGAGACTGCTGTTAACCGTTGTGCCACCATGCAGCCCAGGTTTACTTTATTGTTTTACTTAAAGAATTGGAATCCTACCACAAACCTCCACCCAAAGACAAACCTATGCATGCTTAGGACAGCAGTCATGCAAACACTACACCAAGAAACATGCCTGGAATCAAATCAGGAATCTCATGTCTGTGAGACACTAACTACTTCACCACTGCCCACACAGTGCTTGCTTGCCAATCCAACAGGATTTACTCATGAAACTTCATTAAAACACACTGTTAAGTCTGCTCTAAGTTATTTCACAGAGTTAAAAAACTTTTGTTACTAAAAGAAATACCTCCCATTCATCTTTGCAGCACCTCTAAACCTCCATCAGGTTGGATGGGGAGCATCAGTGCACAGCCATTTTCAGACCTCTACAGAGATGTTTGATCAGATTCAAGTCTAGACTCTGAGCCACTCAAGGACATTCACAGAGTTGTCCTGATGCCACTTCTGTGATATCTTGACTGTGTGCTTCAGGTCGTTGTCCTGCTGAAAGATGAACCATTGCCCAAGTCTGAGGCCAAAAGTCCTCTGGAGCAGGTTTTCATCTGGGATGTCTCTGTTCATTGCTGCATTCATCTTTCCCTCAATCCTGACCAGTCTCCCAGTTCATGCTGCTGAAAAACATCCCCACAGCATGCTGCCACCACCATGCTTCACTGTAGGGGTGGAATGGGCCAGGTGATGTGTGGTGACTGACTTCCTCATCAGACCAGAGAATTTTCTTTCTCATGGATCTGAGGGTCCTTAAGGTGCCCTTTGGCAAACTCCAGGCGGGCTGCCATGTGCATGTTGTAACAGAACAAAATGTGAAAGTGAAGTGCTGGGAATACTCAGATGCACTGCAGGTGTGAAGAGCCCAAGAAAGTCAAATTATTTTTTTCATTGTCACGTACCTTGACCAAATATCACACACATCAGTAAAAATTGAAATCAACTGAGATTTAACAACTGTAAAATGTTGATAATATTCAAATAATAAGTGTATAAAGGTTTTTGGACTGTAGGAGGAAGCTGGAGTACCTGGAGAGAACCCACTCGTGCACAGGAAGAACATGCATACTCCACACAGAAAGGCCAGCCTTGCCCAAACCTAGATTATCACAAATCACAAAATTCCAGAACATGAAGAATTTATGGAGGAAGCAAAGGAAATCCTCTTAAACACACCATCAACCCTTATTTTTTCCAGCCCACTGACTGTTCCAATTAGAAAAAAAAAAAAAAACAAACCACAGAAAAACCTAGTAATTCAAGCACACACAATGTTCACCCTCAAACAAGCCCAGTTTTGAGGAAACAAGTCAATCAGATTCAAACAACTCTCTCCAGTCATTTTTAAAAAGTTCAGTTTCAATTTGATTTAGCTTGAAATTATTAGCATTTAGGCTAAAAATGGATATTTTAATTTATATAGAACGCTGAGTGCACTCTGTCATCACATCCTAAACTTCACATAAACAGTTTAAGTACACCAACAAAACTTTTTTTTAAATTGAATTCTTAGATTTGTTTTGCAAAACATTTCTGGGTCAACAGTGTGTTTGTCAACAACTTGTGGCTTCCAGTTTTTCAGAATCACTATTAAAATGTCAAAGTACAATGAGCCTTACTGACAAATGGGATTGTTTCTAGATGATGCAACATATACACTAAACGAGTGGCAATGGAACATTTGGCTCCAAGCACTGTTCAATAATTTAGTAAATTGTACACAAATACTTATTTGTGTACTTTGTATTCAAATGTTGGATTTAGACCAGAGTTGATCAAAAACTGTACATTTATACAAAAAATGGTGTTGAATTTCTTTTCGAAGCCACTTCTATATAATTCTTTTTGAAATAAGTTAATCGGAAAACAAACATTGTGAGTAAGAAAGAATTCAATTAATAAGGTCAAATTTAATCAGAGTCTTGTATGATGCTTTGATATCAGAAAAAGGTTGAGTTAGGCAGCACACACTGATCTTTTAATATGTCACATTGTTTCTGTTACCTGAATTTAACTAACACAACTTTGGCTGGGCCGTAACATTTTATCTTATCTTCAGCATGTTGACACACATCGATTTGTCTGTACCGTTTTACTTTCACACCATGTTTGCATTTGCTCTGAACTTAACTGTACAGGTGGCAAGGTTTCGGGTTCAACCATCAGAAGTTTGATAATGCCGGGAGAGTCCCTCTGATAAGGGTGTGTTTTTGTGTGTTATGCATGTGTGTGTATTAAAGGCGTGTAAACAAGTAAGAGAATAATTCAGAGATAAACTATGAGTGCAAATCTTATTTGAGCTTAGGGAGGTGGCAGATGTGTGCATCCCTTACTTGAGGCAAGTTAAAGTTTGTGTGAGGGTGTTAAGACTGTTGATTTAAGTAAATATAACAAACATCTATACGAGTCCTGCAGCCCGGCATTCCTGCTGGACACACAGATGAGCATTCAAGCTTGGCACCAGTGGAAATGTATGAATACTGTATATATACTGTAGGCTTTATGGTGTGTGTGCCTAGTTATTATAAGCACGTGTACATGCACAGTCTCTCATCAAAGTAGAAAAAGTTTTTCAAATAAAGACCTCAGTCAGAGAAGTTCAGCAACCCTCAGGCAGCAAGCTGGCAACCCCTGATAAACCACATGAGGAACTCTGTTTTTAGTTCTCACATGCATGATAAATTATATAGGCCACAAATCAGGCAGCTCATCTGTGTGGATCCGTATCAGGAGAAGATAAAAAAAGTCACATCGACCTGTCTGCGTTGCTGGTCAGTGGTGGTCACTTTGAGCTGCTGGTGTTAAATACTGACCAGAGACAGTGAACACACATGAGCCTCTTGTTTGCCAAAGTAAACAGTAACGCAAAAGATGTTTGTATATGTAAATGACATAGAATCCTGAGGTCCATGCGACACTGCTGCAATGTTAATAGCTTTCTGGTTAAGTGAAAATCTATATTTGATAACTCTTAAATTTATAATGACATTCATTGTATAATCGAGACTTTTTATTTTTTGAAGACTTAGAAACAGGAGAATGGAGAATATTTTATTTATAATTACTTAAGATATACATTTACAAGAAAAGTTCACATATTAAATCTTTGAAAGAAACCAGTCACCCACCTATCACAAGGCTGATTCAACAATACGTGTACATACGCACCGAGCCATGCTTCTTCCTATCTATTATTATATCGGACATGTAAAAACATTTTAAGCTCTTAAGAATCTAATCTCCATCTTTATTTAGGAAAAAACAGTCCCGTTTCCTGACGTGGACTGCGTTTTGATCTTGATATGACGGTCGATGGCATGAGCAGTCTCCCAGCCCGGCTGTGACCCGCCTTGGAGGGGCGGGGTCATGTATGGGGTGAATGGCACGTTGAAAGGGGCGGGGAGCTCTTAAAAAAATTACTACATCCACATCCAACATCTCTTCAGTTTAGAAAGACCACGCCGACATCATTGGACGTGTTTCATCAAATCTAATCGGAAGACTTGTTTGATATTTCTACGTGTTTTTGTCAAGTTCATCAAATCAACCGAGCTACTCTGCTATGGCAAAAGGAGAGGGTGGTGAACAATACTCAAATGCTAGTTTATTGAATAAACCGCCCAGCTCGGATGGCATTAAGCTCGCCAAAAAGGTATGTCCATTTATTATTTTATTCTCTAAAAGCTGCTTTGACGACAATTTAATGTGTGTAACAACCCGCCATATAGCACAAGACGGAGGCGAGGCTTTTTTTCTTCTTTTTTTCTAATTTGCTCACAAATGGGTCTTACAGGTTTGAATGAATTGAACACACCGGTAAACTGACATAGTAAGGGAGTGAATCATGGACGTTAGCCAAGCGCGCGCGGCTCGTTGTGCAATTTATTCGCAGGCGTTGAATGAAATATTTGCCTCTGGAGAATTAATAAATAATTAAACGAAATAAATCTGTGGTTTATATCTTAACACAACAGTGTATGAATGGATAGACATCGATATTGAGCCCCGCTTGGCACTGCCATTTGGTTGTAATTTAAGCAAAGCAGTGTTGTGGGGAAAAACCCGTTTTTTTCCCCTGACAGTTTGGTTTTCGACACATTTTTTTTGGTCCAGGACTAACCGAAAGAGGCTTCATGTATTTATTTTTTATTTTTTGTTTATTTCTTTTCTTGAATGAAATAAATCCCACAAAGGCTGATTTTCTATCCAATATAATTTTCGTCTCCGTTTAAATATAGTTCGAGGGCAAAAGACAAATATATTTGCAAAATAGTCTGTCACTGGAAGGTAAAATTGATGAAAAATTGCAGTCACACTGGTTATTTGAGTCCTGCAAAGACTTCTCATTGGTATCAACATGTAGCAGCTTGATGGAGCAAACGTTGCATCTTAAAACCAGGCTCATGAAAGGCTCACACATGACATCTGTGTGAGGTAGTGCTGCGTTCAGGGGCATATCTGAAGCGCACAAACAGAGGAGAAAATGGTGAATATGTTTGCGTTTATGGAGATTATAGCTGAAATCGAAGATATTGCATTGGAGCAAAAAGAATCAGATTTATTTGTTGGTTATTACCCATCTTCTCAAACAGACATGGCTAAAACTCAACACAGCGTTTGCATTGTATAAGCGACATTAGGAGGAGAGATCGCCAATAAGCTCTCACTTTTCTCTCTATTTGTGGTGTAATCTTTGTACGACAGAAATTCGCCAACGTTGTGAAAGAAAATTGCTTAATTTTATGTCAGGTAGTTTCCGATGGCTTTGAATGCAGCAGGAGTCACCTACCAAGGCAACGTGTCACAGAGAGGAAGCATGCACAGGCTGATGTCTGAAAATGCCACCCAAAATGACAGATTTTAAAAGTTTTAGTTTTCCTCTGCCTTTTGCTCTGTTGTAGTTGTCAAACTCCATTTTTGCAACAGACAGTAAAACTGTTTATGGTAAGGTAGCCATTGAAAAGCCAACTGTTTTAGGTTTATCTTTGACCCAAAGAGGTTATCAGACTGCAGTAGCATATCATTACTGGAAGCACTAATTACAGAAACAGGAAGCTTTGGAGGCGAGGAGTTTTCGTTTCAGCTTTACATTGCACTCGTAACATCTTTATTTAATCACAGGGGCTAGCTGACAGATCTTTCTTTAGTAGAAGGCATCAGACACATGTACTCTGTTGTAATTGGTTTAATTTTAACACAGGTGCCTTGGTATGAAGCATGTATTTGATACAGTATTGGTCCACCCATAACAAAGCCATTATTAACCAAGGAAAGGCAAAATAAGTGCATGATTTTATTCACTGTAGAGAGACTAAATATAATGGTACAATCTGACAGTAAAATAGGTTTCAGGTGCCAGGTGAGTTAACAGCTGTATTGTTTGGATCATGGGCACTATGCAACACATGGCTGGGTCAAGTTTGATACCTTGCCTTCACTTCCGTAGAGACCTGACCTCAATCACTGTGTAGCCAAACCGTTGTATAGCCAACCTGTGTTCTGTCCTTGAAGTTTGAATACTGGTAATGTGCTCTGTTTTGGTGGTTCAGGTTTCTCATTTCAGCCACAGAGGGGTTTGTCACCTAAACAAAAGCAAAGCTGGGTGTATCAACAAAACTGTCTGTTTCATTCAGTAGCAGACACAGGGATACTTTGTGTTTCGTTTGATTTATTGTGGAGAAGTGTCTGTTCACCTCTCATATACTTGAGGAGCCCCTAGTTTAAGGTCATTGTCACAAAGTGCTGATGCTATTTGAAACAGCTGTTGTTCTCGTAGATGAATGCAGCCTTTTCTTTATTTTGTACTGAGAATTGGATTGGTCCAGGAGGAGGGTGTGTTTTGATCCCTCAGAGGCATCACTTCTTTTCTATTAAGTTGGCTCATAAGGCGGCCAAAGTCCTGTCACCCTGACTGCTGGTGTGTGCGCGACACTATGGTGATGCCACATCCTGGAGCAACTCTGAAGAAATTTGTTCTTCTTTACAGAGGGTTGTTTAGAGTGTCCATTGAGGAAATTATTACATCTTCAGTGGATAATATGTGGCAGAATGAGCTCTTGTTAGAAAACCAAAGCATTCTTGTTTCCCAGTGGCTGTCCCTGATGTCTGCCAAGTACTCCACATGATAGTTAGTTAGCTTTTGGCCAGTTAGACTGAAGACTTTCTGATGATAAAGAACTCAGGCCACACTGGAACAAAGTGATACTAATAAGAGAAGAAACAGCAGTTTAGGATAGCCCTTTGTCTATACTTGGACTGTTTATATTTTTAATCAACAAACTGATCTTTTTGTCTGAACTTGTTTTAAATTCTTGATCTTTTTCAGGTTTAAAGCAGTTGAAAGTTCATTTGATTTACAGCATATTGTCTTCTCTGTTCTTTTTTTTTCCCCCAGCGTGAGCATGGGAACAGGTTGTCAATCTGCAGCAAGCTATGCTATGCAATTGGTGGAGCACCCTACCAGATCACAGGATGTGCCTTGGGCTTTTTTCTGCAGATCTACCTACTGGATGTAGCTCAGGTGAGTTTGTTGGGATTATCTAAAATTGTATTTAAACATTACAACTGTCTTGAAACCAAGTGTAACTTTAAGACTACAGACCTAAATATAACCAACCTGCCACCCTTCAAAGATAACCTTTCCCAAGAATGAGAACATACTGTACCCTTGCTGCTGTCCCCTCTGCACTTTGTGTGCCCTTCTTCAGTATGTGCGTTGGCATTTACAGGTTGCAGAGAAATAGCTGTACATGATCCTTTCTGTGCCCTCAAATCACCTCTCCCATGAGGGGACATACAGGACATTGTGACCACCAAAGCTTGCTAACAAAGAGGGCGATTATCCAGGAAAAACGAAGAGGTGGAAAAAGTTTCCATAACTGACTCCATGAGGTGGCTCAGCTGTATCAAAAGGCTTACAAGGCTTTTTCTGCAAAAATGTTGGGAGGGGGCCGTGGTAGCACGATGAGGAGGGGCTTGCTTTAATTGGCTTTGACACTAATCTGATGGTTAGGCCAAAACAGCGTGTAAGTCAACAGCTTCCCAGGGGTTGAGCTTTGTCCAGCTACCAAGATGGTTTATTAGGAGTCTATTGGCCGACACAGCATGGAGCAGACTGTACAGTCAGGAGTCAAGCATTCATCAGGCCTGGCCTCAAGTTAGACTTGTCTGCTTTGTACAGAGCTGGATGAACAGCAGAGTGGATGATCTGCCAAGTGGCACCTTCACTGTTTGACCTAATCCTTGTTAAGTGCTGCCTTCGGACTGTTGACTCAAAACAAGGTGATAATTAAAATTACTCGGTAAGACCTCAAACTTTAATGTCAAGTTTAAGGCTGTGTTTAAAGCAGTGGTTCTCAAATGGTCTGGCTTTGGGACCCACCATCAACCCTCAATGACAAGCCACAACCCAAATCAGGGAAGATTTTTCAACTTATCAAATTTATTGAAAAAAACAAACAAACAAACAAAAAGATTAAGTTTGAACCCAAAATACAGAATACATAAAAAGACAAGGTTAAAGGTGAACCAAAAACAACCAGCAGGTGGTGATGCTAGAGGGAGAAATATTGCCTTTCACACTCTTTTAGTTGCATTTTAATCAAAAAGTCAAAAAGTTCATATTAGAGACAAATTTTTTAAGAGCAATAAGCACAAACAAGAAATAAATAAGCCCAACTCCTCCGCTTAACAGAGGGCTGAAAAAGACTGTTTATTGTTTCTGTAACTTGCTTATGTAGGTGCTTAATGCTTGGAAATAATTAAATACATGAAGTATCAAAAAGAAGCCCACACTTCTTGGACAGTCGGACAAAGTTCTAGCTCAATATCAACTATTCTAAAGTAGGACAGTAGTTAAGGCTTTTTTCAACGTTCAGTTTTCACCTCTATCACATTTTTTTTTACAAATGAGTTAAAAACTCTCCAGCACAAGCATGCACTCAGATATTGCTCCTGTAGGACTCATCTTTATGTGTTTTTCTTTGCAGCTTGATCCCTTCTATGCCTCCATCATCTTGTTTGTGGGCCGAGCATGGGATGCAGTAACAGACCCCACAGTGGGCTTCCTGGTCTCCCGTAGCCCATGGACTCGTTTTGGACGCATGTTGCCCTGGTAGGTTAAACTCACAGCCTTTTAGACACTTAAAGGACAGATTATTGTAAGTTCTGTCCAGGTCTTGCTCCTTCTCTTTCCTCAGCTGTGGTTTAGAACTCTTCAGTTTAGCTTGTTGATAAACTCAATTATGTCATCGAGACTGATGTCACATATTTGCTGTCGGAAATTCGTAACAGGGGGGCCTGCCTGGGTGAGTCAGAGTGGAGAGAGAAAGCTGTCCAGCGAGCGTGCTCCCTACATGTGTCAGTGTTTAGGGGCGGGGCTTATTGTGTTTGAATCCTCCGTCTCCCTGAGAAGGGTTACTGTGGGGCATGCTGATGCAATTTCTTCTGCACCGCTTCCTCATGGTCAACACATGCCTCTGTATGTCAATTCAAGGACTGTCCCCCTTTTTTTGCTTTCACACACACACACAGAGAAAAACTGGTGTTGTTCAAACCATCCACTTTAAAAAAAAAAAAAAAAAAAAAAAGCTTCTGGCTAAAAAGTCCAGACTGGACCTTTGAAGCCAAACTGTAAAGATTCTCAAGGTGCTGCTCTTGCACATTTCATACCACGTGGCCTTTAGCATGACACTGACAAATATAACTCCTGCCTGCTACCCAGTGGGCTCCCCTCAGTGAGCTACAGAGGACCTGGATAGTTAAATCTCACTATGCTGAAATGGAAAGATATTTTTTAACCTTTTAATATTCTGATTTGAAAGAACCGTCACCTTGTGGTCTTTTTGAATCCGACAAAAAGAAAATATTTTGGTTTTGCTTTCGGTCCTGTCTGAGCACTTTTCAACAGAGCCTGCAGCAAAAGGAGTGTTCAAATGCTGCCTTGCGTCTTTGTCTGTGGGTGGCGGCAGGGCTGAGGGAGTGGTGCACCCAAAAGGCTTCAGGCTTTTTATACAGAGAGGTTACTGACCCCCGTCTTTAAGCAGACCCTCCCCCACATAATTTCCTCAATCTCTTGGCAACCCACAAAGATTTATTTCCATTTGCTTGATTTTGAAAGTCCAGCGAAAAGACCCGTCTGCATTGTCAAAATCTGCAGCTCTTACTTAACTCCAGACCTCTGAAGGTTATAAGTTACACTCTTACGTGAGAGAAGTGTAGGGTGTCAGTGAGCGCTGCTGGTTATAGAAGTGGTCTCCGGTCACCACGGATGTTATTTAAAAGCTACTGTCCGTTCACTATTTTGGAACAAGCTGACCTTTTTATTTGGTGCTTAGGCTCAAAGGTGTGAGAGAACGACACCTTGACAAGACGAGGTGAACTTCTCAGAGGGTTCAGGCTTCTTCTTAATGAGCACCACGGGGAGATGCAAGGCCCAGAGCCACACCAGCGTGTTAATCACAAGTTTAACATATTTTAATCAACCAGGGAGAGTAAATGAAGCACAACTGGGAAATGAAGCTGAATACAAAGGTGTAATGTGGTCAACACTTCAGCTTCCCACAGAGAGCATCTGCCTAATTAACTTAGCACACAAACACATGAACATCCTTTTCTTCTGGACTTCCTGAAAGGCTCAGAATAATGTTAATGAAACAAAAGGAGGCAGCAGCAGATGTGCATATGGAGAGAAAATAAGCAAACAACCATCCTCCTAAAAAATAGAGAGCTACGAAAGGAGTTTATCATGATCATGATTTGAGGGGAGGTAAAGGCAGGACATGATTATTCTGATGTTTCTACAGACAGAGATGGGCTGATGATCGCGTCTATAAAGTGGGTCACGCCCTGCCCTGGTTTCGCAAAGCCACACATATCTCATCCATTTGTCAGAGATGGGCTGTGGAATTGTGGTGGATTGTGTGTGTGTGTGTAGGTGTGTGTTTGGGGGAAGGGGGTGGGGGGTTGCTGGAGGAGGACAGGAATGATTGGCATGTTCAGTCACATTGTAGTCAGCTTGGTGGCAGAGATGTGAGGAAATGAGTGCGGTGCCTGAGAGCAGCGGAGAGGCAGACACAGCCACTCCATCTTAAAGGCTCCCTGTGCACAGAGAGGGGGAGGGGAGAGGAGAGGCAGGCTCGCTTCTCATTGGTCCAGCCTACAACACACCACATATGTGAGCCAATGGTGTGCGAGCTCTCAGCTGCGAAGGCCCTGGTAGGTTTTTTTTCTGAAGACTGACTGAGGAATCCAGGAGGTTACTGGAGTTCAAGTTGTGAAGTGGTGTAGAATGAGTGGCTGTGTGGCTGCAGAGCTACTGACGGAGCCTGAAGTGACGGTCTGCAGCGTTCCTGCAGTGTTCACTATTAGCTCATCTTTCCTTGGATGTGCAGTGATCATCCAGATACAAATATTTATTTTAACTGATCAGGGGATTTTTTTCCCTCACATCCAACTTTAAGGTCTTTAGGAAGTTGTCAAAGCGTAAAAAACATGACTTCCCAAACCTCTGAGCAAATATACTGACATGGTTGTTATCTGAAATTACAGCTGCTCAGCTGCCAAAACATGGATTTGATGTACTTCTATCTGCCCATAAAGCAAACTCTCTTCTTAATAGAGAACAGACCGACGCTTCCACCGTCCAAGTTAACTCACGGATAGAAAATCACCCCTCCCAAGTCAGCAAATCTATTTCAGGGGACATTTAGAAATAATTCTAGGAGGGGCACCAGGCTGGTACTTAAATGGCATACAGAGTCACTGCAGCGCTGCAAGGACACTCCAGGTCTTAGCACGATCTGCAAGTGTACAGCTGAAGACAGGAGAGTTGATTCAGCGTTTGTTTCTGCAGCTGTAATTCTGTATCCTAGAAGCTGCTGGTGTCATTTCGCTCAGGGGAAATGTGCTGAGAGAAAAGCATTCCTGTGTGTGTGAGAGAGCTGCCATATGTTGATAAAACACCTGCTTTAACTTGCTTGTCACACCCACACTGTCTTTCCACAAGTGTACACTTAATCACAACACACAGGAGAGCGCTGCTCCACCCAGCTTTTCTCTGTGCACACAGTGATCACCACAGAGTGTCTGAGAGAAGCTTTTAAGTCTGATGGTTCATTCTGCCCGCTTTGATTTGATACGGACAGAAGTCGTGCCATTTTATTTATGCACCAGACAAAAGCATGCTGTTCCTCGTCCGATTTCCGTTTATGACTTCATATGAGGATGAATCACGAGATGGTAAAGTGATTAGCAGTTCCAGTTAAGAATATGACCAGCAGACTACGTGACTCTTATCTCAGAGGTGTGGTCATTTTTAGCTCTCTTCTGATTGGAGCTCGTCAGTCTGACCATAGGAAGAGGGAAACACGTTGGCAGGAAGTGACAGAAGGAATTCTTCTCCTCTTTCCTGTTCAGCTGACATCACTGGATTTTATACTTCAGAGGAAGAGGAAAAGTACAGACCAGGGAGGATGTGTGTGACTCATTCTTAATCTTACAAATCTTTAAATCATGAATCATTCATTTTTTTTATATACACAATAAATCTTTCATCAGTCAAGATGACATGGACTGATGTTTTGTATGGCAGCATTCCTCAGTATTCAGTATTCACCCTCCCATAACAACATTCTGCCAGGCTACAAGCTCATCCTGTTCCCTCATGTGAACACCAGGAATGCACGGGTTATTAATGATGCTCATTGGTGTGAAACGGTGAACTCAAGTTTACAACAAACAGTGCTGATCTGTGGAAAGATGGCACACACTGAAAGAAAGATGCTCCTAACTGGACACAGTGTGTTATGTAACCTGTGTGTGTGTGTGTGTGGCCCCTCTCCTCATTAAGGCTCCAGACTGTTTACTGAGTAAGAGGGTTTCACGCTCGAGTAGGATCACGTTTTCTTTCACTGATGTTGTTGTTGTTGTTGTCTCTTTTCTCTTTCCCTCCCCTCTCTGCAGGATCGTGCTCTCGACCCCTCTGGCTGTACTTTCCTATTTCCTCATTTGGTACGTTCCGCCTTTTGAGAATGGAAAAGTCTTCTGGTACCTTTTCTTCTACTGCATCTTCCAGACTTTGCAGACAGTGAGTAACACTTTCACTCCCACACCCAAAGTGACTGCATTCATTTCAAAAGGTTCAAATCAAGTTTCTTAATCACTGTCACAACATTTACCAACCTTCACTCATTACGTTTACATGCACACAGCGGTACGACTAAGGTCATAGCTTAATCGTAAAGTCACAGCAGATACTCTGGTCTTTCCTGCATATACAAAAGATTATCGGACTTCTGGCTGAGAACGTCTCACTCTGCTTCGTCAGGCAGCGCTAGCAATCGGCGTGTGTATCAAAGTTTCAGTTCACCAGGAGGGGAAGCAACATTCTAACGGCGATGTCTGAGATGGATGCAGCTGTAGCTCTTTATGTTTTAATGTATGTGCCATGGTGTTTGTTTGTTGTGTTGGAGCGCAGCAACCATATTTGTCAGGGTCATCTACTCCCTCTTCTGGATGAAATTTTCTCGCACTGAACTCCAAGGCGTATCAAAACCTGCCGAATCCACCCACAGTCCGATAGCAACTGCATTATCTACATCTGTCTATTGAGCTATTCTCAGTCCATTACTGCTCCAACTAAGCTGTTTACATGCATTTTAATAATCCGATATTGTGCTAACTGAGTTCCTAGTCCTAGTACCGAGATCGGTATAAAGAAACCTCAGCAGCTGAATGTTTCCACTTAGGATTTTTTTCTGAATGAAATCATTTGTTTCTGTTCTGTTTCTTTTAAAAAGGAATCTTCAGTTTTGCTTTCATTGTCAACAATTATCCTGAAGGAACAGCTTGACATTTTGAGTGATCAGCTTTCTAAAGCTACAGCTCGTCTTACCTGCTTTAAGTCTTTGTACTTAGACAGTAAAGTCTTTCTAAGTACAAACACAAACTGTTTGTCGACACTAGAGTGGTACTGCATTCCCCTTAACTTTCCAATCTGCTTAAAAAAAAAAATGTTCAAAAGTTACATTTTTTTTCTGCAAAACGAGGAGTAAAATATAAAGTTGTAATAATTTTCCTCTCTTTGCATTTCAGTGCTTCCATGTGCCATATTCTGCACTCACCATGTTCATCAGCTCTGAGCAGAAAGAAAGAGACTCAGCCACTGCATACAGTGAGTATCACACACACACAGCATGATTCATATTAAGATTATTCTTCTGTCAGCTCTTCAGCTTCTAAACTTCCCCCGTGTTCCTTTCTTTCAGGGATGACTGTGGAGGTGCTGGGCACAGTCGTAGGTACGGCTATCCAGGGGCAGATCGTGGGTATGGCGAACGCTCCCTGCCTCCCAGGACCTGGTGACGTCGTAGCAGACCTGAACAACACTACTTTCGGACTCAATGCATCGGAGCCGGTCATTTCCCTGGATCACACGGTAAACAACTTATTATTCACCTTTTAAGGCTTTAAGAATCTTTTGCATTTCTCTTAAGTTCCTGGATTTTGAATCCATTAATTTGAAAATTAAAAAAAAATTCATTAACTACAATCCTTTACCTTTCTCACTCTCTACAGAGAACGGCCTACATGATCGCGTCTGGTGTCATCTGCCTGATCTACATCCTCTGTGCCATCGTTCTTTTCTGTGGTGTGAGGGAGAAAAAAGGTGAGGTTCTAGTTTGTCTCGATCTTTCAACACGGATTATATTTTTACTTTAATGAGAAACTAAAACAAGGGAGAAAAGTCAAACATTTAAATCTCTTGTAAATTGCATCAAGTATTTAAAGCTCACTTCCAAGTGATCCTCCTCTTATTATGAAGCTGGTTAAGTTTGATCACTTGACACACCCCTTTACCATAAACTGCTCCAGTTTAACTTCCTGATCAGATCAACATCTCTAACGTGACATTACTGTAGTCGATGCTTTCTCTCTAGTCCAATGGGAATGCTCAGTTATCATGTAACACTGTGGTGTGACTGTGGGCTGTTTGAGAGGAAGTACACTAAATAGAAGCCTTGTGACTAGCAAAGGGACTGTCCAGTTGAGAATGAGCCTAAAAGGCTTCCTCTCATGTGTGTAAATAATTACAAAATTGTTGAAATAGCCCCTGAAGAGAAAAAAAGAGAGATGAAAGGTTTTTTTTTTAACTTTATGAATAATATCAAGTGTTTTTCTTTTTCCCAGAGTCTTGCCGTCCCCGGTCAGAGCCAATGTCTTTCTTTGAGGGGATTAAGCTGGTGATGGGCCATGGACCCTACGCCAAACTGGTCATGGTCTTCCTGTTCACCTCACTGGCTTTCATGGTGTGTACAGAGAGAAAGAGCTCCTCTTATGTTGAATGCTTGAAGTCTGTCAGCCAGAGTGGACTCTGTGTCTGTGATTTTGGCTCGCTGTGTGTTTGTTTGTGTTGTAGAGTTTGGCTCACTGAGTGTCTGTGCTTCTCCCTGCAGCTCCTGGAAGGAAACTTTGCCCTTTTCTGCAGCTCCACACTGGGCTTCAGAAATGACTTCCAGAACATTCTGCTGATCATCATGGTGAGTACACACTCGCACACAGACACAGAGGTGGCATTTACAGTCTGGCAGCCTGGTAGGTGTACAGTTCCCATAGCAGTGAGCACTTTTCCAGCAGCACATGAAACCTTAAGCTGCGCATTTGAGTGGAAGAAGTTCAGTCATTAGCTTCAGAGCGCAGACAAAAGCCTCTCCTCCCAGGCGGACATATAAATCGTCCTGAATCACAAAGCTGCTCTGTGCTCACTCAGGAGGCAGTGTCTCCTTGCTGCACATTTCAGTGATGTGTATCCCTCCTGAATGCCCTGCCTGAATACCACCTCGTTCCCACAGACAGTAAAGCAGCCACTTTAGATTATCCCTCCATTCATCGTTCTTGACCTCTGCAGAAAAAAAACGTCCTGAAATCACAGAGTCACCTCAAACCCTGACAGGTATTAGAGCTCATTAATCCGTAGATGTGGCTCCTGCAGCCCACACAGCCTGACTGTACAGTGTGAGAGAGTACAGGTTACAGAGGTTGGAAAGATTACTCGCTTTGATCCTTTACTTTATGGAAAGGATTATAGAACCAAGGCGATAACCTTTGTTGGAGTACATTTATTTTTTAATGATATTATTTTCACAGAAACTCCCCGGAAAGTTACCCATAATCCTTACCCCACCTGCAGTGGTCTGAGGAGATTCATGACTAAAGATCAGATCTTTTTCAAGAAGAAGATAAGTGTTGTAGAAGGTCCTGCCACACAAACCGTCTTTTAACAGCTAGAATTTAAGAGTAGTTCATAGAAATGTGAAGTTCAGCAAATTGGCTGAATAAAGAACAGCTTAAGGCCTTTTCTGTGTTCTTTTTGCTAACATGCTAACATTTTCAAGCCATGTTTTGTAGTATATTGTCTTGTCGCAGGAAGAGACTGTGCTGTGAGTCAGAAAGGATGTGTCGGCGGTTTATCGCCGTCGCTGCTATAAGAAAGGGTTGGAAAATCCTGTTGAGCCAGCACTTTGTGTTATCTTTATCTTATTCAAACATGAGGAGGTCAGAGGCTGAACAGATCCGAGCAGATACCTCTGACCTCCTGTGGAGTCCCAGGATGACCCTGTTGGAATTTCGCATCACGTTGAGCTTAGATTTGTTTTGGGAAGAGCTGTTGAAGCTATATTGTCTTCCATCCTTGCTGTTGTGTTTGGCGGATATGAGAGGTCAAATGTGGAACATTACTTTTTTTCTGCATCACTGCGCTTCAAACCATCCAGAGCTAGAGCAAAGTGAGACTCCAGCAAATATTATGTGATCGCATCGTTACGTAACACAACTCAATGGGTCTTTCCTTGTTGCACGGAAATGATTTTGAGCTGTATGAGAAGAAGCACTTTGGTGGAATTTCCTGAATCTTATTTGATTTTTGTCAAACTAATCTGAAACAGCTGGTTAACCTGACTCTGTTTTCTTACCTCCAGCTCTCTGCTACTCTGGCGATCCCGTTCTGGCAGTGGTTTCTGACTCGCTTTGGGAAAAAGACGGCGGTTTACACTGGCACCTTGGTAGGTTAAAGAGACTGGCCAAATCATGTGTAAAAAAACTGGAATAATGTACAAGTGGTCTAATGTGTCTGTGTTCTCCTCAGTCTGTGGTCCCCTTCATGATCCTGGTGGTGTGTGTGAAGAGTAACCTGATTGTCACCTACATCGTCTCCTTTGCTGCTGGGGTTGGAGTGGCTGCTGCCTTCCTACTGCCCTGGTAAGACCTCAGCTGACTCTCTTTTATGATCTCTTGTCAGGTAAACACTTTGTTAGTGCGCAAATCATGACTCTGTCCTTTTCTTTTTCAGGTCTATGCTGCCAGATGTTGTGGATGATTTCCAAGTGCAGAATCCTGACTCTACGGGCCACGAAGCTCTCTTCTACTCCTTCTACGTCTTCTTCACCAAGTTTGCTTCTGGAGTGTCCCTCGGCATCTCCACCCTGAGTTTAGAGTAAGTATCAACTTAAAGGAACTCACAGGTAACCTATAATGACAGTCAAAAGGTTTCTGAGGTGTTCACTTGGTTTATTGGGACATAATAAAAAAAATCAGGCTAAGCCAAATCTCTCAGAACCTTAATCCATCATGAAAGGAAGGAATTCCTCCTTCTTTCATTCCTGTAAGTACAGTAAGGCTGCAGCACATGCATGCTCGTGCATGCTTCACATGACTGACCTTTCAGTACAGTGTTGGCCTTTGATCAGCATCATGCTCCACATAAAGATCTCGACTCTGGTGAAAAATATATTTCCATAGTAGAAGTTTGCAGCAGCATTTCACTGGAAATTAAGAGCGGTGTTGTTTTCATTTTAATAACTGTTTCCTCTCTTCAGTTTTGCAGGATACATCAGTAGAGGCTGCACTCAACCAGAGGCAGTGGATATGACCTTAAAGCTGCTGGTATCCGCCGCCCCCGTAGCTCTTATCATAATCGGCCTGACCATTTTGTACTTTTATCCAATCGATGAAGAGAGGAGGCAAGGCAACAGAAAACTGCTCCAGGAACAGAGGTAAGGACATGCTCAGGAATTTCATGACATTTTTGTGCTTTGTTGTGTCCACAAAGAGAAACCCAAGCAAACATTCACACTAATTTTCTTTTCTCACAGGGAAAATGAGGAAGATTCAGAAACAGACTCAACAGAACTAGCCAACATGGTCTAGCACCTTCTAGGGACTCATCCACCAATCGGGTGATCGATTGGCTCTTTTGCACTTGGCGGGACCAACAGATCTGGACCTGTCGGATCTTGGAGACACTGCCTTGTCCAATCACTCTGCTGCTGTTTCAAGTCTACAAATCTTGACTTCAGAACATTTTCTTGGCATGAAATCCACTCTCCTTTTCCAAGTCAAATCTCGAAAGCCTTACTTTTTTGTAAAACATGCTACTTTTGAGTACTGCCAGGAAATGTTTTTCTTAAGGTCGATGTTTTTCTTGGTTGAAAAGTGCACAAGAACCGTGACATGTGATGGGAGCTTGTCTTGTCAGCGTGTCCATTATTGGTGCTACTTTCTGCAGCTGGACAGTTTCCATCCATGTACATAGAACATTCTGACCATGAGCATTGGGCTACAAACAACTTCACAGTTGTGAGATGTGAGTGTTGTGAGAAACTTGAACAGTGATATTGCCTTAATTTCAGCCTCATTTGAGGTCAGAAATTCAAAACTGACAAACTTGTGCCAGTCACGTGCTCCAGAGTCATTGACTTGGTTTGTATTTTGAACAACTTAAGTGTTTCCTGGAATTTTACTCTAAGTCCCCTCTGTCACTATAAGTAGTTTACATAAAGCAGTCAGCCAGTAAGTTTCCGTCTTATTCCCACCTCGTCGACTTTGAAAATGTGATGTTTGAACTTGTGGCCAACGGCAACAGCTTTGCTTTTAAGGGCTCATTAACTTCCCCAATATAGTACTTAGACCACTACAACAGCTTAAGCAGTAAATCTGGATGCAGAACTGCAATGTTTATCCAGCATTATTTACCTTATCTTTTAATAATGACAGCTACTGAAACACAGGAAATCTTTTTCCTTCTCGAAATGCTTTAATTTCCTTAATATTGAGCAAAACGGTGACAAAGGCAAGTACTAATCTAGCTCTATCATTATTTAAATATTTATTAGAATGATTTTACTGTTTTTGAATTCATGTTTGCTGGGAAGTCTTGCTTCTTACTGTGTTTAAACCGGTTTAAGGGCTGTGAGCTCTTGAACTGGAGGTGTCAAAATAAATAAACGGGGAATTAAACTTTGAAATACTTTCAGCTAATCACACACCTTTAAATGCATGTTGCCATCCTAACTGTCTTTGTAATGTATGCATTCAAAAAGGGAAGCACATAATTGTAAAGATAAGTGGAAAGTGGGGAAGTGAACTCCTAGAATCTTCCCGTTTGGTTGTGTATTTTTCTTTTGTGTTTTGTCGTGATTGCTTATTTTTGTACATACGTATATTGAAGGAGCAACAAAGATACTTTTTGAACATCTCAATCCCTGTCATGAAAGAGTGGGTTGACATATTTCATATCTGTTGATATGGAAATGTGTATATACAGTCATATGTTATACATACTTTAACATCTTGGACATGTTGTTTCTGACAACTGGGTTGCCAATGTGAAATTGTTCATATTTGATTTACATTTTTTTGTCTTTTATTCCCTCAGAGTTCCTTGTTCTTTTTGCAGATGATACTATACATGCTAACATGGTGCCATTTTCATTCAATCTGCCTGTATTTGTCGTGCACCCTGTACATCTCATCCTGTATTGTCAGTGTTTGCTCATGTACAGATCTGTGACTAAACTTCTCTCAAGACTCTTGAGGCTGTAGCCAAATGTGTGAGCTTTACTTCCACAGGGACTCAGAAGCCTTGTGTACATCCCTCCTGTGCATATGTATATATTGTATGTAAACCTGTACATATCTTTGATATTTGTGGCTGCAAGTGAAACGAACCTACACTGTACTGTAGTTATTTAAGGAAAGATGTTCAGATTGAAAAAACGATTGTTAATAAATACTAATAAGTGTACTGTGAATGAGTTGTCGGTATCTTTTCTTAAAACTTAAACTTTACTTTTTAGCTTCAGATACATTTCAGGAGATCAAACATGACGAGAAAAATAAAGCGCTTTACACATTAGTCATGCCTGATTTCCCAAAAGACAATGTAATGTTTCTGGTTTTTTATTTTGATATTTTTTTCAGCTCTTACACATTCAACAAAAACTATTAAATTAGACTCATAGATGCACTAACGTGGCTTGGAAAAGTGGGCCAAACAATTTACAAAATGAGTGAAATCGGTGGCAAGAGTTACTAATTAAACTGCTTTAACTGAAGGTATCAGAGCTCATGAGGGCAGCTGCCCCTCCCTTGGACTCTTGTAGTTCACAGACTGATGGTCATTCATGGTGATATACTGCCCCCCGGTGTCCAGATTTCGTCTACTACTTCTACTACTACTATTATTATTATTATTATTATTATTATTATTATTATTATTATTATTATTATTATTATTATTATTATTATTATTATTATTATTATCTATTGATAAATAATTTTTGATACTTTCAATTTAAGTTTCATAAAAAAAATAAGATATATCAGGTATGATAGACAGGGGTTTAAAATAATGATTTATGTTTTTCGATGTGGAAGGCCTGCTTCAGGTATTTTGTTCCTCATCATGATTGTGTTTAACGTACATCTTTATGAATTAGTCGATGCTTTCTACCATCAATAGCCTACATAAACTGATTGTTTGATAAAGTGAGTACGGTAATGGATTTTGTGCATTTTATTTTGAAGGAACACATCGACCGGAAATATTTTCCCGCAGAGAGCCCAAAGCTGCGCCTGAACCCCACAGTGAAGTCTACTTAACCAACCTGGTTTAGCTGGAATAAGATGTAAAGCTAAGCTACTCATCTGTTTTATCTGCTTTATGGACCTGCTGAACCTTTTCTGTCGTTAGCGGTTGACGTCTGGAGGCCGACATGGCCGCTAACCCTCCAGGACCAGGCTTTCAAAACAAGACCCGAGTGGCCATCCTGGCGGAGCTTGATAAAGAGAAGAGGCGGCTGATGCAGAACCAGTCCATGAACAACCCCGGAGCAAACATCCCTCTGTCGTCCAGGAGCAGCCTGAAGGAGGTGAGGGACAGCGCGGAGCAGCAGCACATCGCGGCCCAGCAGAAGGCCGCCCTACAGCATGCACACGTCCACTCGTCCGGCTTCTTCATCACACAGGACTCCTCGTTTGGAAACCTCATCCTCCCGGTGCTCCCCAGGCTGGAACCCGACCTTTGACCCGGATCCCCTCAACGAACAATGACTATACAGACAACAATTCATGATGAAAAATACGTTTGCTTTCCTCTTTTTGGCGCTCTTGTCTAAATCAACCAATAACTCCCCTCGGTTATAGAATTAAACACGTGAATGCAGTCAGTGTTGCCATATTTGACACAGCTTGTATCCCCAGTGTTACAACTAATGATAGCTTTTCACCTGTAGTCAGACAACAGGCAAGTTTACGATAAAGGACGAGAATTTATGCCTCTTAACTACAAAATAAGTTAAAATGAAAGCAATGTTTTTGTATTTATTTATTTTTTATCAAGTAGCGTTTTTCATTAATGTAACTGCAGGCTTGGGGTCAAGTTGTTTAAGGAGGTGATAAACTGGAGGAACAGCTTTGGCTTGTATTTTATAAAAAAAAAAAAAAAAAATCCGCAAAAGCTATGAGAGATGCTTCTCTGTCAACAGGGGCTGCCAATGGACGTAATGGAAGTTTGTTTCAGGAACTTCAAGTAAATATGTTGCCCTTATTGTTTCAGAGACGACAGCTGGAAAATAAAGGGGTAATTTTGCTATGAAAATAAAAAGTAGTTTAAAAAAATTGATCAAAATGTTCTCCAGTGTCTGAGATAGAGGCCATCCCTGCGCTGATACATTTATTTCAACCATCTCATTATTTGTCAGTTGTTTGAAGAGCCCTTGGTCAGAACCATTTTAAAAATTGTGTACTGTGCTTGAATATAGAAATCCATGAGTCAGACATTCTTTGTTTTCCTTGTTCTTTTTTAAAGCCTTATATGTATGTTCTTTTTGGTTTCGTGCAGGGAATGGTTTAAAAGTAGATTCGAATCCTTAATATCTTTGGATCAATCTGTTTACCATATGCAAACTGGTTATGATCAGCAGCAACTATATCCTGGTCTCTTCATTAATTTCATTGGTACTAATTCAAAAGATGGAACAAAAGTGAAATACATAGACCAGATTCATGCAACAATAAATTTTAAAAGTTATAATTTTTAAAATTTAAAAAAGTGGGGAAACCTTTTTTCTGCTTGAGACCAATGTTTGTAAATCTGTATAGATATGGTGAGAGGAAGAAGTGCACCATCTAACAGATTCTTGAATGAGAGTACATCTACAGGCCCACTGGTCATCATAGAGGACATCCTGATTGGTTGATACCAAGGGGACCACAATACTACTAATGAAAAACCAGACGGCTTCCCTTTTTAAAAATACAGACCATTAAGTATGGATTCGACATCTTTATTTGTAATCTGAATTAAGAAATAAAATACTCAACAGCTTTGAGGCTGAACACTGTAACTGATAACTGGATCTACATTCACGTGTAGATATATGGTGAAGAGAGACTAGCTTAAACATTGTCATGGTCTGATGATGGCTCAGCTCCAAGAATGATCATATTTTAATTAACACAGTTTACCTTTTGTTCTTCATCCAGGCTTTTGTTCACCTAAAAACTTCAAAAGTGCTTCAAAGCTGCTTCAAAACATCTGATTCATACACAAAGAATTTACATAGGGACATCATAACACTTTTCTCTTTACTAATGATTACTTGTTTCCACAAAGATTTCTCTTTTTTTCCATTTGCACACATTTGAAAAAACTTAGCTTTTTGCAGAAATCTTTACTTCTTTTGGAGAAAAACACATTTATCTTTTTATACATTCGAAATACTGATTATTAATGACAAATACCTTAATTTTAAAACAATATAACAAAATCTTTGGATGAATATTTTCAGATCCTTCCAAAGATCTTCAAAAGCTGGCTCTCATCCTTTCACAAAGTTTTAATGGGCTGGAAGTGAGATCAGAGTTTTTCACTTGGCCTTTCATTGGACTGCTGACAAATAGAAAAACAAAATGAAACCAGAATTAGAAAAAAAAAGATTAAATATTGAATGATAGTGAGGTGTAACAATACAAAGTTTTCTTCACTGGGTGAGCTAAAACTGTGATACTAATGATGAACAGGCTGCATTTCTCACAGATGAAACTTTATCACGTTTCCTTTGGTGTCCTTTTAAACTGACAGATGCTTGTTCTGCAGAGTTCTCAGGCAAATCATTTCTGGTTTTGACCTGTATTAATCAACTTTTGAACCCAAGTTTTAATGTGCTTTTCAAAAGCATTTTCCAGAGACATTCAACCCAACGGCAACCTGAGACTTTTTGAGTTGTTGGATGACATTCATATTGCTCTGCATTAGGACTGTTGGTTTCTCAAAAACGTTTTCTTCCCAAAAACAGTCTATATGTTTTACAAATGGAAAAAACTGTTTGCACAAACACAACACACTTGGGTTTAACTTGGGCCCTTTTGACATATTGTAACATTCATTTTTTAAAGGATGGGTTTGCTGATCCCAAAGTTTTACCTCTTTTTACTATATATTCATGTCACTTACCCGCATTCCTGAGTTGTAACTGTTGTGATAACAATTTGGAAACAGTTTATAAAAGTCTATGAACTGGCAGCCCTGTAATGTTTCCTTTGGTGTTCTATTTCCAACATGTTGGACTTCATAACCAGTATTTTATTTTGAAACTCCCTCCGACTGAAACAATGAACCGGAAGCGATTTTATTTTGAAACGTTTTAGGCACCCCATAGACATTATTATTATTATTATTATTATTATTATTATTATTATTATTATTATTATTATTATTATTATTATTATTATTATTATTATTATTATTATTATTAGTTTGTTTGGCTTGCATCTGAATCATACGCTCCGCACTCGATTGCTTCTCCCTGGATCTCATGTGAGTCGATTGCAGAGCTGATGCTTGAATGCTGATGCAACCCACTGACAGGTCCACCCAACCGGCTTCTCTCACCCACGTCTCACCGTAACAAGACAGGCTCAGAGGTAAGTCTACAGGTATTAGAATATGTCTTAATGGTAGATTTATGTGTCCAAAGTGTAGCTTTTTAATGTAGAGACTGAATCTCTACCCTGAAATTTGACTAGAGCTGTGAAACGTTGGCTGCACATGGGTTTGATGCTAGTTAGCATAGCATTGGCTGACTGATTCATTCATTATTAGCATGACGCAAAATGTTACGCGCCTGTAACAAGCTAGCGTATTAATTTTGTTTTAACCAGTCTCCGACATCTAATACTTTATTACTTTATTTATTTAGCTGTTTAAGGTTAGCCTCACTTAGGTCAGCTTTAAGCCAGCGTCACTCTTCAGTGTCCAGCTTGTCATATGCTGTGGTCTTATGTTAAATCTCTGCCAGTTTAGTTCATATTTTGTGTCAAAACAGACGAGGGGAAAGAGGGGAAGAAAGTGAAACCACAGCTGATTTAACTGACCTCCCAACGCTTGTAATAGAAAGTCAACACTTCTATCATCACCTCATGTGTTCAAATCCCTTTTTCTAGTGAGGTTGCCCTGTACCATGGCAGACCAGCTAAGTCCAGATGAGAAGTTCCACCTCATTTCAAGGAACCTTCAGGTAATATACTCAAGTTTATACTCTATATTCCCCTAGTAGCTTGTGCACATTATCCTACAATCAGTTTGTTGTGATTTGTGTGTTGCAGGAGGTCCTTGGAGAGGAGAAAGTGAAACAGGTTCTGCAGGAGAGAGAGCTGAGGGTGTACTGGGGCACAGCAACCACTGGCAAACCCCACGTTGCTTACTTTGTCCCCATGTCCAAGATAGCAGATTTCCTGAAGGCAGGGTGTGAGGTGGGTAGATCTTTCTGAGTGTTATATCAGTAAGAACTTGTGCTTTGTACTAAACTGTACTCTTCTTTAGGTCACTATACTGTTCGCAGACCTACATGCCTACCTAGACAACATGAAAGCCCCCTGGGAGCTGCTGGAGCTCAGGGTGAAGTATTATGAACAGGTTATCAAAGCCATGTTGGAGAGCATCGGTGTGCCTCTGGACAAACTGAAGTTTGTCAAAGGAACTGACTACCAGCTCAGTAGGTTAGTTGTGTTCAGATGCTGCTTTAATTATACGTGTTGTAAATAAAACAGAGTCAATAAATAAACTGATGGATATCATGTTTTGTCGTTCCTGTCAGAGAGTACACTCTTGATGTGTACCGCCTGTCTTCCATGGTCACAGAGCACGATGCCAAGAAGGCTGGAGCTGAAGTGGTCAAGCAGGTGGAGCATCCCCTGCTCAGTGGTCTGCTGTACCCTGGGCTGCAGGTAATGAAAGGTGTAAAATGTTGCTCTCCTATCATCCTGGATTAAAAAAAAAGCTTCAATTATTACTGCCAAATGTCTTCTTGTGGTGATGAGAGTGCTCCACAGAGAAGCTGTTTTGAAATGTGTGTAGCCTCATACCTGGAACTCTTAAGGCCATGCTGGGTTTATTGTATAAAAGCTGTTGAGGCCTAACAGTCCTGTTTTAAACGTGCAGTTTTAGAGGGGCTCATGTTGATATGTATTAAGCATAATTTATTTTCATCCACAGGCTTTAGATGAGGAGTATCTGAAGGTGGATGCCCAGTTTGGAGGAGTTGATCAGAGGAAGATTTTCACTCTGGCAGAGAAGGTATTTGAATTTCAGCTCCTTGCCTTCTTTGCTTCAGATTCAACAAATTCAGTTATTCTGTTTTCAGAGGAACATCTTTTCAAGAATAAATGTTAACTTGCCTTTCTTTCATCTCAAGTACCTTCCCTCGCTTGGCTACGCCAAACGCGCTCACCTGATGAATCCAATGGTGCCTGGACTGACAGGGGCCAAGATGAGCTCCTCAGAAGAAGTAGGTCACAGATCTTTAGTTTTGTTTGAAAAGAAAGATCAAGATTGTTGGTTGGAATATTCAGAGTCAGTCATAACTTGTTTGTTTGTAGGAGTCTAAGATTGATCTGCTGGACTCCAAAGAAGATGTGAAAAAGAAGCTGAAGAAGGCTTTCTGTGAGCCCGGCAACATCCAGAACAATGGAGTCCTTTCCTTTGTGAAATACGTCCTTTTCCCTCTGCGTGGAGGTACAAAACTCTCCTGTTAATCTCCGTCTGTGACTTTGACGATTATTTTTGTCTCCTTCTTTAAAGAATAGAAAATACATTTGTCAGTGACAATATCGTGTTTCAGAGTTCTGCATTAAAAGAGACGCTAAGTGGGGTGGAGACAAAGTCTACACAGCCTTTGACGAGGTGGAGAAGGACTTTTCTGAGGAGGTGAATTTTATCAGTATTTGGAAAATAGACGCACCATGAAGAATATAAATACCAAATTATCCTCTCATATTCTGTTGTTAACCTTTAACCTTGTCAGGTGATCCATCCAGGAGACCTGAAGGCATCAGTGGAAGCAGCACTAAACCAGCTGCTGGAGCCAATCAGAAAGAAGTTTCAGTCACCTGAACTCCAGAAACTCACCAGCTCAGCCTATCCCAGCCAGTCAAAGACAAGTCAGTATCTCACCATCATCCTCTCTGTGTCTCATTTATCACTTATGTTCCAGTCCTTCTAAACCAAATACAGCCGGGACAGCAGCTCTGTTGTCAAAGGGCGTCCTTGATAGAGTTCTGAGAATTTGTTTGTTTGTGTGATCAGAAGGAGCAGGAAAAGGCGCCAAGGCAGGAGGTGGAGGAGGTGGAGGAGGAGAAGACGATGAGCTGACTCCATCCAGACTGGACATCAGGGTTGGCAAGATCATCAGTGTGGGGAAGGTGAGACGCACAGATCAACACTTGACGCCTGAACGACAGGTAAAGGTGGAGTTCATATGTTTCATAGCTCTCTGCCTCTGTGTTCATGTGGCTCTATTCAGCATCCTGATGCAGACTCACTGTACCTGGAGAAGATTGACGTGGGAGAGCCAGAGCCGAGGACGGTAGTGAGCGGGCTGGTGGCCTTTGTCTCACAGGAGGACTTACAGGACAGGATGGTGTTGGTGCTGTGCAATCTGAAACCCCAGAAGATGCGAGGGATCGAGTCCCAGGCCATGCTGCTGTGTGCCTCTGTGTGAGTGTCGCTCATGTCTCACCGAAACCTCACAAAACTTGGTGTTACCTTTTTTCTGTTGTTTAATTTACCGCCATTTCTCTTTGGTGCGTTAGAGAGGGGGAGCCGAGAAGGGTGGAGCCTTTGGACCCTCCAGAGGGGTCCTCGCCAGGGGAACAGGTTTTTGTGGAGGGATATGAAACAGGGAAACCAGATGAGAGACTCAACCCAAAGAAGAAAGTGTGGGAGAAACTCCAGGTATGTGTCACATAAACTTCATTCACTCATCTTCTACCTCTTATCCTGTACAGGGTCACAGGTGGCTGAAGCTTATCCTGTCTTAGGATGAGGGGCAGACACACAGAGACGGAAAACCTTTCACACACCTACGGACAATTTAGAATCACCAGTTAACCTGATGAGCATGTTTTTGGACTGTGGGGGAAGCCAGAGTACCCAGAGAGAACCCACACACTCCACACAAGCTCCTCACAGAGGTCCACCTTGGCCTAACTGGGATTCAAACTGGTGCACCACTGTGCAGCCCTCACTTAGACTTAACTGTTAAAATAATATAATACACACAATATATACATTTCCTTCCATAATTACAGGGACGTATTGCTGTTATGCAAGAATGCTAAACTGTCACATTATGATGTGATACTGAATTATCACATTATAACACGATTGCTTATATTTCTAAGCTTATATTGTTGATTTGATTGAATTGAAGTTAATGCTTGTGTTAAGACATGAGGAGATTCTGCTGTTATTGAGCACTGGGTGATATAATGTGTACATTAAGACAGATTTGAAATACATGAGTCTCTAGAGAAGGAAGAATAAGTCCAACACTCTGGAGGGAGCTTCATTTATCATCGACAAGCAGAAGAGACACAGAAGGCTCTATAAATACAAGCTGCACCAGTCCAACACTGCCAAAATCTGCTCATGTAATAACTTTCAGGTTAAATAAATTTGTATCATAGAAGAATATTGGAAGATCAATTTATGAATGGGCAATAGACGCTTCATGCAAGTTAACTCTATCTTTCTTAACTGGACTGCTCCTTCTGTCTTTTTCCTGTCAAAAACCTTTTCCTTTTTGCTAGCTAACAGTTTGATAACAGACGATTACTGCAGTTTCCGTGTTGTACGTTCAGGACAAATAGAAAAATAAAAATAATTTGATTCTATTTTTTTGCTTTTCTCCAATTTTCTGAGGCCCCCCTAGTGCCCCCTGGTGGCCCCCCAGGGGGCCGCGCCCCCACTTTGAAAACTACTGCTCTAGAGGATCGAACTGATTCTTCCTTCTGTAGAGACCCATGTATTTCAGATCTGTCTTAATGTACACATTATATCACCCAGTGCTCAATAACAGCAGAATCTCCTCATGTCTTAACACAAGCACTAACTTCAATTTAATCAAATCAAATATAACCTTAAAAATATAAGCAATCATGTCATAATGTGACAGTTTAGTATCACATAATAACTTGAAAGTTATCACGTTATAACGTGATGCTTTTTTTTTTACCCGTAGCGTGACAGTAATACACTTCCGTACGTAATATATCAGTGTCATTTTAACTATTTTCTGTAGAGAGATTACGCACACACACTGACTGTATTATTTTCCTTTTCTCCTCAAGGTGGACTTGAAGATTTCAGACGAATGTGTTGCTCAGTGGAAAGACAAGCAGCTGATGACCAAACTAGGACAGATCACATGTAAGACACTCAAAGGAGGAAACATCAGTTAGGTAAACACACATGAAGACGCCACATTGCATCAAGGATACTCTCATCAACAAATCACCATGACGACATCAGAGTTCACCAGGATGTCTTCAGTGAAAAATGGACATGGATGGCTTTGGACGGCTTACATAAATTCTCTCACCTTGCTTAGAATTCAACAAAAAATAGTCATTACAAGAAAGATGTAACTATTAATCAACTTATGATTGATTTCTGTCTCACACATGTAGTGTTTTGAGACATATATGACAGTTAATGCTAAAGAGACAGAGGCTAGCTTTCTTGAATGTTGCCCAGTTTGTTGCCCATTCTTGGAAGACTCTCAGGTGTTTGAAAGGGACTTAATGTTTCATTACTTTTCCAGGTTAAGGCTTCTGTCTTTATTGCCTTAATGGTGTACATCAGGGCCATGGTTTAGCTGCAGATCAGACTGGTGATGTGTAACAGGAAACAGATGTATATAAAAGTCTTTTTGTCACATACTGTACAATGTGAAGTTTGAATTTGGGGAAGTTATGTACAGAAATGGACGTCTGGACATAATGTGTCATGAATCAAATAATGCATCATCTCTAACATGAAATAAACGCTGTCTGGATTTTGTGGTCTGCAGAAAAATGACTCCTTATGTGATGAAAGAGGTCAAAACAGAAAGCACAAAAACAAATTTTAATACACTTAAATTTTATTTATAGAAGTAATAACTGTACATAATTCTTTATAATTATCAAGATGTATATTTGTGACCCATCATGAGGAGTCAGTTAATTTCACTCACTGATGATTTTGCAGGGGGCAAAAGCATTTTGTGCAAAAAGTGATAACGCTTGTTTTTCCTGCAAAGAAAAGGTTGAGGTCAAAGTTTTAGATAAGAAGTGTTTAAAACAAACACTGATTACACTCAGTCTCCTCCAGTGTAACATATCAAACAAGGCCGGTTCACACACTTGCAGCCCTGAAGGTCACATTCAGATGAAACCCATTTTAAACATTATGAGAGTGAACGACAATGCTACAAATGGAAAAAGCCACACATAAATAAATGATAGTTTTGTTACTTAAAAGAGTTTTAAGAATCTGTTGAGCTGACCTTTATTCAACCTGGGAAGAAGATTTTATAAAAGCATCCTGACAATTCTGGAATCACTCGACGCCTCATTTATACATTTAAAAAAGTGCCTCTGTCCTAATAGACAATCTCCTCTTCTTGTGAATATGCAGCATCCCTTTTTCTAAAGTAATACCAGAGCCCTCTCTCCTTCCTCATAGTGTAAAGCAGGATTGAAGTTGAGCGTGAAAAGTTACCTTTTAGTCAGATCTCGAAGCGTAAAAAGCGATAAAATGTTGATTTAAACCCCTATGAAAAATTGTGCTGTATGTTACAAAAGGGGAAAGACTGATCAGACGGTAAATCTCTACAGAAATGCTTTGTGAGACAAATCCTTTTGAGCTGCAGTAAGCACAGCCTACTTTAACCTCTGGGAGGCGATATCACACAAGCCAAATATTTACAGTTCAGCCGTTTCATCCAGAGGGGCCTTGATAAGAGAACTACAGCTTAGAAAAATACTCCAGAATAAAGCTTTGATCAGAAACTCAGAGCATCACTTCAGATTTTTTCTTCTTTTTTTTTTGCATAAATATGTAGGAAGGCCATTACAGGCTAAGGCTTTTGGAGAAGACTGAACACACGTGGTACTGATCTCTGAAATACACGTCTCACAGTGCTGACTTCTTGCTGTGGGTTGTCCTTTACTTGCATGATGTCTGCTTGCCTCTCTGGCACGAGTCTTCACCAATCATCACGAAGCTCTTTCAAAACAGTGTTTCAATTGTGTCCGCTGTCACTCTTGTAGCTGAGAAGGCAAAGAGAGGAGGACAGTCGTTAAGCCAACAACATAATACAGTTACAGAAACATGCAATGGATGTTTTGTCCTGAACCAACTCAGTCTCAGTGATATGATCATGAACAGTGACTTATGGCGGGTTGGGAAATATGCTTTAATGTTGTGTTACTGTGGCGAGGAAAGCTGGTGCGTGCGGTTTTCTTTCATTATGTGACATCAGAATTTAAGGAAACATCAAACTGCTTCGTTGTTCAAGATCATGGTAATTTAAGAATTTGCATTCTGCTTTTTCATGACAACTGAGCGCCAGCATTGATTAACTCAGGTATGACTCAGCAGCAATGCTCAAGTTCACACACTCAGCAGTAAAAAGCACTGATGAAAGCATGCCTCTCAGGTGTAATGATGAAAACCATGCTGATAAATAAAAGTGCTGCTCTTACTTGTTGTCTCAAGTTGTGTTATTCCACTCACATTCCGTACTCCTATGGCTCCGTTTCCTCCCACACTGAAGTCCATCTTTGCTGAACAAGCTGGAAGATTCTGTGTTGTACTGATGCTTCCTCCATGGGCTGGTTTCTTAGCTACAGGTGGGGGTACTTTGTCAGACTTAACCCCACCGTTAGGGAAGGTGACGGCCTTTGATTGGTCAGACATCTGCATAAGCTCAGCTGCCAAGCTCTGCTTCAGACAGGCCTGAGCTTCGGGACAGGAGGCGGCTGCGGTCTCTATGACGACCTTTTTTGTGCTCCTGGAGAAGATAAAGCTGGCGGTGGAGGCTGGGGACTTGTGCATGTCGCCTCCATCAGGTGGTTTCTGAGGCACAGCGCTATGTTCAGTGACAAAGCTGTGGGCCGAGGACCACACTCCCATTCGGGATGGAAGACTGTCTCTTGAAGACATGGCTGCAGTTTTCATACGAATGGCTTCCTGTAAGCGCAGTGAAGGGGTGTTAAGTGTCAAAGGAGACACTTTTACTGTTTTAGGGGGAGATTTTAGTGACAGTGACTTGCGGATGGGCTTCTGTGGAATGTTTTGAGGTCCTGGGATTAAGATTGAATTATTCTCAGGAGCTGGAGCTCCTTGGTTTGTTGGTTTGTCCTCTGATGGAGCTTTCACCTGATCCTCAGTCATGTTAACTGATCTTAGACGAACCATCTGAAGCAGGGAAGGGGTGACTAGAGGGATGTTGGCATCTTCTTTGGGTATGGGTGCACTTTTGTGGCGAGAAAGGAGCTCCTTGCTCCTGTTATCTCGATTTGCTAGACTGGGCTGCCTCCTGAAACTCACGCCATGGTTTAAATTCTCAGCTGGTAATGGGGGTGCTGCTGGGACCGTAATTGGAGGCTGTGCAGGAGGGGACTGATCTTCGGTTGTGACAGGACTTGGACTCAGTAAGCTGCTTGATGAAGTTAAAGCAGGGACAGACACTTGGTGCTCTACGTTTGTAATAGGCTGCAAAACAGGAGCATCCACCAGCAGAGGATGCTTATTGTCTAAAACAAAAACAGCTTTCTGTTCTTGCTCTTCAGAGGTGCTGTCCTGGTAAATCTGAACATCAACCGTTGGTTTGGTGTCAGTGTCTGTTTGAACAGCAGGAGGCACATCTGAAGTGTGTTGACAGACAGAAGACTCCTCAACGCGGTCTTCCACTTTATCTGTCGATCTGCTTGAGAGATCCAGCACTGTCATACAACCGTCCATCGCTTTTGGTCCACTTTCTGGTACAAAGAGTGGAGGAGGTGGAGGAAAGTCAACCTCATCTCCTCCATCAAAGACTGAGTCCCCTTCCATGGGAGGCGGAGGAGGCGGCCAGCAGGACTCTGTGATGTGGTTCTCTTCCTGTACCCTCTCTAGATCCTCTGGTGGCGCAGATATGGATGGAGTGGGTGTTCTTCTTGACAGAGGAGGTGTGGGGTGGTACGCTGGAGGAGGACTGGGTGGTGGTGAGGTCTTGCTGATTTTGGGGACCCCTACAGAATGTGTCTGCATGGATGTGACCTCTCTACTGCTTTTCTTGTTCTCACATTTAACTGAATCTAACAATGGGATCGTGATGTTCTCATCAGAAACATCAGCCTCTGTTCCACTGATCTGATTTAATTTTGTATCCACTGAAGGCTCCTTTGACACCAACTCCTCTCTGTGCAGCACCGTCATGGGTTTCTTCATGACTGGAGGGGGATCTTTCTTTGGAGTTGTCTCTTGACTCTCAGGAGGCTTTAATACCGGGCTACTTCTCTGCTCTAGTTTCTGTGTGTCCTTTATCTCTTCTTGGGTATTAGGACGTTCACCGCTCTCCATTTCCTTGCAAGGGATTCCTGGTGCTGTCTCTAACAATGTCTCTAGGTTGGCAGCACTTTCAAAAGTTTCTGTGACTGGCAGGCTGTCTTTGGTTGATTGTTGTTCAGCTAAGACTTCTATCTCACTGCTGTCTTCAGTCTGAGTTCCCGCCTGTTTAACTGTGCTGTCTGGCATCTCCATCGGTTTCTGGATCCTGTTGCTGACAGAGCAGGGAGAACAGAGGAGCTCAAAGGAGCGTCTGTTGTGAACCCATGTCTCTGGAGGAGGAGGACATGGGGCTCTGACTCTGGGTGGTGGTGGGATGTTCAGCAGCTCTCTGACTTGGGTTGTTAGAGTTGGAGAAGTGTTTTTAGGAGGGAGCTCTTTTGCAGCAACAGTAGGTGAAGAACCCTGTGGTGGTGGACTGGGGCTACATGTGGGAACATGGACATGGACAGGCTCAGATGCACCAGATGAAAGAGAGGTAAGGGAGGAGGAAGGGGAAGCTCCCGAGGATGAGGCCCGGGACACTGATCTGTCCGGTTTGATCGGTTTCTTCTTCTGCTTTTCAGGAGAGGTTGGAGAGATCCCTTTTGGGGACAGGGTTGGCGTGCCGCTCTGACTCGAGTAGCCACTGGAAGGGGACATGGTGCGTTCAAATTTCACTCCATCAGAGGAGGATTTCTGTGGGGACAAGTTTGCACACTCTGACTGAGACTCTGTTGATCTTCCTGCCTCAGTTGTAGAGGCCTGTGCAGGGCTCAGGGGACTGGAGGAGACACAGTCCATAGAGTTTGACACATGGATGGGGATCGTACTGGTATCTGCAGTAACTGAATGTGCGTCAGTCTTTGCTGCAGGGCTATCTGCATCATTTGCCATCACTCCAGACACAGATTCATTGAGGACTTTACTCTCCACCAGAACCCCAGAGTAACTCCTGATCCTGTTACTATGCAGAGAGTTTGTTCTCCTTGGAGGTGCAGGGGGTTGTTTGGTTTTCATGACAGAAAGACTCCGAGAGAAGTTCTGTCTGGTTTTACCGTCCTCCCCAGATGACCCTGACATACCAGACTCACGTCCTTGACCTGTAATAACGTTTTCACTTTGACTGCTACTCATGCTAACTGAGCTACGCATGCTACTGTGGTCATGGCTCTCACTAGCATGCTCTCCTTGGCTTTCCTGCTCTTTCAGCTCTGCTTTCTGAAAACTAGCACTGTGTGTGCTGGCCTTAGATGACACTGGGGAGGATTGAGGAATAATCTTGGCAGACTGTGACTCGCTCCAGTTCGGCCCAGACACTGATGTGGGGATAGGTGTGGATTCTCTGTGAAAAGTGTCGGCCTGGGAACCATCACCATCTGATCTTCTGGATAACAAAGGGCTGACCGATGAGTCTCCGGATGCCAGGCTGCTTTTGCTCACAGTGCGGACACTCCCACTGTGGTTTACACTGCTCCCACGGGTCCGGCTGCTGCTTCGATCTATCTCTATGACGTCAATCGAGGCTGGCAAGACAGCATTTGGGATGATCGTGGAAAGGTAGGTGGCCTGAGGAGAAATTGACATCACTGGGCCCTGAGAAAAAAAAAACAACAACACAAACTTCTCAGACTGAGATTATAATTCAATCAGGACCAATCCTGTACAAAAAAAAAATATAAATTCCTTGCATGCAGTGAGATCTGTACTCTGTGAGCTCCCTGATCTTCCACATTGTGAAATGCCTTGGCCTGAGGTGGTGAGAGCACAGCTCCCCTCTCTTTAATGTGCAAACAAGACAAGCCAAGGTAGGAAGAGCAGCAGCCACAAAGACCACCAGGTGTACAGAACAAAGAGAGCATCCGTGAAAATAAATAAAACACTGGAAAACTCAGAGGAAGAAGAGGTTTGCAAAGTCATTAGCAGGAGAAGCATTAAGGGGGAGGCTAAAGCAGTTTAAATGTAACGTTCATTTTGGTATTTGCCAACTGATGTAACCAGGTGAGTTTCTTCAGGCCTGCAGTTTTGTTCTTACCTGGGGTTCCTGGAGAAAGCTAAGCATTGTTGAAGAGGAGAAGGTGAAAGAGGTGGTCATGCCTGGTACTGCAAGGGACTTGGGTCTCAGGTTTGAGTTTGGACCCAGATAAGAACCGAAACTCTGGTGGTTGAAGGGCTGCTCTTCTTGATTCATAGCCTGGAGGTGCTTTGTCAGCAGCTGTTCCTCTCTGGATGCAGTATGCTTGAAAGTGGAGAGAGGTCTGTTAATGAGTATTACAAACTGAATGTAGGACTCATTTGAGTGAACTATGCCTTTGTATAGAACCCCATACCTCCAGATCTGAGAGATGCACCCTTGCTCCCCCTTTGTTTGCCACTGGCATCTCTCCATCAACTGTAGGAATGATAACAACACCTGATTGGCTGTGTCTGATGCGTCCATCCTGATCTAGGGGTTGATTGGAAACAAGTTGCTGGAAGGTTGAGGTTCTGTGGAGTGCTGGAAAGAGGGCAGATTACTGTCACTAAACTAACACATTCACATTCATTGATACGGGATGTCTACAGGATCAGGAAGGATGATGTTAAGCTCATACCAAGTTCTTTCTGGACCTGGTTGGGAATGCCCATAATGGTGGTCCTCCTGCTCCTTTTCTTGCTCCTATCAAGTCTTTTGACTGGATTCAGAGGCTTGAATGTTGAACCTAACAGAGAAGAAAAAAAGCTGAGTTTTAGGAGGGGTATTGTTGTGATGGAGAAACTTTATAAGGCATAAAATAACTTTATGTACAACATAAGAAAGAAACCCAGTAAAGTTTTATTGGTAAAAAAAGGACTTTTCAAAATAACGATACTAGAAATATGGATCTGAATATCATTCCCTCTTTTGTTTTGCACACATATCCTGACAGAGCCATATTTTACCTTCCAGCTGTGATATGAAGAGGCAGCGCAGTGCTGTTTTCAGATGCTTAGAAGTTTTGAGCTCCCAAAAGGCTTCAGTTTTGTGTGTGTGTGTGCCTATGAATAAGTGTATGTGTGTCAAGTTCCTTTTTCCTTTGATTTGAAACTATAACCGCAGAGGCACCAAGCAGCTGAGAATGCGACAAGCATACTGAATAAGCTCACGTCTATGACTCGAACTGAAGCAGAGAATTCAAAAAAAGCTTGAACTGCGTTCACCAACTCAAGCTCTAAGATTAGCTCCTGTTTCCTCAAATATTAGGAGAGATTGATGCTTCCCCTTTTACTTAAAAGAACTCCCTAAAAACCATCAGGAATGTCGTTTACCTTGGCGAGTAAGCACAGGCCTCGTTGACACAGCCGAGGGTACTGTGGTGTCAGTGCTTCCTGTGGTGGATCTGGACTCCAGAGAGAGATCTCTGTCCTTGGAGCTGATATCCTGCTCCGGACGCAGAGTGTCTGTTGACTGTAACAGATACACACATGCACACACAAACACACACACACACACACACACATGCACACACACACACACACACACACACACATAGACATATACAACAGTATTTAGTGAGGTGTTGCTGGGTGATAAGGAAGTAAAGGGAAAATGATCCACAGAGCTTTTGAGGCACTTACAGCGATGCTCTCATTGTCAGGGAAGTTCAGTCCATTCGTATGCTCTGTATGAATCAAACAGACAAGAATCAGAACAGACATTTTATCAGACAGACAGCAACACTTTACTGTCCTGGAGTTTATCTTAAAGCTTCTGTGATTTTTCTGTTGGTGTAGGTTTGGGTGCCCCAGTGACAAAGAGGCCCCTTGTGCATCTTTCATCCTGTATATGTGTCAGTTGTGTTTATTCATTCGTTCATTTTCTATAGCGCTTATCCTGTTCAGTGTCATGGGTGGCTGGAGCCTATCCCAGCTGTCTTAGGGCGGGGAACACCCTAGACTTGTCACCAGTCAATCGCAGGGCTGACACACAGAGATGCTGTGACTACAATGAAGCTATGATCTTAGTCAGACCGCTGCGTGTATGTAAATGTGCTGAGAGAAAGACCCATCGGGCAAACTGGGATTCCAACTGGTGACCTTTTTGCTGTGAGGTAGCGGCGCTAACCGTTGAGCCAGCGTGCAGCACAGTTGTGTTTAATTGGACCAAAATAAAAAATGAAAAGACGTTGTTTTGGCGGTGTGCTGTAAACTGTCTCACCTGAAACAGACCCCCTCACATTATTTACAGGCGTTAAACATAACATATAGAAATCGTCAGTCTTGTTGTTGATCTTCTGTGCTTCTGTAGGTCATATAAAGTCAACACTTCCTTTGAATCTTTTAAACTATACCCATGCAAGGGCTGTGCTGTGGGCAAGCCTCATTTAGAGACGTTTACATCTTTCATATTACTATAAATAATGCAGCGTATGTCTACGCTTGTCTTCACAGCAGGAGGTCTTGGTTTGATTACAACCTGCAGTTCATTGCTTGAACTCTCTTCCAGCTTCCTGCTCTACCGGCTATCCTATCCTCTCAGTTAAGAGAGGAACATAAACATAAATAAGTCACTAAATTTGTAGGCTTAAGTCTCACCTTCCTGTTGAAGTATCTTGAGGCCTTCCTGGGCTTCTGTGTGCAGGTCCTCCAGGTACTGTGGCCTGCTGCCCTCAATGAAAACATTCTCCTGGTAGTGCTGAGAGGTCGTGTAGTGGACGGTCAACCTCTTCTGGTCCTCGTTTGTCTTTGGGCCAGCTGCTTGTGAAGGACAGGGAAAACATAAAAGAAGACCAATGAGATTAAGGTTAATGATATGTCACTGGACATCAGAAACTTGCTGAGATTTCAGTGTGAAGTGGATGTAGAGGGTAAAAAAGGCTTCAATATGCAATATGAGTTGAATAGATCTGTCCACTGGATCAGCTCTTTGTCTGATATGATATCTTAGTTTCTGAGTCAGTACTGGAACAGATACCTGATACCAGGATTGGATTCGTGCATCCCAAGGATATACTAACAAAATTTGAGCTGTTTCCACAGGTCCTCTACAGGAAGGTTCCAACATCAACACCCAGGTAAACACACTCAACAGGTGTTCATTGGTCAAATCATTTATCAGCTTTACAGAGAATCTTCTGCACCTCCACCTGCTGTGACACAGCCAAGCAGACGTCCCAGCCTGACCAGGCTCTCAACAGTAATTCAGACCAGTAAATTGCTGAGTTAATCTCCTGCAGTATCCCTCTACCTGCTTAGTCCATGCGGGATTAGATTATCCACGTTTAAAGATGCCACTTGACCCCCTGAAGGGTGACCTCCTGCGTGGGAACTAGATGTGGTTCTCTCTCTGATGGCTTCACTCAGTTACAATGAGAATGACTGAGCAGAAAATTAAGATTGGAAAAAAATGAAACAAAGCAGTTATCATACCAAAATGGAAGAGGGCCAGGTGCAGATACAGAAATGTGAGTTTTTATATAAATAAATGTGTTACTATAATAATTTTTGGGTTTGATTTAGTCACAGCAGTTTTTTTCTGCAGGGTATGTGGGTTATCTAAGTCATTTTGTCTGTTATAAGGGAATCAAAGTTCAATGTGAGGTGTCGGCTTTCCATCTTTTGTCATTTCTAACACCGAGGCTCTCAGTCTCACCAGGTCAGGGGACAATGTGTGTGTGTATGTGTCTGTGTGTCAGAACACACACTGCCCTTATCCTACCGATGCAGGTGAGGCAGTCCAGACACAATGTCTTCCCCTGTGTGCAGCTGTGGGAACTCTCAGGTCAAGCCTGAGACCCACAATTCCTTCCCTTTGGAGCACAGACCAATGTCACTCCAAACGCCCACAGAAAGAGAACATTTCCACTTTTACTACGTTGTGCTGGTACTAGCGGTTGCGATTAACTGTAAAAGCAGCCCTTAATGCAGCCAGACCCTGCAAGAGGTTTAAAGCTTTGGGTCAATTTAGATGATCGCTGTCGAGGTCAGTTAAGCCCTCAATCTCATTAGAGAGGACCCCCATATCGTCTTTATGCTACGGCTAGCGTGCCAGTGTGACTATGTTTGTGCGCGTATGAGAGAGAGAGAGAGAGAGAGAAAGAGAGAGAGAGAGAGAGAGAGAGAGAGAGCATGAACATCACATTCATCATCACATCTTTGAGCTTCATCAACAAAAACCATCATCAATCAGTTCATTGCTGCCCACCCTCTGCTGTGTACCACACACTTTAAGAAAGTATATGATGTGTATGAAATGTCATCCAACCACCTTAACTATAGTAAAAGTTGAGGTTTACTGCCATATAAATCAGTAATCACCTCTGTCAGCAGCTTAAAGTGAAAGCTACAGCCTGCACGTGACTCAGCACTCACCCTTCTTTTTGAAGACAGACAGCAGAGAGTGGATGCTCTTCCTTAAGTAGACCACCATGCCTATACAAGCGCCATAGCAGAGTTAAAATCCAGATGAAGTGGTAAAGCCAGCAGAGTCCAAAGAGTCCTCTTTTGGTCAAGAGTGAGTCATTTTTTAGTCTGTTTGACATAAAAGATCCACTTCTCCAAAAAGCTTGATAGCAGTTTGTCTGTGAGTGCCTGGAGACGGCCCGGTGTCAGAGTGAGCAGCTCTCCTCCCTCTGCAGAGTGTTGGAGTGACTCGGGAAGGACAAGTGCACAATGAGATCTGCTCCCAGCTGCCTTATCCCTGAGTCTCATGCCCTCCCCTCCACCCCCCTCTGCTCTTTCTCTCCCTCTTATTTTGCTCTGTCACTCACACACGCTCTCTATTCTGCAATTCTGCCTCTTTTGTTAAATTAAGGGACCCCCCTCCCCTCCACCAGCAAAACGGCTGTCAAAGTTTGGCTTTCAGGAGGCTGCACCCCCACTTCACTCAATACAGACGGACACGTGTGATTGTGTGAAGGCACATTTAACACAGTGAAGTCCCCTCACCCTGGCTGACATAATTCATAGCTTTAAAGAAGTAATACATCAACGTAACAAGTGACACAAGAATCTGAGAAATAAACACAATTCAGTTTACCAAGAATGTTTGGACTGGATCACACACTCAATCAAATATTTTTCATTTGAAATAAAAAATGACCTTAAAGGAAGACAGCATTACTGTCAAGTGATAAAATAATTCCAGCCCCTGTTCAGCACAGTACATGCTGTGATCAATCATGTTTTCAAATGTTTGATATATGCTAAATGTGCCACACTTACGTGTAAAGAAACCTTTGAGCGGCCAACTTAGCCCAAATAGTGGATTATAGATTTTGAGGTGTCACCTGGGCGGCCAATCAGATTTTTTACATTTTCCAGCCATGCTGAGTCTCACAGCACTGCACCTGTATTTCCAGCAACTGTCACTGCCACTACTGCTGGTACTTCTGGAGCCAGCCTCAAGTGGACACATGATGAACTGTGGTTTTCACTGTTTCAGCATTGACTTCATTTCATGCAGGTTCCTGAAGATTGCAGACTGTCAAATTTTTCATAAATAAATGAATATTCTCTATTCAAAAATCATGACCCATCCCTACCTAATACCCTACATTACTAATCAAAGAGAGTCAAGTTACCACTCAGATTTTTACACTTTACCCAAATTCAGCAGGATGTTGCCACACAACCAAGTCCTAGCATAGGACGTCTGGTTCGCAGACACTTGTGCACCTCTGAGTTTGGTCCAACTAAAAACTTCTGCTAGTTGAAAGGAAGTCTTCCCAAATGTTACCAAATATTTGCACAAAGGATTTAATGACTGCTTTCTACAACCAGTTAAACCAATAGACTGTAAAAAAAAACAAACAAAACAAAAAAAAAATGGACATCACGGCTCAAACTGAGGGCAACACAAAAACTGCCCCCTCTGCTGGCTGGCTGCAGTACAAGACAAAAACTCTGCCTCTCTATTCATTCCAGATGGGCTGTGGTCAAACTTTAAAAAATTATTACACCTCGTAGAAACGTTTCTCACATCTGTATGCTGTGGTGATATTTAGATATTATTGGGCTGCATTGTGTTCAAGTCCTCTTTTTTTCTGAAATGCTTCTTTTTTATTAGTTATTAGAGGTTAAAAACAGGGTTTTACGTCTTGTTAAACGATGTTAGACAGCTGCTGTTCATGTGTAGTTTTTTTTGTATATGTATATATGGAATAATAAAATACATCAGGATGGACAGTTAAGAACAGATTAGACTGTCGAAAGAAAAAAAAAGAATTATTTTTGTCATCTGCTTCCACTTAGATTTTCCCAGAGTTCCGCGTAAGTCTCTACTGCGCAGACTCTGGCTGCACAATGGCAGCTCCTGTGACAGAGATTTTTTGGCTTCAAAACCGTACAATGGTAAAAGGCGGAGCCATGCTGTCCATTCTATATACAGTCTATGGTTAAACCACCAGCAAAATCCAGACCTACCCCTCATGCAGAGATAAAGCTGTTGTGCTATACACATTAAAAATGGTTTAATTGATAATCAAATGGATGTAAAACTATGAATTTAAAAGACACAAACTTCATACTTTAGAACAATTAATATTTTTTTTTTGATAAAGAAAATTGATGTTAAATTTTAGACATAAAGGACCACATTTGTAATTTAACTGAGCTACATTCTCAAATTTGTTCATCAAACTGAGTTGTTATGGGCCAGTGTGCCACATTGCAGGCATCCCTCTTGTTGTTCATAAAATTCAATTATAGCTACAATAAAAGCTCAAACAGCAGCGTACTCTTTGATTTACCTCAGGGTTGGATAGCTCTATTTGTCATTGTCCCCTCCCTAATGAAAGCCTTCAGCGTCTTGTATCAGTCTGGCACTCTGTCTCATTATTTGAGCACTACAGGGGCTGAAATTGACAGTTAAGGTTGTGTCCTCAGAGTAAGAAGCTGAACAGCCATGATGATGTACTAAAACATCTCACCCTGCTTTTCATCACTGCTTCACAGTTCCCACTTTCCTCCCTCTATCACGTATTGTTCATTTTCACCGCCTTCCTCTTCCCGTCTGCCCTCTGCCTTACAGCCTCAGAGGTCTTGTTTTAGTTATTTATAGATGACACAGACCAGGTTCATCATCGGCGCTCTGTGTGCAGATGAGTGCCTGTGTGCCTACTAATGTTTCCTGACAAACTGCAGAGGGTATGAAATACAATACGGCGCATGTGGAATAAAAAAAAGAGAGCATTCAAAAGGCTGACTCTCTGCTAAACAAACAGCCAGTGCTGCGTTCAGGATTATTTCTCCTCTAGAGAAGCAGCACTTTGGTCTGCTTGTTCTCTGAATGGGTGTTTATCCCCTATAAAGTGGCACAGCGGGGGGTACAGCTGGCATACAGACCAGCTGGAAGAACATGCTGGAGGGTAACACAATTGACTACGTCCACCCATCCCTCCAAACTAACTCATAACTCCTCATGCTATAGCTAAACTGGGGATATTGGGCGTTTGAAACTGTCAAACATGATGTCCAGGGTCAGATTGCCTGGCCTGGGGTGCTGGCGGTGCTTCAGCCTGAGTTTGCATGGGGCCTGGAGGATCTGAGGAGAACAGCTGTGAGCAGATCATGCCAGAGGATTAACTCCACCAGTGGCTTAACCCGTTTACCTTACACCTCCTCACACCTGACTTCTGCTTTTCCTCTATCATCCTCATAATCTCGTTTCAGGCTTTAGATACAGACAGCTGACACCAAGTTTGGTGCATGGACTGTTAGGATCCTAAATCTCAGCTGATATGTCTGGAACATTTCACAGATATGGGTGTTTATGTGCCTCACCTCTTTGTTTTGCAGTGATATGGTCCTTTTAGGTTCAAACACTCCCTTTCTTCACAAATAAATCCCTGCCACACCAAAGGAGACCTTTACAAAGAGCCAATTTTTGGGGTTTCTGGTCCAGCCGGTGCACCCCCCCTGTTGTTAACCAAGACCCCTCATATCAATATTCATTAGAAGACCTAAAGAGACACCATCTGGTCTTTGGGGAGAGGCCAGAGGGGGAGAGAGGGACTTCAGATGCCTTTGATTCAGTGCACACAACACACCATTCCTCTGCATGAACGAAGAACACAAAGCATAACAACAGAGCAAAGTAGCATATGCTAACATAATGCTAATGATTTCCAAAACGTTCTCTCTTGGTTACAAAGAAACTGGAATTACAATCATTCACTTCCAGTCATTTTTAAATACTTGCAGCAGCATTTCAGGGCTTCTCAGATGTTAGCTTCCCTGTGTATCAAAATATCATAAATCAGCCGAGCCAAACGGTTTGACTCTTTGAGCTCGTACAGCGGCCTGTTAGAGAACAATCACAGCTCAGGCAGCCAAGAGAAAACAGAGTAGTAAAAATGTCAAAGGCCAAAAAAGACTGGCCTTGTTAGGAAGAGCTCCATCCATTTTAACAATAATGATGTGACATTAACAGTTTGGTTTGGATCTGATTTACACCTCATCTTGTTAATTCAGTTTTGGGAACAGAGTTGTAGTGGAAACATCAGCTGAAGGCATATGAACAAAGGGATGCGGGAGAAAGAAAAGATGCATCAATACAAGAATTGAGTGAGTTTAATAGAAGAAAGAATAAAATGTTTTTATCAGGCCAGCTTCAGAAATGTGTTTGTAAAAGTGTATTTAAAGATAACCACCTTCTTTACTTCACAAAAAAAAATCCTTTTCAAACTCTGTAGCTGCTGGGAGTATACAAACTAAATGCAGCCTCACTTAAAGTTTTTATGATTTATTTACAAACAACCAATAAAAGTGCAGCAAAGGACAACCTAGATCCGAAATTTCATTTGAAGACAAAGAACTATACAAATGAATAAATTGATAAATAAAAAGGGGAAAAAGTGGCCACCATCTGGTGTCTGTACCAGGGTGTATAATTTCTAACTTTATTCTAACAGATGCAAACTTCTTTTTGGTGGGCTTCATATATAAAAAAGTGCCTCTTCTCATTTTAAGAGGAAACTGGTTACATTTTAGCAACAGTCTTGATATAATAGTAACAGATTATTAACTCAAAATTATCAGAAAGCTCCATAAAAGCCACAGAAGAGAGTTGAAAGGTGTGTTCAGGACAGATACAAACTGAAGTTCATGTGTAAAATCAGTGTAACATCCCTTTAAACCAAACCTAATGGGACGCCGTTGCAGCCAGCAGCTCTTCAGGACAACTTGACCCGACACACCTCCTCTCCAAAGAGAAGAAATATATGACCTTAAACTGATGAGTCAGACCTTATAAATACAAGATAATAACTCAGTTTTAGCAGCGCAGACGCCAACCTCATCTCTCACTTAGATCAGCTTCACATATCTCCTTTCAGTCCACTAGAGAGTGCTGTTCCAGCTCTGACTGTCTGGCCGAGATGAGACTGCAAAAACAACAGGTCATCTCATCATTATGTGAAGTGGAGACACACAGAGCCAGATCGATGTAAAATATGACTCCCAGTGCACTGACCAAACCTTAACTTAGACACTTACTGGAAAACAAAATACTGTGACCACACCGTCCTGAGCTCACCCTCTCACTTGTTGCTCTGGGGATGTTAGCAGAAAAGAAGAGAGCAAGAAGGAGCTGTTCAGCCTTTGCAAGAACCTCAGCAGCAGTGCTCGGTGAGCATTCAGGCCACTGGGCCAGGAGGAGGAACAGGGTTTCATTTCATGCCCAGATGAGCATGAGAATCACCACCGTGAGTCTGCATTTTAAGGATGTTTGGTTCAGAACATGCATGCTGTGTTCATTAGAAATATACCAGGAGCTGGAACAAACTGAGCCGTGAAGGAGGAGTGGGCAAGGAAATGAAAACAGAGATAAAGTGGGAGCAGAGTTTCCCAGAAGGTCGGACACCTGCAGAGCCAGCACACACAGCTGCGGGAGACACGAGGACAACAAGCACTTGTACAAGACAGGCTAAAAGTTTCCTCGTCCCCTGTTTGATTTTGTTATATAATCAGTCTTAAAATGATCTGTGATAAATCAATGACATGAGCACAAAAATGTCAAACAAATGTGGAAGGAAAAATATACACTCTTTTCTCTCACAACATTTTTTCCACTGCCCTGCCCGATCAGACAAAAACATTCAGCGGTCGTCATGTTTAACTTTCATTTATTGAGGAGTTACGAAAGAGTTTCTAGGAGCAGCTGGAGGGTGTTGTTCTCCACATGTCATCCAAAAAGGGGAGGAGAGTGAAAATGTTGGGGACTTTTCCAGCTGTGTAATGATAAATAAAAAAGACCAAGAATCTTTTCTTTCTGTGGCCACAGGTGTGACTCTATCGGGAGGAGCAGACACAACATTTACTACATCTTTATTCAGCTTGACAGGCTAAATTAGATGCTAATCAATCATAGGACAAGAAGTATCAGCAAGCACATCCTGCTTTATTAAATATAAAAGACTAAATAGCACTCTTATTGAAATATTTTGCAGCATGCCTTACTGGAGAAGATTAAGAATGAGCCATTCATGAACTTTCTGAGGAAACTCTGAGTAAATTCTTGAAAATCACACCCTCTGGTGGAGTCGCCCTCTGCTGGCTTTTGGAAGGAATTCAGGTTTAATACACATCCCCACTGGCACAGAAAGAAGCCACAGCTTCTCTTTACTGTGTTAAAGTCTGTGCATAAAAAACAGTAATTATATTTGATATAGGAAAGACAATAAGAAATGCAATGTAAAACATTTCTGCCTGCTGCTTTATATTTTTACAAAGTTCTAAAAAAAAATCTGGAAAGCTTCATTTTTTTTGCTGCAAGTTTGGTGGCGATTAATTTACGGTCATCTTCATCTGAGTGCGTTCAAATAGTGTGATAGTATGGCTGTTATAATGTACAAATGCTGAGTGAGGAAGCATTGCTTGTTGTTAGAAAATCAGAATCAGAAATACTTAATAGATCCCCAAGGGGAAATTGCTTGATAAATTAAGACCTTTAACAGGTTTACTGCAATTTCTCTAATCATGGAAAGGTTCAATCGGTCAATTGTTTATCCCTAACTGAGTAGAACCAGACATCTTTTACAAGGAAAAATGTGGTATGTCTATTGAACTTGAAAATTAAATTTAAATTTAAATGTACAATCCACACAGGATCTTTAGTTCTGTCTGTACATCTGAAGAGGTGGCCCACAGGAGGTTTGTCTGCTGACCACAACGACAGGCCGCACGTCTTTTATTCCCAGCAGCTCTCTCCATCCCATACAGAGGTAATGAAACTGCCAGAGTACAGGAAGAGAGGGTTAAAATGTGACCAGCAATAAACCTCCAATCACCGCAGAACTCTCTCTCTCTCTCTTGCTCACACACACACACCACTACACAGGTGTCATTATTCAGCTGGTTGCTGCTGCCCTGATTTGTATTCTGGGTCTGCTGTGCTGGACTTGAGTTATGAGCTTCACCACATTGACCGGTGTAGTATTGGCCAGAGCGAGTGAGGCAGGCTTACATCCACCCTCCATACACACATTTAGGGGACTCTTTCGTGAACCTTGTTATGATCTGCTGCTGCACCATCTGCTATAGGTCGCCTGCAGAAAGTGTAACATGAACTGTGTGATATGGCTTGTTTGTTACTGTATCTATCTGACGCAAGCCAATAATGGTAGATACTAGACGGTGCATAAAAACATGCTCTCTAGGGAACTAAGATGGGGAAGGAGAAGGTGAAGGCTGTGGGGAGGTTTGAGAAGAGAAATGGAGGAAGAAAGGGTACAAGGCAGGAGGAGGACATAAATCACAGAGTACGGTTACTGTCACTTCCCATGAGCCATCTGCATTTCTGAGCTCCTCTGGGTGGCTTCACAGAGGAGGTTCGATAAAGAGGGAACAAAATAGGAAGTGAGAGGGTTAAAATAAATTGGTGTGAATAAAAAGGGGGGTAAGTTAAGAATAAAAGGAAAGAATTTAATATATTTCTGGACCTCAGGTCATCCAGTGGGGATATATTGTATAAACAGGCTTCTCCACGGCTAACTGGGTAACTGGTTTGTGTTTTGCAACAGGAGACTATAGCAGTTATGTGTAAATGGTTCTGATAAGGTTTGAACTGGAGGAAGTAAAACAAGCTTTTGAGGGTTTTTTTTTTTTTTGAACTTAGTTTTTATTCAAATTCAACAGTGTATACAATAAAATTCACATATTTTCAATTTTCATTTTTGTTTACAGCTGTATCTATATGTTTACAAGGATAAGCAGAATAATAAAATAATAATTAAAAATGAAAAATAAAAATAAAAATAATATGAAAAAAATAATAATAATAATAAAGAAAAAAAAAATATATAATAGGAATATAATTTGACTCTGTCATAGGGTAAAATATATATATTTATATATATATACATACACCCCCCCCAACACATTCATATATATATATACATACATACACACATGCACATATGTACATATAAGCATATAACAGGTATGTAAGTATCCAGACAAAAAAAAAAAAAAAAAAAGGAGGTAGGAGTCAGAAAAGGAATTCTTGGGTGTGTATTTATGTCTGCATGTGTGAGATCATGCACCTGGACGTGCATGTACAAGACGTAGCTTCAGCCAGGAAACAATACAGATATGGCAGGGTTCCATCTTTTTATAAATTTCTCTTTCTGTAGTCTCAGGGTGTATGTTATGCGTTCCATATAATAAATTTCCAAAACCTTCTCAGTCCAACTACTATATGTCGGAGGGTCAGGTTTTAGCCATTTAATTGTTATACATTTGAGAGCTGCTGTGGTGAGTATTTGTAAGAGATATTTTTTAGCTCTACTATCAATGCCTTTTGGTGTTAGACCCAGTAGCGCCACAATTGGATCTTCTGTGAATTTTTGATGAAAAATCATTTCTAAAGCTCCGAAGACTTCCTTCCAAAATGTTTTTAATTTTTTACAAGTCCAAAATATGTGGGTATGGTTGCCTATTTGCGTACCACAATTTCTCCAACATATATCAGAGTATGCTGGGCCCATTTTAGCAACTATGACGGGTGTTCGGAAGAATCTCATTATTACCTTCCATTTGAATTCTCTCCATGAATTGGAGTTGGTTACGAGATGGGCCCCAGTACATATTTCTTCCCATGTGTCCTCTGATATGTCTTCATTCAATTCTATTTCCCATCTTCTTTTTATCTGTAATGTATTATTTAAAGTCATACCAGAAAAAATGTGATAAAAACGACCTATAATCTTCTTACTTTTGTTTCCAGTTTGTAATTTTAAGAGAAAGTCCTCAACAGGAGTGGGGCTCAAAACTTTATTCCATTCTTTGTGTTTGGTTAAGAACGTCCTTAATTGTAAATATCTGTAGAAATCAGTGTTTGGGAGTGTAAATTCCTCTTTTAGTTGTTCAAATGATTTCAGGCTTCTCCCTCTAATAAGTTGATGTAGCTTAGTGAGTCCCTGTTCTGACCACTTCCTAAAACCTGCATCCATATAAGAGGGAGTAAAATCCTTCATATATCCAATGTCAGTTAGTGTTGAAATTGTATTAGGTAATCTGAATGATGCTTTTATTTTCCTCCAGGTAGTTAATGTGACTCTTGTCCATTCGCCCATTTGAGTGTCCCTTAATGGAAAATCTATAAAAGGCAAGGCATGTAGAGGGGTAACACACATACATTTTTCTATGTTTAACCAGCGTGTGTCTGAGAGATCCTGGATCCATATTGTTAAGGGTCTCAACTGTGCAGCCCAAAAGTAGTGTCTAAGATTTGGGAGTTTGAGACCACCATAGGATTTAGGAAGTTGTAGTGTTTTAAGTCTAACTCTTGGCCGTCGTCCTTGCCAGATGAACTTTGAAATGAGTTTATCTAATTTATCAAATGTGGATTTAGGTATATCAATTGGCAACATCTGAAACAGGTAGAGAAGCTTAGGGAGTATGTTCATTCGTATACTTTCTATACGGCCTAACAGAGATAATGGAAGAGCTGACCAGCGGTTCAGATCCCTACTGATATCCTGGATCACAGGTGTGTAGTTTGTACAATAAAGGTTTTTTAATATTAGTGGAACCTGAATGCCAAGATATCTAATACCATCTTTTGGCCATTTAAATCCACTCTGAAGTTTAACTGTATGTGAAATGTTGCCACTTATGTCCATAGCTATGGTTTTGTCTATATTTATTTTATAACCTGAGAGGAACCCATATTTGGAAATAAGGTCTTTTAAGTGAGGAATTGTAGTTGCAGGTTCAGTTAGATATAGGAGAACATCATCCGCATACAACGATAATTTATGATGTTCTCCACTTATTATCAGTCCTTTTATGTTAGTGTTGTCTCTAATGAGTTGAGCTAATGGTTCGATGCAGATATCAAACAATAGGGGCGAAAGGGAACAACCCTGTCTACATCCACGTTCCAGAACAAAGCGATTTGATAAAAACCCATTGACTTTAACAGCAGCTTGTGGATTAGAGTATAGTATTTGGATCCATTTAATAAAACTTGGGCCAAAGTGAAAGCGTTTTAATGTTTGAAATAGGTATTTCCAGGATACTCGGTCGAATGCCTTTTGAGCATCGAGCGATAATATCATAGCTTTCTCTTTCTGTGTTTCTGGGTGGGTTATAAGGTTCAGCAATCTTCTGATATTATCTCCATAATTCCTTCCTGTAATAAACCCTGTCTGATCCGGATGGACAATTTGGGTTATAACTCTATTTACACGTCTTGCTAAAATGGCTGTTAGTATACGCAGGTCTGTATTTAGCAATGATATAGGCCTGTATGATTCACATTTAGTGGGGTCCTTGCCTTCCTTGTGTATGACAACTATGGTTGCCTCCTTCCAGGAGGGAGCCATAGTCCCAGATTGTAGCGCATAATGATAAGCTTTCAATAGCAGAGGTGATACTGTCTCTTTAAATGTTTTATAAAATTCGTTAATATATCCATCCGGACCAGGGCTTTTATTGTTTTTCAGAGTGGAGATTACCTGCTGTACCTCTGATTCTCTTATCGGTTCATCTAGCTCTTTTGCCATAGATTCAGATAGCTCCCGTAGTTTGATATCTTCCAAGAACTGGGCTAATTCCTTATCGTCAGTGCAAGTATCTGCATTACTATACAAAGCTTTGTAGAACTCTGCAAATTCCTGTGAAAGTTCATCTGGTCTTGATAATGTTGAATTGTTGCGCTTTAACTTATGTACAATATTGGAAGACTGCTGTTTTTTCAGGCGTAATGCTAACAATCTACTTGCCCTGTTACCATTTTCATAATATTTTTGATTGGTATATCTTAGGTTTCCCTCTATCTTTTCTGTAAGTAAAGTGTCCAGATCTCTCCGTGCTTGTTTAAGAGTAGCAAGTAAACAGGAGTTTGGCGTCCTCTTATGATGTTGCTCCAGTTTTTTAATTTTATCCTCTAAATCTATTTGTTTAGCTTCCCTTCTCTTTTTTTTTGCACTTGCAAATGAGATAATACAACCTCTAATGTATGCCTTTGCACAATCCCACAAAATGAGAGGAGTTGTTTCAGGTGAGATATTTGTATCTAAATAATTCTTCAATTCAGTTTTTATGAGTGTGATAAAGTCTTTATCATTTAATAGCGAGGCATTCAGTCTCCATTGTTTGGTTGTAGGCCTGTGACCCAAATCCCATGTCAGTTCAAGTGGCGCATGATCAGATAGAGTAATTGGTAGTATCTTTACATCTACTATCCTGTGTAATTCTGATTTAGAAGTAAAAAATAAATCGATTCTTGAATAGGATGAATGTCTGTGGGAGTAAAATGTGAAATCTTTGCTTTTAGGAAATTTGCTTCTCCAGACATCTACCAAACCTGACTCTATGGATAAATGTTTTAGCCTTTTGCTCATTCTTGGCATGGAGGCTCTTGAGGGAGGTTGTCTGTCCATAAACTGAGACATAACACAGTTAAAGTCCCCTCCCAACAAGAGGACACCTGTACTGTGTTGCAGTATTGTATTGAATATTTTACTGATGAAACCAGGCTCATCCTTATTTGGGCCATATATGTTCATTAGGGAGATCTGCATTCCATCAATAGAGCCATTCACCAAAATAAATCTTCCCTCAGAGTCTTTATGAACAAAATATGGTGAAAAATTTACCTGTCTGTGTATTAGAATACAAACCCCCCTCTTCCTGCCTGATTGGTGAGATGAGTAAAATACTTTGTCGGCCCATGATTTTTTCAGTTTGTCATGCTCTATATCAGGCAGGTGTGTCTCTTGTAAGAATGCAATCTGACAATTGTTTTTTCTTAATTGGTTAAGGATTTTCTTCCTCTTTATGGCACTATGGAGCCCTTTGACATTGTAGCTTATAACCTTAAGTGGACCCATAACTCAAATAGTAAGAAGAGAATGGGACATGACATTTAGGAGATATATGATTTTTGTGTGAGTGTAGGTAAACAAATTTGGCCAGATAGGTGGGAGGTAAGATATCTTGTGGGGATATGCACTGAGGAGGCGGGGACACACGAAAACAAAAACAAAAAACAACCAGACAACAAAACAAAACCCAAAAAAAAGTTAAGAATATGAAAACTTCATACTTATCTAAGAAATGCAAACACATAGCTTTAAACTTGTATTCAAGATAATTTGAGACTAAATGCACAGCTGTATTAGTGATATTACTTTCACGATCCCTGAGGAACAGTGGGATCTGAACAGGAAGAACAGAACAGAACATGAGAAGTATAAGCTCAATCAGCATTTGAGTCTATATAGTCTTTTGGGGCAAAGTCTCTGGCTGCAGGTCAAAACAGGCAGCTGTGCGGGCAAGTTTGAAAGTTGCCCGTCTTTGCTTGGGTAGAGAACCAAACAGAAATAATGAAAATAATAATAGTAGGCCGCTTAGGCTCCTGCAGAACCTCATCGTATTACTTGTGGATATAACGACATTTTAATACTGATGTAGGGTATATAGTATAGAGAGATTATCATCTCATCACAAGTATAAATCCCCTATTGAAGGGTATTCGTAAAAAAAGTGAAAGTATAGAAAAAAAAATAATAAGAGTGATAATATCTTATCCTGCAACAAAAAACTGCTATTGCCTCCCTAAAATGTTTTTCTTCCCCACCTGCGATATAATAACAAGCGTGTCACCGCCTATGTAAGCGATGCCACAGTGATATACTCACATATGCAGACGCGGGTGACTTGTGCATCAATTTCGATCAATTCTCAGTCTCACTGATGGGGATTACATTTTTCTTTACATAATCCAAGGCTTTAGTAGCATCAACGAACTCCTTTTCCACGTTGTCGTGAGAGATGCGAAACTTGGCTGGAAAGAAAAGTCCATAGCGGATTCCCTGTTTCCCCCGCAGCATCTTCCTGACCTCCGTGAAAGCCGCTCTAGCTTTAGCTACCTTTGCTGTGTAGTCCGGGAATATGGCAATCGAACTTCCTTTATATTTAAGTTGTCCTGTGCGGTCACGGGCTTTCCTTAGAATGTCCATGGCGTCTCCCTCGTTGTGTAGTTTTGCAATTATTACGCGTGGTATGTCCCCGGGTCTTCTCTGCGTCAGGCTGCGGTGGGATCGCTCCACTCGGATCTCTTTGTCCATCTGTAGCACCTCCTGAAGAAGTTTGGAAACAGCTGTGGGAGAGCTTGATCCTGAATGCTCTGGTACACCGGTTATCCGTAGATTCCCTCTCCGCATCCTACCCTCCATGTCCTCACACTTTTCTTGTAAGTCTTTAATTTGTTTATTGAGGTCTTGCACATTCCCTTGTACCGACACGACTTGATCAGACCATGATGACAGCCCTTCTTCAACAGTTTTCACATGGGTCTTCACCTGTTCAATTTCCATGCGAATTGCGGCTGTGTTGTTAGCAATTTCAGCTTTCACGGCCTTAATTTCCTTCGTCAGGGAGTTGAAATCCTCCGCTAACGCGCTCTTAAGTTCTTCTCTTATAACAGATGATATGTCTTGTCTCAAACATGAAAGGATATCGGCTTTGATGGATGCGATATCCATGATGGGTTTTTCCGCAGGTGCGGGTGTGGCCTTATCCGGGCTGGGTGAACTCTTTGACGAGGATGTGTTGGGCCTTGTGCTGGACGAGCCGTCGTACTTGTATTTTCGAAGATTCGATGCCATCCACGCTAGTTTCCTTGAGCTTTTGCCACACTCTGGTTAAGTGATGTATATTTTGAGAGTTGTGTGTTTTATTTCAGATGATAACGTCGTTAAATTATGAAATTATTAAGGATTCTGCAGGAGCTCTCAAAAGTGTGACCTACTCCATTCGTGCCTCTCTAGCGCCCCCCCGCTTTTGAGGGTTTTAAAATGTGTTTATAGCTAAAATTCAAAATTTGACACCATAGGAATATTTAAGCATACTCCACATATTCACTTCTGTTCTAATTTCAAAGCAGGTTGTATCCCTGAGCTTGGATGACTGGTCGCATTAAAAAAAAGAAACATGAAAGTAAACAATACTGAGTGCCTTCCTTCACAGAAGAGGAGCCGCTTTTGATCACTGTAGTTTGAACTTTAGAGCTTCTTTTTTTTGAATCTCTAAATAAAATTACAGATATGGCTGATACAGATGAGCTCTGTTCACTGCATTTATCTTCTGTCTTTTAACAAGATAATGAATTGATTTCATGTCAATTTGTGTGGGAGTGAGCAGAGGAGTACTCTGAGTGACCCAGGAAAATTAGAGAGGAGAAGAGCCTCCAGACAAAGCCAGGACAGACAGGCGGACAGACACAAGTACAAAGAAATCTGTCTGTGTGCTGATATGAATGCCCCGTCACGGAGACATCCGTAATTTGACAAATAGTCCAGTGGGTTGGAAAAATGAAAGTAAATGTTTCACTCAAAATGATTTAATCTAAGGTGTGAGTTTTGATCATTTCTCATTAGATACCTTAGAAATGGCTCCGAAAATTTTACCAAGCTTACGCTGGTCTGGAGGTTGTGTTTTATAGTGTGTGTTTAGACAAAAAAAAAAAAAAAAACAGAAACTTTAAGTTCATGAGAAACAAAGTCAGTCGACAGCTGTAACAGAAGAAAGGCACAGGTGCTGCAGGTTATTTGAGGGCTTGTCTTCTGATAGTTAATGGGCTCATTTAGAATGATTGATGGGTTCATGAGAGAGACACTCAGCTTCCACACAGACTCATCTCTGTGCAAGACTGGACAGGCCTCATATGCCCTTAGTCTTAGTCCTGTGTCAGACCTCAAATCCCTCCTCCACCAAGTCTGATGGGTCTATTAGCTGAGACAATCAAACTTAAGTGAAACAAACTTTAAAGGGGCAGACACATCAGAAAATTTCATGGTCATTTCATGCATTTGTTTTGCCAAACTGTTTGCAGAAATAGCCTTGATTTCCATAGCTGAGTAGCTGAGGTTTGAACCATCATATATATTCTTACTATTTCTTGAGAGCTGCACATGCAAAAAGCAACCAGAGTGAAAAGCAGCAGCCAATGCAAAAACTCTGTCTCCCTAAATGTGTGTTTAAGAATGTTCTTGGACTGAAGTGTGAGGAGACGTTGTCGTTGAATTGATTTGTTTACTTGTCACCCTTGATTTCACAAAAATAAGCTGCCTTCAAAATGTGTAAAGAGCTTTCTTAGCATGAGAGCATGTTGGTAAGACGTATGCAGTTAAAGAAAGACATGGACATCTCTTTATAGTTAACACGTCCTGTAAACCAGAGGGAACCAAATAAATTCCTTCTAACATCAAAACTGTTTAAAGTAGCATCTGTAAATAGTTTTCCATCCATCATTGTAAACCTGTAAACAAAAGCAGGGGTTACATTTTTAAACATTAAAAAATGTTTCTTCAGTTATGTTAAGTTTGGACTTTTTACTCCAGTCGTCTTTTATTTTGTAGTCACGTCTCTCCTCTCGTTTCACATCCTGCCTTCATGTTTTCCCGCCTTTGTGAGCACCTCCCCTAACTGTTACCACCTGTGCCCCATTACCTTTTGTATAAAAGGTTGTCTTTGTCTTGTGCCAGATTGCTTCACATGTTCCATGTGTCCTACTTTCGTTTGTATCTTTTTGTTTGTTTTGAGACTCCAGTAGAAACTGTGATTTTTAGTCACTTCTTAGTATATCAAGTTTTGTACAGCTTAGCAGTCATTTTTGTTTACCCTTTGCTCTAGTTCCTCTAGCATAGCTAAGATTTTTTGTGTTCTTTTTTTGTGTGAGCCTTACTCAATAAAGAGGTTTTTTTTTTTATTTGAGTTGAGTCTTTGGTCTTTTTGTGTCAATCACCATCAGATCTGCTCTTTACATTTCTATGTTGTCACAGACCTCATTTCTATAGATTTGTTTTAGCTAGTGTCCCTTTAAGGGTTCTTTCTCCATAACCCCCCTTTTCCTCAGATCTATGGGCAGACCTTGGTGTTTGAGGCCTGACTAGCTAACGTGTATTGAGCCAGTCAGGCGTTCCTTATGTGATGACCTCATCATTTCAATAAGTCTCATGAAGATCTTGTGCTATTTTTTTTTTTTAGAACAGACTATTTTGATCAGTTTACAGACAGATTCAGGGATTTCTACAATTTGAACACATAGCAGTTTGAAAATCTGCATGATTAGTATGAACATCCAGCAATGTTACTTTAAATCCATGTTTAAGATATCAGAAAGCATTAGGGCTGTCACTCAGTCACATTTCCAACATTCGTTTGGACTTAAGTAGAAAAGTTCATGCTAATTACCCATTTGAAATGTCGGCTGCATCCTGGAGATACAAGCCAACATGAAGGAGACTCCTCTGTCTGCAGACAGCAACCTGACATAGGATGCAACAGGTAACCGCAACTCTCAAAGCTGTCCATTAATACCTTTGTGGCCCTTTTTGCCAGGATCATTTTTGAGCTCTGAGTGCATTTTTGTCAGCAGGTAATATTGTAAAACAAAAAGTGAGCCGCACCTGATCCCGATCAAGTTGATAGACTTGTGTTTCTGGCAAATAATATCAGAAATTAAGACAGTCTGTTCGGGTTTGACTATTGGTCAGATGTTTTACCTTGCTATGTTTTATTTCAAAGCTGTCTGAGCTTTCTACGTTAGAAGGGCTGTTAAGTTAAGGGGAGCAGGTGGGGGTTCGAATGTATGTGAACAAACTGCTAGTCATTTTAAATTAATTTGAATTTGAGTTTTTGAAAAGTGGCAGTCTGATAAAGCACAATACCACCTCTCTAGGTGTTAAAGGGTCTCTGAGATTTTCTGACTGGTTAGGAGTCTTTTGTGTTTCCAGCCAAGTATTCTGTAAAGCTTTCGTGGAGATCCCGTGGCCAGCTTCAGTCTTTGAGGGCCCCACAGCTGCTTTAGGACAGTCATTGTTCTAGTTCAAGCATACATTTATCTACTAAGTTATCAAGAAGCCTTTGACTGCTACCAGACTTAGACAGAAATATGGGAAATCTGATGTCCTGTAACTTTGCTGTCACATTTCCTCAAGGCATAGATAACCACCACCAAACTCTCACTGAGATAAAGATTATAATTCATAAGAAAAATTAGTTTTACATTTAACAGCTGCTAAAATTTCTGGTCTTTTTGACCCTTCTTCAATTTCAGAATATCCCATTCTGGTTTGTCTCAGTTAGGAATCAAATGAATTGCAGCATCGTTTGACATCCAAACAAAACAAAAAAAAAAGTGACTTACATTACCCCCGTCTTTCTATGGAGGTCACACAGAAGGCAAAGATTTCCAGACATGAACTTTTCTGTGGACAATCTCTCCTTGTTCTTTTCCGTACATGATGTCTGTGTGTATTAGAATGTAGGAGTCTTGTGTTTTAGCAACAAAGCGCAAAAACAGGAATATGACAGCAATAAGAAACTGTGGATTCAGGATGATGTGACCACAAATGTCCTCACACAAAAAATGAGGATTAAATATATGAAAACAAGTTCTTCTGAGCTGTAAACCAGGAGTGAAAAGTTGACAACGTTAAGTTCATTCGACAGTGTGTCATCTGAATCACACTAAACACATTAAGCCTGAACAGATGCACTCTGTTGTCAACACGCCACACATGATGTAACACACTCACAAACGCACTGGCAGTGAGGACTTCTTTGCTCGTCAGCAGAAACAGTACCATGGTGTGTGTGTGTGTGTGTATGTGTGTGTGTGTGTGTGTGTGTGTGTGTATACTGTTATATACTGAGAATGAGGGTGTTGTCTGATTCTGTGTTGACTAGAGCAACAAAAAAAAAATCTCATTCTGCAAATTGTGAGCTTTCATTAGACCCCTCCAAAACACACTCCTCCTCCTCGTCACTCTTCCTCAGTGAAATCCCATTATGCACGGCCAATGAGCTAAGCCTCCCTTCTGCAAAACAAGTCAAAACCATTTTGACTGAATCGGTTTGAAAACACTTGTAAATCTGTGTGAAAAGAGGACAGCTTGTTTGGGTAAACTTGCTGCCAAATGCTGAAGTAGAAAAGGTGGCCACGGCTGGCGCTCACACCATCTGCTTGGCACCGATTCTTGGCTCCAAAGTAAAACCTCTTCACCGACCAGTAGAATGACATAACTAAAGTTATTTAGGTTAATTATAGCCGGCGTTATTAAAATATTAGTTTGACTGACATGCTGGTGTGAATTTGATTATTTTAAATGGATGTCATATTAAGCTTCTATGGTTGCTCTCTTGCATCTACAGGTAAATATGACAAGAGTTTTTAATGGAGTTTCCAGTGTAATTTTGACTGTACATTTATGTTCACTTCAACAATGTAGTAAATGTGTAGAAAAACGAGAAACTGGTGAAGGACACAGTTTCTAAAACGAGGTCAAATTGTTTCCCCATTTTTTTTGGGCAAAGGTCTCGTTATCTGAGATGGAAACAAAATACCAAATGTAGTTACTGGAGTTTAGAAAACCAGATTTAACCATTAGAGGAAAACTCAATGAGCATTTTTGGCTGACTGGTAAGAACCTTTTAACTGATCTGTAACTTGATTTCAGTTAGGTTTTTTTAATCTCTGTTTGATTCTGCTTTATTTTACATCAGCAAGGCAAGACATGCTGAGTTAAGACTGTCACAAGTTTCAAATTACAGCTCGGACAGGGTGAAGACTAACAACAGCAGTTAAAGAGGATTTAGTCCTATTTCAAGATCGTATATACGAATAGATCCCAGAACATGACTGGAGTTCAAATAATGACCTGTGCATGGCAAGGTCACACACAGGTCTGAGCGTTTGTGTGTTTGTGTGTGTGTGTGTGTGTGTGTGTGTGTGTGTGTGTGTGTGTGTGTGTGTGTGTGTGTGTGTGTGTGTGTGTGTGTGTGTGTGTGTGTGTGTGTGTGTGTGTATTGTTAGATGGTATGATCTGATCTGATTAACTCAATTATGTTGGAAATGCAGGAAGCTATCGGACCAACTGCTATTACAGAGCAATCGAGACACAGAGTCCATTAATACATGGGACTGTGAGACTGCTCTGCTACTCTGAAGCTTATGTCTTGAGCAGACACATGACTTTGGAAATGTATAATAATATTCTACTTTAAATTATTATTACTGGTGTCAGTGGCACTGCTTTTTAATAGCAGATGGTACTTTTATTTTTCTGTCACCAAGATTTCCCCTTTTCTCTTAAAGCTGATGTGTTATTGATCATGCAGAATAGAACCCACATGCAGCAGTTATACTGCAGTGGTCTATACAAACTTGAGAGTCTGTCAATAAAAAGAAAAGAGAGGTTACGTTAGCTCTGCTTGGTGAGGTTGGAGTTGGTAGATGAGCACTGGTAGAACATTACCAGGACACATTTCAGAGCATTGGGCTGTGAGTAACACTAAACAGTCTGCTCACCTTCTGTTCACTAAACTACACTACAAACTGAGTTTACAAAGTTGCTTGTTGTCAAATTAATTCAAACAATAGTGCTACATAAGCACAAAATAAATACAGCACCTTGTCACTTTGGATTCTTCAAAAAGTTGTTTCAAACAAAGAAAAGCCGTGTAAAAAAGAGGATCACTCCATTTTTGTGTTCCGAAACAAATGCACGTCTTGGCATGTTGTTACAACAGTGGGTGATTGGGCTCATGGGAAACAAAGTCTTTATCTGTTGTGACGGTATTTGTTTGCAAGACTTTTTACTATTATTTGTTGTCTTTGTTAAAATTCTGTCTTAGTCTGGCGTGCCAGTCAGGAAGTCCGTTGCGTCATCCAGTCATGTCAGTCCAGCCTCCAGGAAATTATGTGACATAAGATCGTATGAGTAAAGTGTCTGATTCCTCAGTATTTTGATGTTTCAGACGAGGGACTATGCTACCCCGACTACATGCATATAATGATCAGTTTGATCCCCTGTCTTGTGCACCTTCCCAGGACTTATTCAAAATCCGCCAGCTCCGTCAGCTGACGCCATGTAAAAGCACCGTGGAGCTCCCAGCACACCGTCCTTGGCCAATCGACAACGACAGGGGAGAGACCAACTGAATCGGCCCGTCACACCGTGACAAACAAAGCAGATCCAGGATAGTCCTCACAGCGCCTTTAAGTTAAAGTTAAATCAGTCTGTTTTTCAAGTTTGTCAGAAATAACTAACCCAGTGACAGACTCAGCACCCCCTAAGTTATATTTCTACTCCTTCTGTAAAAATGTAGATTAGCAAAGCCCCAAACAAGAAAATAATTACAGGGGGAAGTCCATGCAATAATGCTGTAATGTATTAATACCCTTGGGTTGTAATTACAGTTTTTTTTTTCTTTTTCTAAAAAGTAATGAGCCAAACACTTCTCCTAACCATGGCTGAAATCACAGGATTTCTTCTTGCGGGGCAGCTTGAGTTAAATTTGGGTCAAGTAATTATAAAGCAAACTGCAAACACTCCACTTTGGCTTTCTTTTTGCATGCATGGAACTTGTTAACTGGATGTAGAAAATTTAACAGCAATTCTCCGTACTTTGAATTGCTACGAGAGTGCCATCCAACAGCTGAAAGGTTCCCATGCTACATTCAGAGCCCAAGAATGTATGCTAACCACAATTACATGTTGTCAAAACATTCAAACTACAAAGGCTACAGGGCATGGAAGGACAGGGTAGAAGGCAGACTTGACTGCCTGTATTTCTAGATAAATCTTTGATAACATATTGTTAAAACAGGCTAGAGTTTGATGCTACAGGTGAGGATCCATGAAGCAAATTAAAACTGTCAGATCCAAGACAGACAGTGGGGCCACTGTGGTAATAGAAGCATAATGTCATAGGAAGGGGGCGGGGTTATGGGCTGTTATGGGTGACAGTGCTTTCCACTGACACTAAACAGATCACAGGCTTATTAAACCCTGAAATTAGAAAGTGGCTGATAGAGGAGAAACAGCAGTAAAAAAGGAGACAGAGGTTGGTTATGAAGAAATATCCTGGTTTGCATTCATTGCCTCCTGTTGTAGGGAATCAAAAAAATACTTTTTTTTTGTGCTTGCGACATAAAAAGCACAGGACAGCAACAACAGAGTAACGGTGACAGAACACTCAAGATCAGGGCTGCAGGAGGAGAAGAGGCAAGGCGTAGGAGGACAAGATAGCTGAGACAAAAGTCATCTCTTAATCCAGCTGTACAGTGGCTGAGCTCTCTGTGGGGAGTCAGTGGCATACACTAAATGGGATCTTCAAAGGAGGACTGAGAACAGAGCATCTAAGCCCTGGTTACAGATATCAAAAGGTTTAGGCGAGTTTTACCCAGCAGGATAATGGAATATGGAGTATCATACCAAGCACAGGACAGCAAAGAAAAGAGCATGGAAATCTTGTTCGTCCAGCTCAAAAGGAGAGATTCCTCCTGTCGTCTCCATCTGCTGTAGAGTCACCTTGATGGTTTTCTCTCCCTGATTTTGTCAACATTATTTTCACTGTCCACAAAAATCACTGTACTTCCATATTTGACCATCAAACAGAGCTGTAGAGTTTAATGCAAATATCCCCCCCTTTGGAATTTAGCCACATAAATAACCAGCAAATAATCCAAGGTCAGAGTGATAAAAGCATAAAGGAGAGGAAGCAGAGGGGAGTGTGGAGGAATGAGGGGAAGATAAACATAAGAAGGTGTGGGATAGCAGCAGCGTGCCCGAAAATTTAATTTGAAGAACAGATCAGACTTGGTATAAAAGCGAATGACTTGACGACAGCAGAGAGCCTCAATGAGTTTCTTTGTGTAAGTTTGTGCGTGTAGGACTGATCACCTGTGGATGCAGTAATGAGAGTCAGTAAGAGCTCATTTTATCTGCTGCTGTCCTTCTGCTAATACTGTAAGATGAAAAAAAAATCTTTTTATCCTTGTATCTGCACAGCAGGCGGCATCTCAACTCTGCACCACCCTGTTCCAGTCAGTGGGTTGTGTGTAGACCGACACATCTGTTCATTGCACATCTTTTAACAGAGACACTCTAAACGGGGCTTTAAGAAGCTTCACCTCATTGTAATTCTTGTTTTTAATCTGCAGCAAACAGTGCCTACACTCTGCTGTCGTATGAGCGTTATTTCAGATAGCACGCTGGTTTTCTGGACACTAAAGAAGCTTGACGTGTAAACAACAGTGCCGTCATAACACACACACACACAAACATCTCCATGCTGTCCTGCCAATCCCTCATTTACACAGGCTTTATCACAGCTCTGTTCTTATCTTTCCCTCAAGTTTAACTATGAAACAACATCATAACCCCATTATGTCTCTGTGTCTCTTACACAAAACAGTGGTGGACTAACGTTGTGACAGGAATGGCGTAAACATAAAAGGGTTTTGCATGAATAGATGAGAAGAAAGTGTGACTGGAGTCACTTGTAAGACTATTTTATTATCAAAGCTGGTTATTAAACTGGCTGATGTTAACACAAATGATTTTATTTGACCCTCTAAAGCAAGAGAGACCACCAGTAAGAACATTTGTTTTAAGAGGTTGGTGGTTTCAGGTGAGTAACCTACAGATGAACTTCAGCATTCTCCACCATCAGTGACACAATTTAACTCTCCTTACATAGGAGAATGTTTTTCTAAGTCTACAGGTGTCTTTGAGAAAACCCAAACAGATCGTTTATGGTACTATAATTAAACACTACCTTGATTAAAATCTAAATCTCTCTCACAAAAACACTTTGAGGACAGCTGCTACAAATTATGATCCTCTCGTGGATTAGCACTGGATGGCTAATTCCAGTTGTCATATGTACTGTGTCTGTCCCCAATGATACTGTGAAAACTGAAATCTAAACAAGTGTCTTATTTTTAGTAAAAGAAAAAAATATATAATTGTTAAATTGTCAGACTTGTTTTGAGCCACATTCACCTAACAAATCCAGAAAAAAAAGTCTTCTTTCAAGATATTAAAAGAAAAATGACGTCTGAATTGAGTGTAAAGATTAAAATTTCTGCCAGTGGGGTGAAAAAACTTGTCAACTCTTTTGGGAAAAAAAGTCTGGATAAGACATCTTTCTTGGTAAATTTGGCTGATATTAAATCTAGTAACACAATACAGTGGAAAAAAAGTTTTATAATTTTAATTGAACAGCAAAAATGGAAATTTTGCTGATAGAGAAACTTTGCTGACTTTAAATCCCTTTACTTAATCAGACCCCTGTGATCAAATCAGTCCATCCCAGAGAAGGCAGAGGTCACACAGATCACAGTGATGACACTGTATACATTGATGGATGACACGTCCCCATACCCTCTGGGTGTACAAAAGTAAAACCAAAATACCCCCTGACACAGCTGCTGCACTATATTGCACCCAGACCTTTTTGGAGGTAGAGTCAGAACAACAGAGATCAGAAAGTGGAGCAGCTGTAGAAGTCCTACCAACCAAAACACAAGATTAACTTCCTGGGGGGAAGACAAACAATGCTCAGTTTAGGAGGCAGTTCACAGCATAACAGATTCTTATGAGCCAACCTGGTCAACCAAGAATTAAGCCCTCACATGATTGGTTATAACTAACCCTTCTGATTGACTCGTAGACATAATCAGCAGAGGAAACTACAAAAACAATAATTTGACATTAATTTTGATACCTAATAAATTAACATGAAGGATGTTGACCTCATGACCAATTCAGCCACTAGCTAGGGAGACATCAAAGGTTTCAGCTTTACTTTTAACAGTCTACAGACCAAATAATTTCATGTGATTTTTCATCACTGACATGGACCAAATACCATCCCTATTCAAAATGAGCCTGTCGCAGAAACCCTTGGATGACCTTGACTAAGAATACAGTCTTAGCCTGGCGCTCAATGTGTGACATCCAGCCATTTCCCAGTCTGTTACATGATGCACAACCAAAATAAACAACCTCTCAGGTGTTATGAAGGACACAGGCAGGGTTCTTGTTTGAGAAATTGCCAAAACCACAGTCATGACACATATTTCAGAAGCACAGAGAAAGGATCCAGTCACTGAGTTCATCTTCTGCATGTTTCATCAGCCTGGTGCACAGAGGAGCTGCTTCACTGCAGCACACAGGCACCATGCACAGTGGTGCTGCTAACTTACGCAGCTTTAATCCATTAGTGATGCCTTACAAGCGTAAAAATCAAACTCTGACGAGTGTTGCATCATTACAGAGACAATTGAAACACCAATTCCGTGTAATACAATTCCCTCTTTCCTTGTTTCTGTTGATCAATCTGGCTTAATTTGAGGACACTGTGAAGTAGAGGAAGCAACAAAGCAGAAATTGAGCCCAGTTTGATTAGCGCTCTGAAGCTGCTGTGTTTGGGTGCTGGATGGGTGCCCATGCGTAAGGAAATGGACTGGAATGTAGGAATGCATTCACACCCCGAGTTTCTGAATAAACTCGCCATGAATGAGGTGCTGAATGCAGGAGAACGACAATCACTACACCCACATCAGCAACCGACCACCCTGAGAGAAAATGAAATCAAGATGTGTTTGTACACACACATACAGACCATCATTATCTGGAATGACCAAGGTCCATCCAACACACGTACGCCAACATCATGTTCTGATAAAGAAACCGCCCAGTCTTGTTTAAAAGACAGTGAATGTGCACCTCCATACCACAAACTCACAAAGTTCAGGGAGGTCAGCGGTTACTTTGGTAACCAGGAGCATCAGGGACCAATTTCAGCCTAACAAGGAGCAGTGACGGCCAATTTAAACCATCATTATAAAAGAACGTTATGGTATAACACTTGAAGGTCTGACTATGAAACAAAAACGCACTAACTTATTGTTGTTGCTTTTTGAGTTTGTGCTGCCAAATCATACAACTATATAAGTATAATTAATGGCCAGACAGCAGTTTAATGACCACAGCAAATCAATCTGTGTTAGGATCAGGCTGGATAAATTACTTCATCAGCATGTTTATAAAAAAAAAACAAAACAAAACTATTTCTAATACTTATCTCTCATAAAGATCAGAAGCTTGTGGAAACATACAAACTGTTCCTGCCAGATTGGGCGTTTTTTTTCTCCTCAAAAACTATTGTTTTTCTTTAATCACTGCGAAACAACCAGCAGACTGCTCAAAGGTTAAAAAAAAACCTTCTCTGCCAGAGTAATAGAGAGTATTAAAAATTTAAACAAAGGAACACAAACATTGTCTCCAAATTCTCGCAATAATAACTGTTTTACTGTTTATCAGTTCACAAGCAGGGCTGCAAAAAAAGTTAATTTTAGATTAACTGATCAATTCCCACAGTAGGTAATTTTGGCCACTCTGGGCTGCAGAAAAAGCTCTGAACAACATATTCAGGAGGATAAATACTCAATTAACTTCAGAATTGATTTGATGTTACCAACACGAAGGACATATTTGGCTCTTTTGCTGCAAAATGCAACACTTAGTTGTTAAATATATCTATCTACCTGTATATAGAGTGAGTTATTAGAGATTGAAACATCTGCCTGCTGCAACTGGAAGAGAAGTTGTAAGATGATAAAACACTGAAAGTGTGAGAGGGTCAAAACTGAAAAACATGAAGGAACTGGTTCGCCCGGTGGTGACTCTCTTTGCATCTTCATGGCTGCAGCTCTGAGGCCACACTTCATGTACAAGTTTTTGCCAGGAGGAAGAAAGACAGTTGGGAAATGATGTGAAAGACACTCAGAGAACAAAAATAGTCCTCTGTGGAAAATGAAAACATGAGACATAAAAAGAAACACCTGAGAAAGAAAAAAAAAACAAAACATCAACAGCAGTCTTGTGTAAGACAAATCTCAGTTGCGGAGCTTTATCTGGCAATCTGTCTGTGTCAGTGTGAGTTTGTGTTAAACCTGTTCGTCTGGTGCTTTTTGTTGCTTTAGGGGCTGTTAACAGAGACAATGATCAGCGTGGAACATGCTAAACTCTGTTTTCCACTGCAGGGATAAATGTCTGTTATAAAGAAGTCAAAGAATCAGAAACAGATCACCTGGCATGTCCTCAGGATCACAAACATACATCCCGTTACACACATGTTCAGTGTAGTAAACTGGGGAAACAAAGTCGGAGTCAGTCTTAAATTACAGCCCTCTGTAATCCTACTCACCTTTCAGGAGGAGAAATAAATCTCCACAAGTAAAAACAAACCCATGTCCACACAGCCCTCTTCTGCACACTTGTGCAATAAGCAGGGAGCCTTGAAGCTGACTACAGTGAAGTCAGCATGGGAATATTCTGACTACATCTAAAAAGCTTACTGTAGGCACTCATTTACACAGATGAGCACACTCACAAAGGCATATACAGCAAACCACATCAACCAGCTTCAAACTCAAGGCTTCTCAAATTACTCATCATTAAGACAAGCTGGATTTTAGAGCAGCTCAATCCCTCATGGGCGTCAAACTTACACATCCCTCGTTCCTTTTACCTGTTTTTAGTTTGTCGTGTCGTCCAAACAGCCACAAGCCTTTAGGTTTCTCCTTCTTTATGCAGGGAGAGTGTGATGGGGAGAAGTTCTCCTCTGCCCCGACCTTCTTCTTCTTCTGGGCGCTGTTCCCCATTGTGGGGCAGTCCTGAAGCCCCTTCAGAGGGTCTTACATCTTGTACTTTTGTAATATCACATTAGCACTTCCTCTAAGACGTTCCCACAGCCCCTCGCTCCCCCGCATGAAAACACACACTGAGGCTGAGAAGTCAATGAGCTGTAATCCCTGTGGTCAAGTTGTTCCTGCTGATTCAGTCCTGCCGACACACACACTCCACGGTGAAGTGTTGGTGCGCTAAAGACCCACTGACACCATTCCTCTGAAACAAACACGCCCTCGAAAATGAAAGACACAAAAATAAAACACTTCAATCCGCACTACTGTCCAAGCTGACTCGCTCCCTCTCTCTCCTTTACATACTGCTGCTGAAGCATCGGCAGCATCCAATACTGACACGCTCACTACCAAGTGTGTGTATATGTATGTGTGTGACTGTGTGAGCAAGTGCCCCTCCCACTTTCTCTCCCTGTATGCGCTGAGCTCTCGAGCTGAGTATTCACACAGCAAACACACACACACACACACACACACATTTATATGTGTCCTAAAGATCGTTTGGATGCTTTACACATCTTTACAAAGACACAGCACTCTTCAGATGTGCTTCTGCCCTTATGTCAAGCAGGAATCAGCTCCTTTTGTTACACAGTGTTTAAACACAGCTGACAGATCCTGTCAACACAAGTGACAGAGGAAACAGATCGCTCTAGAACACTCACCTGCAGAGAAAGCAGCAGATGGGATAAGGAGCGGCGTATCAGCTGCCCAAAGGAGTAAGTAGCAAGAAGAGGGAATAAAAAAAGACTTCAAACAAGAGAGAGATGCTCAATTATTCAAGTGATCCCTAAAGGTGCAGCTCCTCTGTCTTGCACCTTTTGAAATTCCTCTTCATACACACTCACCCACCCACACAGACACATTTGAACTCGTGTAAGCACTGTGACTTAGCGAAACACTAGAAAGAGAAGTCAAAAGCTCGGACAGATCAAAGCTTTTTTTTTTTTTTTTTTTTTTGATGAGCACATTCCTGCTACGCTCAGAGAAAATACAGATGCTGAGCCAGATGGGTGAGTCACAGAGTCATAGAAACAGGGATGATGGAGGATTCCAGATGAGCAGCATTGCTCGAATTTGTTGGAACACTTCGACGAGGATGTAAAAATATTCAGCAAGCCAACAAAGAAATAAATATAGAGAACAATATGTAAACCGCTCTCTGTTCTCATGCTCTATTTCTGTCTTCTTAACAGTCTGGGACCATAATCACGACTTGACAAGCAAAACAACAGTGATGTCTCAATCTTTGCCATCACCTACTGTCCATGACATCTCATCAGGAGTTTACAGCTTGATAGGAATCCTTTTGTGCAAATCTAGGTCATAGAGAGAAGAGAAACAACACCAATGAAGCATCAACATGCTGAAAATATCACGTGAAGCTGTGATCCTGTTTGGGAACAAAATGGAGGAAATGATGATGATGATGATGACAAGAAAGTGAAACCACACTCCTTATTATGGTCACTGAGGTCATGTGCCTTCCAACCCCAATCCCCCATCCTGTCTGTTGTGTGGCCGGCTGTAATCATGACGGAGGGAGTCGTGAAGGAGGATTTACAACCCCTTGTTTTTCAGATTGATTTTTAGCTGGAGGACTTCCTGGGTATTTCCAAACAGAGATTTGAATGCATGTTGTAAATATATCTGGACACAGAGGAATGGAGGAAGAGGATGCTATCACTCCAGCCATCAGTGGAGGAGTGTAAAATGATCTGCCATAAAATGCTCACAGAGAGACGCTGCCTCTTAATGCAACTCTACCAGAACCACACCCAGTCCATTTACTCACGATCTCATCAGTCATAAAGCTACGAGAGTACTCTCTCTCTCTCTATTTCTGTGTGTGTGTGTGTTGGATGCTCTGTACCCTGCCTTCACCTTTGAGCTGCAGTGCAACGTGCCAAACATGCCCCAGATACATTCAAATATGCGAGTGATCAAAGTGTGTGACAGTGTCAGGAGCAGCAGTGTGTGGATGTGACAGCTGTGGGAAACTCAAAGGAGAGCAGAGCGAGCTGGCGCGCGTGTCTAAGAGTGAGCACAAATGTACGCAGACATTAAAGGGCATTTGTATAGAGGAATGCTGTTGTCAGGGAGGAGCTGTCAGGGGAGGTGGTTGTCAGGGTGACCATCACAGGAGCCTCAAGACAACATAAGTAAAACCACGTTTCTAGATGTTTCTGAGATTATCTTTACTGATGTGAACCCTAGACGAGGACAGTCTGACATGTGGTCGTCTTTAAAAACATTTAAAAATGAGAAATGTGCAGCCCCTAAAGACTGACCTACATTCAGCATTGATGGCTTCTTCTCTCCTCTGTAGACTTCCTCCTGTAGTTCATTTACAGCATCCAGTGCACCTGCCAACATCTGCCCAGCACTCCCATCTTGTGGAGAGGCACTGCCAGCACAAAAAGCATTGTGTCCATAGAGTGACACAAATTCCAAGTGCAAGACAACCAGAACTCACAGGATTCACTTTGCAGAGCATCAGAGGTTCTAAAGTTTCAGACAACCAGTCTACTCAGCGACACCTTCGAACAGAAAATCAGCTTTACAACGGCTGTGTTTTTTGGAGTAGCTGCTTTTTGTGTGCGTTTGTTTATATTTGAGGTATCCATCTGCCAAATAACAGAGTAGAGATCGATCGGACCATAGCTAATTAAAATAAATGAAGTTAAGGTGACTATGCCATCCTGTTTGTCTGTGATTCTACAACCCATCCTCCTTTCTCTTCCTCTCCCTCACTTGACCTTCTTTCTTCATCCTTCAACTCAACCTCATGTCTGCTTCTTCTAGGTCCTTGTCTACTCCTTCCTAAAATCTGAGATGAAATCAGCTCTGGCAGAAAAATGCTTAGATAGTTAGTTCCTCTCTGCTGGGCCGCTTTACATTCTGCTGTTTGTTTAGTCAGCCTCCTCTTTTCCATCTAAAATGAAAGCTAAAATCTAAAACAGACAGTGACAGTGTTTGACAGTTTTTATTTGATGTTGAGAATAATGCAGTTTAATAACGCTTCTGTTATAAATTTCGGTCATGTTCTGAAATGAACCCCTATGTGTTTTTTTTATTCCACGAATAATTTATAAAATGCATCTGAAACACGTTAATGGCTAAAATAAAAAAGACTGATGCACAGGAGGAATGGATTTTGCTGTTAAATCAAATGCAAAAATACAACAACAACATGGTATCAGTCTTGTGCAAATTTAACTTTTAACATGTTTTCTACATAAATTTGGGAAAACCTCAAAGGTTTGTACTATTGTATAAGACGTTCTCTGAGGATGTTGGTATTGCGATTGTGCTCCATTAAGGCAAGCTCTTGAATGGGCAGCATGGGTTTGAATCCAACCTGCAGCATCTTTCCTGCATGTCACTCCCTTCTATCACTCCATTTCCAACTATATTCAATATACAGTCCTCTCTGAATAAAAGTATGAAAAATGTCAGGTTTCTGTGGGTTCTTATTACTCTAAAAGTGCAAGAATTAGGGTATTTTGCAAAACCATACGAATGATAACTAAGTAAAGTTCAAACATGGTGATAAAGTTCCCTGTGATATGTTGACTTTTCGATTAAAAAGTGTAAAAGAACCTCATAAAAAGTGACTCATGGATGCCCAAAGGTATCAACAGTGGCCAGAGTGCGTCCGAAACTGTAATCTTTTCAGAATCCATCAGTCACACCCATATGACTCATGGATTTGCATGAGGTCAGGTCTGAAGTTTGTGACTGGGCCTAACAAAGAGTGTTTTACCAGAACATATTTTGTGCTTTTTTTTATAACATCAGACTTTCTATGCTGTTTCTTTGATTCTGGAAACTAAATGACACAAGTGTACATCGTTTGGTATGATCCCTTTTATTGTCGTACCTTGTCTTAAAATATCATGGTAGATGCTGATGTTAAGTTATGATAACAGAAGAGAAAATGCTGCGAAGGAATGCAAGTTACAATAAAGGTTCTAAATATTCCTACCAAAGGAAGCAGCTACTTTCTTCTACCAGTGGCGTGGGAACGTCTGAGTAAAACTTATATAAAACTACTGTCAAAATTCTCTGACCTACACTAAAAATACATATGCGAGTGAGAGCTTATGAGGACACGAATAGCCTTTCTGATTAAAATCATACTGAGGAGCTAAAATGTGCAGCTAAAATCAGGAGCAAACATTTTTAGATGAAGTGACACTGGTCAGTGTTCCAAGTTCTTCTCACAGCACGAGCTGTCAGAACATCTATGGTTCAAAATGTCTCCTTTCTCAAGACTGCTTGAATTTCTCAGTAACTTTGTTATCCTCTGATTTATTCTCAGAAAGAGAGGACACACAGATGGATCAGGTAAACACTGTTTGGTAGGTGAATCTATTGTAACATGTTATGTAAGAGAGATCACTCACACAGGGTCTTGAGGGTAAATCAGCTGTATATCCCTGTCTGTGTCCACACTCCTTCTCCATCAGTCCCTCACTGATGTCTACCAGCTGCTTCTCCACCACTTCAAACACACACGTCCTATAAAACAATCCATTAGCTCTCATTCCATAAACATAACTCTGTGCATGTCGACTGCAAATAGCTTCAGCTGACTGACTCATTTTTCAATATACGTACCGTGCATGTTTGTGCTGCTGTTATTTAAGGGGTTTTTCCAAAGAGTGTGCAGAACTTTCAAAAACAATGATGGTGAAACAAACAGTTATATAACGCTCCGTTATATCTGCAGTCAAGATGGTAACCATATCATCATAAAGGACTGTAATGTGGTAACATCTAAGCACGACTGCTGATGTTGAAAAATACAGACACTGCAGAAGTGTAAACCACTGCAGCTCCTGTAGCTTGTGCTTCAGGCTGGCTCCAAAGCAGAGAACAGATCTGCGCCTGTGTTAAAACACAGAGGAGATAAGCATGTTCAAATCCTGTTTCAACATAGCTTGGTCTGAAAAGCTTCTTTCTTATTTCTTATGTGTCAAAGATTTTTGCATTATGAGGCCTAATCAGGGTTGTTGCTGAGTTGTCTGATAGATCAGTGTGTGGTAGCTGCTCCTGAGGAGGTTTGAGGTCCTCCTCAGCTCCTCATCTCTGCCTGTTTCTAGATCGTTTGAAGGTAAGGATGAGTCAGTATTTTCAATATGGTGACAGTCATCGCTGAGCTTTTAGAACAACTTTTCAGAAACAATGAGTGGCATCACTGATTCTATGACCATGTTTTGCACACTTTATAGAAAGATATAAAGACAACTGTCCACCTGTTTCTTCAGAAGCCTTTGGGTGTTGACGGATAACTACTTCTGCTGCTGTTTATCAATTTCCGGTTGCCTTGCTTTTGTAATTGCTATTAACACCTTCAGAAAATACCATAGACTGTATAATAAATGGACGTAGTCTCCGTGACGTCACCTGTCTGTTTCTGAAATGGATTTTTGAAGCAAACGGCCGGCGCGGCCATATTGGAAATGAGGCGGGCTGTGAGTCTCCAAAGTAACAACCATAGGGCGCCCGGCAGTCACGTGATCTGAGCTGTGCCTCTGATTGGATGAACTGAGGATCTTAACACTGTCGAATCTGCCAAGAAATAAAAAAATTCAGCCCCCATACAGTGTATGCCTTTAGCAAAATTAGCGATTCAGACGGGAGACATTCTTTGTACCAGGCTGTAAATATATGGTTATTTTGGCTGTGAAAACAATTTTTTTGGCTTGGTGTGTACATGACTTTTGGTACTTCTGCAGCCAGCCTCAAGCGGACACTCGAAGAAAAAGCAGACTTTAGCACTTTCGCATTGTCTCATATTTTCAGACCAGAGCTTGCCACTTGGAAAATACAAGATAATTAATTATATCAATGTAACTAACTTTGGACCATAGCTTCATGTCCTCTGCCAACAATAACATATATGTGTGTGTGTGTGGGCGTATGTGTAACAACTCTAACGTCAGGAGGAAAATACTGCGACGAAGACAGAAGTATGAACAGAAAGAAACAACGCTCTTTCCTCTATTGTGCTTTTTAGTTGCCTTCTGTTATCTCCAGCTGTGCCTCATTCTTCAACCCTTCTTTAACTCACCTCTGCATGCTTCTCTTCTCATTGAACCCACACTTTAAACATGACCTGCAGGGTGATTAACATCTCACTCCCTCACCATGGCTGAATGCTATTGTAGCCTCACAGTAGTGCTGCCACAGAGCACTCCTCTCAATGCCGTTGCCTAGGAGACATTTACCTCACCTGCATGTCTTTGGGTCAGCTCTGATAGATGAGGGCTGCAGGTATCTGCTTACCCAGGTAAAATTACCACATCTGTGTAAGTGTGTGTGAGCGGAGAAAGATGTTTGCAGGGAAGAGTGTATGGCTGCATTAAACTTTCACACTCCTCCCTTCCTGCCTCATGCCTTTCTTTGCCCTCCGCTTACAGCCTTTATCCTGTCAAAGTGTATTAAAGTGGCTCTGAGTTGTGGCCTATAATAGAGTTAAGGCTGTATACAATGTTCCCAGTGTAATGAGATGTTTGCTCTTCAGTCACCCTGCTGGCTCTCTAATCCACATTATATAGTACGACTTCACACACCCTGACTGTTTTTGTGATGTGGCTAGCGCACACACGCTACAAGGAGGAAGACAGAGAAACTTCAGGGATCTTTTACAAACAGTTCTGTCACAATCAAATGTATTCTCTTTCTCTCTCTTACACACACACACAAGTGTGGAAAACAATGACTTCACACACTGACGCACAAGTGGATTCTAAGGGATTGTGCAAAATGAGATCACTACTCATCCAGCCCACAGCCCAAGATGCGCTGTGCTGGACAAAGCAGGTAGTTGCGGGAGCTCCACAGGCTCTTGTCTGTGTGTGTGTGTGTGTGTGTGTCTATGTGTGTGTGCACATGGGGTGATGTAATGAGTGCTGGCGCTGGGTTGGCGCCTCCTTAAGCCAGTCAATATGCTGCTGACACAAACACAGAGATATATTCTGATACAGAGCAACACTCGGTCACAGACCCTCACAGAGCTCTGCTGGCGTCCACAAACAGCTTTAAACACACATACACTGTGTGTGTGTGTGTTTGCGTGTGTGTGTGTGTGTGTGAGTGTGTGTGTGTGTGCTCTGAGTAGTCTCTCCAATTAAAAAAGCATTGAGAGAGTGTTCCCTAAGAGTCCTCTCAAGGCTGAATGGGGCTTTGTGATGTGTTGTAATCTCTCCCCTTCATCGCATAACTCTAGGCCCAATCTGGCATCCAGGCTGCCGTGCACACACACACACACACACACGCACGCCAAAAGACCTTGGCATACTCACACACACACACACACACACACACACACAAACCGCTGTGATACACAGCTTCCAAGAATCCAGCACATTACAGAGTGTTTCTTATTTTTATAAAGAAGGAATGTGTGTAAAATACAGCAGGTAGTCAGTGCTGAACTGCATGCAGAGCTCTGGATCACGGACGAGCAGATCTGAGGTAGGGAAGGGATATGGACAACGTAAACCAACCAGGAAAGAGTTATTATTTTAACAGCTAAATGTAACAGCCACAGGGTCCAGAAAAGAAAGGAGGAAGGAGGAAGAGCGTTGGATTTGTTTTTGTTGTGTAGGGGTGTTGAGGTGGGCGTGCGTTGGGGTGGTTCAAAGTGAGTAAACTGAACTTCATCACAGGTGTCAGAAAAACAAGTCAGAACTGTGATAAAATGTTCTGATTTAGAATTAAAAATGTCACATCGGCATATTTTTCTGTAGGAGAGAATCAATTTCCATTTCATCAATTTTGAAGAAGCCTCAGTGCTGCTGTTAGGAAATAAGAGAGTCATTTAAAGGAACCTGGTTTAATTTCATTTCTTGCTTACAGTGATGTTGAATTAAGAGGTGTCTAAATGTCTGTATCATGGCTTTAGTACCAAAATAAAAGAGCACAGGATGAGATCACTTATTAGGAAGTGAAATTTGTAAAGTCAGAATGATCATCTTTTTTTCCGAATACCAGAAAGGTATTCACCAATAAGAGGAAAGAGGATGAATGTGAACATTGTTTGTAAAATCACATGTTTTTATAGGTCTCAGCTTTGTCTTGAGCTGTTAAAGTCACCCAGCAGGTTCAGGAAGAATGAACAAAAGGAAGAGCAAGAACAAAATAATTATTATCATTTACCTGAAGAGAAAACAGGCTTAACTCACTTTCTTTACAAGAAAACAAGCTTGTCCAAACCGTGGAATTTGTTCACACACACACACAAACACACACACACACATACACACACACACACACACACACACACACACACACACACACACACACACACACACACACACACAGGTGAGACAAGAGGCTGTTGAGTAATGATGTTCCTCACTTATTTTCTATCAAACAGCCTTGTTTGTCTTTCTGAAGGGTTACCATGGGACTCTCCTGGCTGCAGACCTCACACACAGTTATGTGAAGATAGAAAAAAAATTGACAAGATCTACCCAACAACCTGAAGTATCTTTAAAGTTCTGCTTCTCTGAGTGAAAAAGAAAAAAAAAATTGCATCCACAGCTACTTTATGACCTAAAGTCACAGTGACGACACAAACTGAATGCAACAGAAGTTAAAACCATAATCCACTATTTTATGATAAATAAACTTAAATAGCAAAACTATATTTCAAAAAATCAAATGTCATTTTACAATTTGCAGCTCCTTACAGACAGGATCTTTGACTGTTTCAAAACATATTTAAACTACAATGGGGACATGCCATTGATAAAACTTAAAGTGAAGTATCCAGAAGATAAACCACAAGTGGAAACTGCAGATTATTAGACCACCATCTGGTTTTGTTCTTATTCAAAACTGAAATGATCTGTGTTCGGGCTACTATCAGCAAATTATCTGTTAGAACAGCAGGAAAAACTGATTTCATTTATATTATCACTTATACATGACAATAGAAAGCTATTGCAAAGTGTCATTTGGTATCAAAGCTGTTAAAAACAATGCTCTATGATATTCAGGCTGAAACTTTTTCCTTAAAGTTTCTTAAAACCCAGACATCAAAAAGTCACACTGGTGTATCTGATGCGGACTGTTTTTGGGGCTTGTAGAGGGAATACCGTTCACACTGTTGTCCTGTGTGAAGCTTGTTGAATATCATCTGTGTTAGCCATCATGCTAGTTTCAACAAGCTAGCAAGGTGCTTATAGCTTAATTTGCAGACAGAGAGTTTGTCACTTAAACCAGCACTCACCAGCTTTATTAACTCAAATATACACCACTGTTTCTTGAAATGCACAGTCATGGCCCATCCAATCATGTAGTGATCTTCTTTTTAAATCAGTACTGAGGTTTACTCATGCTTTAGCCTGTGCCAAAGCCATCTGCTCTTCTGTCCTTTTTCTTTTTGAGAGTTCAGTTCCAGTGTCCACCATTACTACAAAATAAGTCCAAGAAGTCATTTTCTGAAAGAAAAAAAAAACCTGACAGGTCTTGTCGCTCACTGCTAAACTTTGCCAACCAATTTAGTGTCATCAGCAAAGTGCTGTACATGCAGTAAATGAATTCATGTTCTTCCAAGAAAAGTCCAACTGAACCACAGATACTGAGAAACAGAATGTGGGAAATCAGTTTTGGTGCTGATAATCTCATTTTAAATTGTGGACTATGAGCATGTAAATATATAAAATGAGAGCAATTCAAGATCATGTATAAACTTCTGATTGTGCCTTTAACATTTCCAGCAGCAAGTTAATGACTATTTAAGGTCTGCTTCCAAGACACGTTGGTCCTCCTTGGTCTTAAAATCCAACTACCACGAAGACAAAATGCCAAAATAACATGTTTCCCACACATTCTTACCATCTGCTTTTGACCGCATGCTCCTCTGGGAAAAATTAGCCTCACAAGATAATCTGATTTTTAAATGGATTAAATCACTTCATCAACTTCTAGCCTTCCAGAATTCATGGATCACAAAAGACGCTTAAAAACCACAATGTAAGGAATAGAAGGAGATCATTGAAGTCCCTTTTCAGTGGACTGAGCACAAAACCACACAAGAGCAAAAAAAAGTTCTGAATGACTGCATATCTGAATTTCTTCTGGTTTTTCAATAGTTCAACAGTTACAGACTCACATACCCAAACTCACACTGACAGAAGAGAAAGAGATGGCTTTAGAGGTGGAACAAAACAGGAAATGGGGACTGAGGGTAATCTCTGAGCTGCCGACCCAGCAAATGCATCAGTAAACAGACAGAGGGATTAGACCTCTGTGACAGTCTGTGTGCGTGTGTTTCACTTTCACTGAGTTAAAATGTCCAGACTGATGCCCTGATAATAACAAAATCAGTGTCACCTCTTCATCTTAATCCAAGACAAAACATTTCTTCACAAAATCACGATTACTGCATGATGTGATCAAAGACAAAAAGATCTCAAGCTGAGATGCCAAACATGATCTTGAATGTCTTTAAAACTATAATCTTCAACAAAACTAAAACTGAACAAGGAATATCACCCACTGCAGAATGTCTGCACTCCTCTGATACAAACAAGATATCCGTCACTGATTCATTCTGAGAGAAAAGTGTTGACGGAGAAATAACAACCCTGGTGAAGTATTTTAAAACTAAATCCTTTTCCTAGTTTAACCCTTTAACTACCTCTCCTTTTAACCCTTCAACTTTCACTTTTTAAATGCAAGGGATATGAAGTCTATTTAATTTTTAACCTTTGAATGTTCCATCCAAAATAAATAAATAAATAAATAAATGATATTTTTTTTGTATTTTTTATGTGCTGTTGGGGCATTAAAATCAGAAACCACAAAATTTTGAAAAAATATTTTGAGCTGTAGAGACGATTCAATCAAGTTTGACTCAGTTCAACACATTTTCAACAAGATATTGCGACTTAAAAAAATGCTCAACCAAACAGGTTTCAGTGTGCCAGTGAACACCTGAGATATCTGGGCTCCCCTTTCCTTAATAAATTATTTTGGGTTTTAAAATCTAACAGCAGACAAAACACGTTAATACTGTCTAAATGTTCAACACCTGTTGCCAACTGTGTTTGCTGTGTAGTTTTAGACAACCTGCTTCACTTTTTTTTCCTCAAAACAGCTGTGTGCTGTCGTAAACTAATGAAGCTTTTAAGAACTGTGAGAGAGTGAAGCAGCAAACAAACTGAAAAACAATGACATGCTTCACAGACATACAATTTGGTGTTAAATTTGAGCAAATTCTTTGTAGAAGCAACTTTAGAAGCTTTCAGGTCTGCATTTATCGATTGCTGAAGTGAACAGATAATGCAGAGTAGAGACCACAAATGATCTATTTTACTTTTGTTGTTGATTTTTTTTGGTGTTAATAGTGGCAGACAATTTTAAACTTATCCAGCGTAAAGGTTAGTTTAAGGTTGTACAAGGTATGTATGCATTGCAATGATATCCCTATCAGGGGATCCCAGTCAAACACTCTGCTTTGTGGAGCTCAGCTGTGAACAGTCACAGAAGCTAGATTATAAACTGCAACAGACTGGATCAGCTTTACCACATAATTCAGACCCAAACACTAATGTTGGTGTGAAAATTTTTAGTGCATTACTTTGCCATCAAAACAGAGACATAATAAAACCAAAAATGATTGATGTTAACAGCACTGATACAAACCTGGACAGCTGGACAAACAAGAGTTCACAGAAAAAGAATAGAACTATAGACCAGAGGAGGCATGGGAGAAACTTCTGCTAACTGGGGGGCAGGAGAGATCCTGAGTTACCTGGTGCAGATGTGCAAACCTCAAGCACACAAACAATAGAAGTCTATGGGAACAGCTCATGGTCTGTGAGATATGTTTACCTAATAAAACAAACTCTGTTACCTATTGAAAGGGAAGACCGAACTGAGGTAATAAACTCAACAACTATTGTTGTGTCAGTCAGAAAGTGTTCAACATTTACTCGTCGACACTACCATGAACTGAGATACAAAAACGTAAAAACTCACAAGCATGCTGTGAACCAAATTAAGCTGACTCACGTATTGCAGATCTGATTAGCTGATCAGTATGCTGAGAATACTGAAAAACCAAGTGCGTTCACTGACTGCAAAGCTCTGACATTTTTCGAACAGAGCGTGCACTTGAACTTGGGAAATTTGTCAGATCTGACCTCATCTCCAGCCTGGTCTTCACGCTGGTTCACCAGCCAGTTTCTGAACAGAGAGCCTGAGCTGACCGCCATCTCCTTTAGGTAATACTTTCTGTTGAAAATTAAAGAAAACAACTCCACTAAAAAAAAAAAAATACCCATCTGAGTTTTCCCAGGAGACGCTAATCTACTCCTACTGACGTCTTTTACTCAGCTCTAAAAGCTCCAGTGAACAGCTTTGGAACTTGCTGATTTGGGGCCTCTTGTGCAAAAAGCAGTAAATCTTTTATTCTTGCTAATTTCCTCTCTCACAGTAGTTTTCTGATTAATATTACTCTGCTGTCTTTTTAACTCAGAAACATAAAACTTACTTTAAATCTTGTTGTGAAAAAAACAAAGAATTTTTCTGACACACACACACACACCATTCACAGGCATTCAACATTATCATCCTTATTGCTGATGGTCTTTTTTTGCTGTTTTAGGTCTCACAGAGTGAGTGTTATTTCAGTCAGCTTTAAAAAAAAGCAAAAACAGAAGAAGCTTTAAAAAAAGAGAGCAAATTGTTCAAATATGAACAAAAAACAAACATGCAAATGCCATCAACTTTTTCAGTGCCATATTAGGTTGACATGAAATGCTTTTATCAAGCCTCAGAGTTAGCTGTGAAGAAGAATCAGCTGAAAATTAAAACTTAGAGCTCAATACAAAGCCTTTAAGCACTCACCTTTTGCAGGGTCATTGTTCTGAAGTCCCAGTTTGGCTTCTGTTACCCCAATTACAGCTCGGTTCAGCCCATTTCCAACACTCTTCTTCTTCCTGCTCCCCTTAAACCAGCTGAAGGCGTGTCCAAAGGAGCTTCCTGACTTCTTCTGCTGAACCCTTGCCTCCCGGGCTAGAATCTCAGTGATGTCCTTCGGCACCAGGTCCCCTGTCGACCTCCTCCGGGACATCCTGGAGGTTGGCCCTGGGATCTAAGGCCTGGATCAGCTTGTCTTCTGTCTGGGAACTACACCTTGGATCTGAAACCTCCCTCCTCTTCAGGGTGTGATGTGCCCCTCTGTCCCTCTTTTGCCTCGCTCAGTGTCTCTTTTTCCTGCCTGTCACCACCTGAGACAACAATGAGATCAGCAGGATGAGAGAGAGCGGGAGAGAGAGATGGAAAACAGGGTCAAAATGAAACCAGTGGGAGTGCATAGAGGCATGAGAAAGCAAGAAATAATGAGGAAGAAAGAGCACATCACTAAGAATACAGCGATTAACTGGAATACGTCAAACTCACACAGGATCACGAGGAAATAAAAGGGATTAAAACAAGAAATGATGGGCTCAAAAGCAGAGAGGAGTCTTTCTGTGTCAGAAGCTTTCTCTCACTGTCCTACGTCAGTTTCCCTTCACTCATCTGCCTCTATTTTCCTTACTCTTATTGTTTTATTTTTGTGTAAGCTGAGGAGAAGTCCCAAGGAGGAGAGCTGGATCTCTGCAGCATTTCTGTATGTGTATGTTTGTGAGTGTGTATGTGTGCGCGCGTGCATGCATGTGTGACATGTGGTTCACATCAGCAGAAAGTGTGCATGGGTGAGTTAGAGAAAAGAAGGCTCAATTCAATAAAAGCAGCAGCAGGAGAAAAAAGGAAATGCTGTACTTTGGAATGGCACGAAACACTTGCAAAATCTCCATGTTTTTGCCAAACAAACTAACAAAGCTAAACACATCCTACAAAATGATCAGACGAACAGAACATAACTGTATATAACTTACTCAGCCAGCGTGCTGTCCTCTCCTCTGCTCCCCTCTTTCCACTCAGACTGAGAACAGTCCTGTACAGCATGTGTGTGTGTGCATGTGTGTGTGTGTTCAGCAGAGTGAATGAAGCTCCATGGTCCCAGAGTCCCACCCTCTGTCTGAGAGCCAGCCTCTCCTCCCACCTCTCACAGTGTTGTTAGGAGTTAGCCACACCATTCCAGCGCAAGATGTTCCCCTCACGTTCCAGACAGCTGGTATTTAGCACATCAGCCTCAGTTTGAATCCTTAACTTGAGCTGCAGTGAGTGTCTACAGGCTTTCCTTTTGTTGTATATCTTAGCCACCTTTCCGTGGATCAGGTGCAGTCATCCCACTCTCCTTCAGGAGCGGAACCCCTGGACCAAGAGACTTCATTGCAGCTAGGAAAGAAAAACACACCTTGGTCCTAAGTATTAATTAACAGATCATTCAACGAGCCAAAATCAAAACAGATAGCCCACTGCAACTTTCTTGCAGCTGGAACACAGAGGACAGTAAAATAAATAAACGAATCAAATAAAATTAAAAGAGCCAAAATAAAATGCCTTGATTGGGAGGTTTCATCAGAAACCGCTGAGCAGTCCAATGTTGGAAAGGTGACCTGGTAAAAGTGAAGAGCTGCTTTTTCTGCAAGGGGAGTGGCTTCTTCCTGTCACTGAGCAGCCAGGTGGAAACCTGAAACCACTTGTTAACATGACAAACACACACACTCAAGCAAAAAGGCAGCCACAGGGGTCAGTTACATTTAAGTCTTGTCCACTTGTACTCATCCACAGCATACAAGCCCTGCCGCTTAACTGTGACGCCTGTTGCACAGTAGCAGGTGAAATCATAGTATGAGCATTGGTGGGTTTAGGGGGATGCTTGTCAGAGTGGGTGGAGAGCATGTATCTTGTGGGACTGGCTCATCTGGTTTGGATGTGGAGAAGGCCCAATGAGGTATAGACAGGGGGGGCAGGAGGTGAAGCAGCCCTGGGGGGACAAGCGGACAGACACACCTGGGACAAGAGTCTGTAATACAACTTCCATGTTAGTATTGGACTTCAATAAACTTTTTTTCTACGACGCAAGAACATCTGTGCCAAAAGATCTGACACTGGATATGTATGTTAATGTAGAAAAACCCTCAAACCCTCACAAAAGACCTTTATTACCACATTTTACCCCCCCCACCCCCCGTTTGAGCTTGAGTATCATCTTTCTTAGCTACAATTACGAATGATAATAAAGAGTAAGGACAAGATTTCATTACACTTGCATTTGTTTTCAGCTGGTCCACAGATTGGAAGTAAAAAATGCATCCAGACATGACCTCAGAAGAACACTGACGTGAATAAAATTACTTAACTCTTGCACTGTCATAAGATCTGTTTCATCTTTTGTCAGTGAGCTATGGGTCAGAGTCTCATTTTAGCCTCTGAGATGAGACAGCTAAATTACCTATCCTTTGGGATTCCTGGGCTAATTCTGGAACATCCTCAGGATATCACTGTCAGTATAGAAGTCCTACACCTCACATTAATGGGCTGAATCCATCATGCAGATCATATATCCTCATATTTCCCAGCCAGCAGTTACTTTCTGTCTCTGCCCATCATCATTTTCAACAAAGAACAGAGTCATATATATGTGTAGTCGCTCTGTCTTACATGTTGTACAATGTTTGAAATAAATCAAATAATTGAGGCAGATTCTTTTAAAACTTTAAAAATTAATAAATTTATTCCAAAAGTCTGGCATGTAGGAAAGTTTACGACATTGATGATTCAGGATTTCTGTGTTTGTGTGTGATGAGGGGGTTTTTGTACATGTGGTTGGGGAATCCATGCTGAGGGTGCACTGGTGTTTAGGGAGGGGTTAAAATGAGTCATAGTTTAGTTCAGTCATGCCTAACAGATTGAAATGTTTAACTGTTTCCATGGTAATACAAAACAGAAACTGTATGTCTGCAAACGTGCTGCTCAGTCTGTGTGTGTTCAGTAGGAGGTATAAAACCATTAATGTCCAGAACACTGTGAGCTTACTGGGGAATGTATCACCACTCTTCCCTCCTTCTGGGCTCCCTCCGTGTTTGTTGCTTGATGTTCATGCCGAATTGATGTCCTCTTACCAGAGAAAAGATTAAACATCGTTGACACTTTTGTTTCAATGTATGATTGTTGGAGAGGACTATTAATATTATGCATAGAGACCAATAAGCTAACTTCCACTATTTATCACAATTTGATGAATAGTGATATGCAGATTTCTGACAACAAAGTGTTTTCAATAGAGTTTTCTATTGCTAATATTCAGCATATTAGTGCTTGAGTCCTGACTTTTAAAGACTTGTGACACAACTTGAACTCAAGCATTAGACGCATTAAGACTCAGTAGATGGGGGGAGGACCCTGACTTATATGTTGATATACGCTATTTTTATGTTTACGTTACAGTTTTTATATATTATTTTAATCTAATCAAATAAAATTAAGTATAGAGAAAAGGGGCCAAACTTTAAGATACATCTCTTCAGGATTCAATCAGAAAAATAAATGACTATAACCTTAGCAACACAAGTGACCCAACCACTGAATATAAGATGTTTGGCTAGTTAAATTTCTGATTGGCAGCAGTTGGGCTGATATCTTTGAGTTTATTGGATACTAACTGTGATCCCATGGTAGTAGAACCAAAGAGCTCCATTAACTGAAGTGTGGTGCATTTTAACACATGACACACAGAACTGTAATGTTATTGATTTTTTAAAATCTCCTGGCATGCTAACACAATAAACTTGGATCTAAAAATCATAAAAGAAATGTAGCTTCTACCATACATTTTTTTAAATAATCAACACCTTATACCTTATAATACTCTGGGCAAAGTAACTCAGAAATGTATTACCCAATGTTCAATAACTGAATAGTGTATACATTTTTCATTTTGTTTCAAAACAATTAAGTTAGAGTGACTAATCACTTTTAGTTTTAAGGGCTTTCTTGTAATATTAACCCAACATAGGCAAGGATTTCTACTTCAGTTTATACTACTTGCTTCAATTTATAAGAAGTTTATGTTTAGGTTTATGTTATGTTAAGTGAAAAAATCTGTACAACAATCAAATAGTAACTGCATCACACACTGTCTGTCAACGGCCCGTGTGTGTGTGTGTGTGTGTGTGTGTGTGTGTGTGTGTGTGTGTGTGTGTGTGTGTGTGTGTGTGTGTGTGTGTGTGTGTTTGATGTGACTAAAGGGTGGCTGCAGACAGGAAATCCATTCTGCCGGCTGGGATAAGCCCAGCTCCCTCGGACCAGCATTATCATTCCCGACCTGCTTTTGTCCTGCACCAGACGCATTCTTTCTGCACGGACTGCTGCTCTCTGTCCATTTCTCTGACAAAAGGTTACAACACTAAAACTACAGCAAAATCAACATCAACACCAAAAACAGATCTCAACTTCTGTGTTTTTCTGTTTAGTTCAGTCATTTATGTGTGTGTGTGTGTGTGTGTGTGTATGTGTGTGTGTGTGTGTGTGTGTGTGTGTGTGTGTGTGTGTGTGTGTGTGTGTTTAAACCTTTAACAATATAAAGCTAAGAAATACTGAGAAATCAAAAACTGTGATAAATCCAACACTGTCCAAACTTACATTCCTCAGTCTACTATTTATAACACCAACAACACTGAGAGGATGGGAGGGGTGGAAAGAGAGGTGAGAGAAAAAGAACAGGGGACAAAAAGAGAATCATGGCATGTAATATCAGCTTTATAAAAAATAGGGAGAGGTTCCAGGTTGACGCTCAGATGTGAAACACTGAGGGGATTCCTCTGTGAGACAGAGACAGCTTTGTCTCACCAGCCTGTGGCTAGATAGATGTTAGACTGCTGGCAGTGAGTTCTGCTTGAAAGAGGGGGTCTCTGAAGACAAATGAACAACAGTACACTGCAAAAAGTCCCAACAAACACAAGAAAAAATAAATACAAATTGAACAAGACACTGAGAACATGGTATTTTCAAAGAGAATGTTATAGAAATGTCATTGGAAAAAATACTGTTACCTTTAATATAAAGGGCTTGAATTTATCATCTAATGCCAATAAAATTATGTAATTATGTACATCTGTACGATTACCCATTCACTCCATTTTCTGGGGAAAGAAGGCAGTGAATGGGGAGTTTTACAGTAAAGAGCTTGCATCTTTCAGCAAGAGAAGGCCACATCACATCCTGCATGTCATATGACAGCATGGCTCTGTAGTAGAAGAGTCCAGATGCTAAACTAGCCTGCATGCAGTTCCAACTTACATGTATCATCCGTTATAAACATTTGGCATTTCGAGAAAGGAAACCTTGCACTGTTTCGTATCTGAAATTCTTTATCGGACAACGTTCTACTTTCAGAACTCCAGAAACTGGTCTCCTTGGTTCCCACATTTACAGAGTGTTGTTAAATGAAGACATAAGGCAACACAGAAGTCAAAATGCCCTGTCTCAACCTTTTTAAAACATGCTGTTGGCACTGTTTTAAATTTTTTTCATAAAAGACAAAACAATTTCAACTTTAGATATGTTGTCTAGTTTCAGTTAAACTGGGTTTAAACCATTTGCTAACCATTAAAGTTCACCTGTCTCTCTAGTATTCCTTTTCTTTAAAACATCTGACGTGAGAAAACTCAAAATAGGGAAAGTTAAGACCCCACTGCACTCCAGTTACCCCTGTCTGAGCATGTTATTGCCCCTGGTGGCCAGTGAATGGCTGTTTCTACCACATTCCTCTGACCGTCCTTTAATGGACACACACAAAGACTATGTTGTAAAAGCAAGAGGGAGTGATGTCCATTTCATTTCATGAAGAAGGAAGACATTAGAGGACTTAATGTTAAGTCTTGTCACTGGTGATTGTGTTAAGTATGATTAAGTGGAAATGGGTCAAACCTGCTGAAAATGAAGCTGTTACAGTTGTCTTTTCCCTGCTGTATGGTACCTCTGGGGATCTATTTAGTCTGAAGGTAAGCCAACAGAGACCGTAGGTTACAGGAAAGTTATTTTCCTAATGCTGTTAGCTGAAACCTAAAACACAGCCAAATTCTTATGAAAGTGTTTTGAGCTCAAAATAAATATAACAGTATATAGTCTACAATCCCAAAGTAATGCATTGAATCCTACTGTGTGTATTCTGTTGCCATTGATAACCTTTTGAGTAAAACTTTAAGATGTGGGCTGAAGTGCTTTGAACCTAAAGGCTGTAATGTGATGGAAAAGCTCAAGAAAAAGAACTGAAATGTTGACTCTAAATCCGTGTTTCTATCTGCTTGATGCTATCTTGAGAAAAGGAGGTGGATAAGGTCTCCCTCTGTGTGTGTAACCCTGTCACAGATCAGGTCTGTGACCCTCAAGCCGTCCATCAGACTTTATTAGTCATTGGGTGTTTGCTTCTCCCTGAACATGTTGAAACCTGCCTTAAGATGTTGTTGTGTTAATTTGACCTGAGTTTTTGGACATTTACAAAGGTTCACAATAAATTAGAGATTAAATGTTATAAATGCCACTGTCCACTGCAAATATCTACTGACAATAACCCTGCTAAAATGAAATCATAAACACAGTCAGAGCAAAAAAGACAAAGCCTGGTGTATCCAATGTTCAGAGGGAGAAAATTTGCACAGTAAACAATGAAGTTGTGAGGGTTTAGGGCCACACACACTTACTGTGTACAGAGCCATCTGACCAAGAATTCATAAACAAAGACACACACACTGATTCATAGCATGATCTCCTCAAATAAAAACATGCATAAATCTCTAGACCTAAATGAAGTCACTTTTTAATACTATTTTTTTTCTCTTCTTCTTGGACTTTCTTGGTTCAGCTGTTTGATTTCTCTAGCAGTTTTATCCATCTATTATTTGACATCTTGACACTAAAAAGAATCCATACTTTCTGTAAGGATTAGTTCAAGCTACAGTGTATAAAAAGAAAAAGATTTAAACCACATCCAGAGTTGAGATAAACTGATTATTTGTTGGCTGATTAATCGGTTTAATCAGCATCAGCCAAGGCCTGTGTTTAGGAAGCTGAATAAAAAATAAACACATAATGTTTGCAGCCACTGCAGGCAGCCTGAGTGTGGATGCTGTCAAGCATGTTGGTGCCTCCCCTTACATCCATGTTGTTATCCTGCATCTTGCATTCCGAATCATGTTTTAAACCTGTTACTATAATCATTACTTATCAATGACATATTTTCCCAACCAAAATGACAGCTTATCATATCAAAAACAGTTATTGGCTTTGATATACAATTTGTCACAATGGCCAGAATAATACTGTTTAATATTCATTTTGATACAAAATTAGTTATGATCTGAAATCTAATGCATTACACAACATATTTGCCTACATATATAACTAAATTCCTTTTAAAACATGTTACTGGCCAAGATGACCATGTGTATTAGGCTATATGTTTATGGAATGATTTAATTGTTGTTGTTATTTTTATCAAATGAAAAGAAACATAAAACAACATATCTGTATCATATACCAGTCATCAGCCATCCTGCTGTTGTCAACATTGGGTGCTGAAAAACTATATTAAACTCAGTTGACCACCAATCCAGAGGTGAAGTTCTAGAATGAGATGTTTTCCTGTTCACCCTGTTCATTGTATAGGAAACATTGCATAGTTTGGTAGAGGAGAACTGCTGCCTTAAAAACATAAAAAGAAATATTTTTGTAGCAGGAATTCCTGAGAGGGTGTGGTCGCTGCTGAGTTGTTTGGGATTGTACAAAAACAGGCCACAATTTTCCATCGATCCAGCCAACCATCTTTTTCTTCCTTTCACTAACCCTTTGTCTCTCCCTCTCTATTTGCCAGTGAACTCTCTGACTGTTATCACCCTCTTTGGGAGGTCTTTTAAACAAGGCACTGACGCCACAGACAGGAAGCCTGAGGTGACCTCGATTGCATTTTAAAAAGAAAAAAACAGGACACAACATCTAATTACAGGAGCTGAAACTGGTGATTTCTCAGGTGAAACAATTCCTCAAAACAACTTGAGTTAAGTACAAATTAGTGCAGTCTATGTTGAGGGCTTTAAGACTGCACAAGAACCAGTGACTCACAGCATAAACATCATTTACCATCTATCCTAGATTTTTATGTTTAGGTTTAAAGGAGGAGATCAGGTGGACTTAGTGTCCTCATGAAGCTTTTAAGATACTTGTCTGCACAAAAAGTGGCACTAAGAAGAGCTGGGTGAGCCTTTACTGGAGGAAGATGAGTAAGGAGTAAGGAATGCTATAACATCTAAAGACTGGTTCAGTGTATAAATCTGTTTGTGCACTTTCTGTCTTGTTCTTTGGCTGGAGGTCTATTTGTCTCAAAACTGGTACCATACAGGGTTTTAAACTATTATAGAAGCTCTGCAAGACACAGTGTTGTTTGACCAAAATACCAAGGCATCATGTCTCTGTGACACTTCACAATTGTTAATTTAAGTAGAACATAGTTTATACACTTGAGGCTGATACAAGTTAACAGTAAAGCCTTCCTGGTCTGATTATGGCATTTCATATGAGAAATATATCACCTCAAAGATTTTGCAGACACATTCATTTTCTAAAAAATGATAACAAAATAAATTCCAATGCATTCAATAATTGTCTGGTTTAAAAAAAATCACTCATTTTAACCTCATGGTTGTCCTACAAAAGCCAACTAATTCAGAGGGTAAACGAAAACAGGAACCAGACTCAAACTCTTTGCCAGTCCATCCCTGTCAATCCATCAGTCTAACAGCAAATCAAGATTCATTCATTCATTCATTGTCTTTACTGCTTATCCTGTTCAGGGTTGCAGGTGGCTGGAGCCTACCCCAGATGTCTTAGGGCAAGAGGCGGGGTACATCATGGATTGGTCTCCAGTCAATCACAGGACTGACACATAGAGACAGACAACCTTTCACAAGCACATTCAACACCTACGGGCAATTTAGACTCACATATTAACCTAACAAGCATGTTTTGGACTGTCGGAGGAAGCCGGAGAACCAGGAGTGAACCCACGCATGCACAGGTTGAACATGTAAACTCCATGCAGAGACCCTTTTTCCACCAGTGCTCATCTGAAACTAGTTACAGGCCAGTGCCTGAATTAGCACCAGTTCCCCCTGTTTCCAACAACAAAGCACCGGCTTCAGGTGCTAAAAACTGGTGCTTAATAAGCACCAACTCTTTGCTGGGCCAGTGTGAAGCAGGGGTCAGGGGCGGGGTTACTGTGACCAGCAATCATCGTTGAAAACAGCCATAAAAAGAAAAGCTGTCATCTGATGTTTTGTTGGCATGTCCTCATTCAAAATGGAGAAATGAAATGGAGGCAAAATTGAAGGAACAATGCATTTCCTTATCTTATTTAATAACAGGATATCATTTCTGCCTCAAAATCTTTTTTACACACCCCCAGCATCATCTTTGTATTGCCATCCCACAGCATCCCCCCAACACTGGTGTTATTGCAACACTAAGTCTGTTTATTATGTTCGACAACTGATCATACAAACAAACTACTTGTGATGTTTTGACCAAATTAAATCAAAAGATAAACTTTGTTCTTGTTGTAAAACTTTCAAAAACAATAAATTTCAGATACATTAATTCTCCAGAGGGGAATTCTTTAGGCCTCTACTGAATGGAGACTAACCTATTCAAGCCTGCCATACAAAGCTTGTGAAAACCTTAACAAAAATCATGAATAACATTGATATAAACAAGATCTCTACATAGAAAAAACCCATTCAAGAATACATCTAGGAAACCAATGTTTTGGGATAAAGACATGCGGAATAACATCAAATATCTCCTGCTGTTTTAACGGTTGATACTGTTTCCTCCGCAAATCAACTCCATCACCCATGACTGCAACCACACTATCATCCTCACTAACTGAGCATGTGATCTCATCTCAGTATGTCTCATCTCTCCATATCGTTTTTGATCTGCAGTGTCCCTTCATGGCTGTTTGACAGTGTGTTTGTGATACAATGAATAACATAACATTTATAAAAGTTAAGTTAATTCATGGTGGGTTCTGTTCAACACTTAAAAAAGACTAACTTTCCTAAATTATATTTTGGTTATCAACAGAAGCAGCTTCACTAACAGCAGAGTTTTTTTTTTTACAAGTTATAATAATCAAGGAGCTGTGGGAACATACTGTGGCTGTGTGTCTTTTTAGGGGCAAGAATGTCCACCATCTTTAAATAGAGGAAACATGCCCAATCCAGAAGAGTGGAAAAACACAATGAAAAAGAGCACAGTGCTCCTTACTCTATTATACTAAGTAATCCCTGAAGAACTTAATGTTAGCTGGTACAAACACTGGGTGGCTGATGACAGAAGAAAGACGGTGGATGACAACTTTGTAGCTGAGACACTCTCTGTAAAATAAGCACTTAGGGGTTATTGTCATACACTTACCTACAGCAAGACAATGCTCCATGACACTGAACATGACCAGGAAGGAAAAAACTAAGTGAGGGAACACAATAAAAAGGGTTTGGAGAAGTGTGTTTTTGTTTCAATGAGCATATCTGAGATATCTTTGGTTTATGTTTTTTAAACCACAAATCTTTGTCAAGATTTGTTTGTTTTAAGACATGAATAATACTTCATAGTTCGACAGCAGATACAAAGTTGAAGCGAGAGATTAAAACTGATTAAAATGATAAATGAAGTGTTTGTGGTAGTATGAACAGTATGAAAACCCTCAACAGTTATTCAGCATAGCGGAACACAGTGAGTCAAATCGTGTTGAACTGATTTGCTAAATATGGCTAACATTAGCAGAGCTAGCAATGCCAGACTTTGAACCTTCACAGGTTAACGTGCTGTTCTTGGCATCCATTTCCCCGTTACAGTAAATTTACTTAAATACAACTTTCTCTATCATCTCAATCAAAAAACTGCAAAGCTGTATTTCTCTGAGTTGTGGTCTGTCATCTGTTCTTGTATACATCCAGATAGTAGAGCATTATAGCATTATGAAAGTCACCTTTACCTGTGACTATAGCCCTGGCAAGTGATGGGTGGCTGCACCACAACTCAGACTCAACATCAAAGATGATCAACCCGAGAAAAAAACAGGGATTGCTGATATACGTCATGTCTTCTTGTCACAAGTGGTATATTCAAAGTGGTTTCTTAGATGTGTTTTAGGTACATGTTTTGTTGAAGAACTCATCACCAGAACAGGTAGATTTCAGATGAAACATGAGGGATACTTTAACTATATTGAAACTGTAACAGCAAACACTGGACAACATGCTTATTTACTAAAAGTGTCAAACTGTTGGAAAAATAGTTCCAAACAGTGTGGTTTTAGAAAGTCATGACACATAGTGTCCAGCAGTCCCCAAATAACCTACTAGTTGACAGGGGAGTCACAAAACAGACAATCCACAGAGGCTTAACTGTTCAGAAAATATTTTCATAAAACATTCATCATATATTACTCTACAAAGGTTGTAATCAATTAAAGCCAGTTTTGAGTCATGAAAGAAAAACTACCAGCCATTTATGTCTTGCTATATGACGTATTTTAAACAAAAAACATATAAGACCCTTCACGTTTCACTGATGCCTTAGAGTAAATATTACGGGATTTAAATGAGAGGAGAAACAAGGGAACATACTGACAGCATGTTCTGCTGAGTTTGGACTGTACTACAGGTTGGAGCAGACAGTAACAGACCAGTCCAAATGAATGTCAGGCATATGGCCTATCTCAGTGGGACATTCAGTCCAAGACCACAACAACGCCCCCCTAAAATATTTCATTTCCCCCTAGTCCTACTATACACCCCCACTCATACACGCACACACTGATGTACCCACCATCCTCAAGTAAAAGAAAGAAAAGCTGAAGAGATCTGAAAAGATATTTTTAAGGCACACAAGTGAAGAAGACTATCATTGCTGGTCTCTTCATCCAAGGTCTGCAAGAACACAGCATGTCTGAGATGGATAATCCTTGGACATAGCTCCATGTAAATTACTGTCTTACTCTCTCTCAAAACCCAGACTTGCCAAAACACATAGTCTCAGAAGACAAGATGGCTGAATTAGATAAACATTACATCTTTGCTTGAGCACATGGGAAATAATCTCATCATGGAAACACTGACTCGGAATGTCAAAGACATGACCCTCACTTTTTTACAGGGTGTCAACTGCAAATATGTATACTAAGTAAACAGAGCTATGAAGATATTCTGTATTAGAGCTTTCAATAAAGTAACTTCTGATCATTTCATTTAATCACAGAAAAATAAAAGAAAAAAATATTCTTTCTACTTTTGTATTCTGGGAGGCAAAAGTCAGATGTCAAATATGAGAAGACAGCGTTGATGTATCATCATCTTGTGTCTGCAGTAAGAGTTGTATCATCTTATTTGGTCACAGCATACAGCTGTGCTGCAATAACAGCTTACAAGGTTTGTCAAATTTATAAGCTCAGAGTTCAAAGAGTAACTTGCAAACAGACTGAGGGAGATGGTTTCAAATGTTTCTTTTACATATCCATGATGTCACCCAGAGGACAGAGGGCTTAAAACTGTACTCTGATGCCATCTAGTGTTATCTGACTGTATTACCGATGTTTCTTAATATGTTTGAAAAAAACAGAAAGCTTTTGTGAAAGAAATGAAAAACAGGAGAAAAACATAATTTTTTTTGTACATGTAAAAAAAATGTAAATTAAATAAAAGAAGGTAGAATTTAAATCCTAGATTTTGTAGTAAAAAAAGTAATCTTTACCTTTTTAATTCAAGATATGAATCACTTTTCGACTTTATATATTTGTTTCATTGCTTCCAATACTCTTTTCTATTCTTTTATAACTTTCCACATACTTTTATGTGTTTTTAAACCCTTTTCAATGCCCTCCTCAGAAAACACAAGACCACCTGTGGTCCATTGTTGAGGTCAAAAGTTTATGTGAAAACCAATCCTCTTGTGGGAAGCTGCCAGAAAAGTGCAGGCACCTATTTAAAGACTGCTTGATAATTAAGAGGCATGGGTGGAATCCTGGAGTCATTTTTTCTTTCATCATAAACACACACACACACACACACACACACACACACACACACACACACACACACACACACCATAAACCCCCCACGTACAGACAGCACTTAAATGAAACAATGAACGCATCAGCTGTGACTCCTTGAGTCAATGTGGGATTATAGTTTCAAACTTCAGAGATGTTTGTGAAATTCTATTGATGCAAAAGAGGATGATTTAAACCCAGCCTATGAAGCAACCAGTGCATATGACTGTCTAATGTAATTACACCTCCTGTCTAAGATAACTCTGATGTCTTGGATCAAGGCACATTAATCCCTTTGTGTCGAGGGAGTTTATGGAGGTGTTTCCTACCAATAGAAATGCGAGTTGTTGAAAAGTCTCTGAACAAAGATATTCAAATTAGATTAAAAAAAAAAACATTCAGCAACAACAAGCTATTCTGTATTTTTAGAGGGCCTATTTCCCCCAGTGTTTAAAAATAACCCTGACCAGATTTGAGGTAGCCATGGTCACACATAGCAGCAGGCTGAGTGAGAGAGGCTGGGTCAACAGTCTTGAATTCCCCCTCCTCTCTCACTTCATCTGCTCCCGCTCACTCTCGCTGTTCACTTTGTTTTTTCTTTGAACCACAACTCATGTCTGACTGAATCATCCTTAGAAGGACACAGGACGCAAGCAAAGAAGTAAGTGCAGTTCTAATTTGTGAAATATTTCATTGTGATTCATTGTGATATGTTATCATTGAGAAAATTCACAAACCACACATGCTGCTTTCTAGAGTTTTTGTTTAATGAAAATGAAATAATTTGGAAGTTGACAAAACATCAAGCTTATTCAGAATTAAAATACTTTGCTTCACTGAAGACAAAAAGTAAATGTTTAGAGTTTTAGCAAACACAGGCTTAAGTTTTTATGTGGTGGACTTCTAAAGGAATGTGAGCTGTGTCCACTCCTGCCCTGCAGCAGGACAGCTGGTCACTGTCATAGCTCCCCTGAGCTTCGCTCAACCATGCAGAGAATAGCACTGTTCACTCCAGGACAACAAAATAAGCAGAGCCAAATAAAAGAGGGTGATGTTGGCACTGTCGTTTTTAGAAACTCTAAATTATTTGTATCATCTGACCTACTTTTGAAATGAATGGGACTTGGATTTTGCTCAAGTGGCATGGAAGCATGCCATGCTCATCCTTCGTGCCCTTTTTACATTACTATTTTGAAGCGATGACAGTATTGGGTCAGTTTGATAAATTTACTCCACAGAGAGTTAATGCCCAGTCTTGGCAAACACTTAAAGGGGGGAATTACAGCTGACATATTCACAAGGGATGAGTCCCATTGACCATCCATCGACACAGTGACATGTTATGATAATTTGTTCTCTTAAGTGATCTGTTCAATGCCAACTGTTGGAGCTGCAGACTAAAGCTGTTTGCATGTGTTTATATTGGTGATCATGTCTCGAATGAGTCGACTTGTTTGTAGTGTGTGTTTCTCTGTGTGTTAGTCACGGGGGCATCCAGCCAAGCAGAACAGCTGCTGGTGGTACATCCTCTGCTAAACTGTCCCTTTACTTGGCTCTGCATGTCTGCTAATGCTAATTACACCTAATACCTCACACAGATGTCTGGAAAAAGTATAGATCCAACAACTCTGTTAAAATGTTATCAATGTCTGGCCTTGAATTGTTTAACAAATCAGACCACATGTATCAACCCTCATCAGCTGTCCTGTCTTACATTTTCATCTGCTGCTGAAGGTATGACATAGTTGTAAAGGAGACTCTAAACCTAAACTGCTCACAAGATTTCCATCAGTTAAACCAATGGAGGACATGGATGATATTTCCCTGACTGGGTTTGAGCCTCTCTTCATCAAAGAAGAAGATGCAGATCCAGAAAAAAACCCCATCGAACAAAATGAGTGTCACATAGCTCAGTCTGGATTCAGCTTCATGAGAACACAACTGAATCCATCTGCAGTGATTAAGCCATACTTGCAGGAGATGGATGAATTACTGAGGAGCTGTGAAGAGCTAACCGGCCTAACTTTTGGCTCTCGGTTCTCTGCCAGTTACAATGACACAAACCTGACAGAAACAGACCAATGCCACAGAGAAGATGCTCTATCAATGGACAGCTACCAAGAATCGGGTATTTCGTCCAACACATATCTCTCTACGAGTTATATTGACACACAAATGGATGGAGCTGGGCCAGAAGACCAGCTGGCACAAGGCCAGGCTCAAGGTTTGGACCAGATCATCAACAGGTGTGGAGTGCCTACAGACATTTCTCACCAGAAAGAGATGCCTCTCACCTCAGCTGGTAACAAACTCAGTGACTCCATGGTTGAGTATGAGGGCCAGCTAGTGGGAATGTTGGCCATGCTTGAGAGCTGTATGGAAGAAACTGGGATGGACTTTGAGCCACAAGACTGGGCTACAGAGGCAACCCAAGAATATGTACACATCAGGGGTACAACACTGGTTCCTATTAGACATGAGCGGTTAACAAAATTGGAGACACAGCCGTTCAAACTGGATTCCTTTGTTGGTCCAAGTGAAGGGAAGAATGTAGTTTGCAGGGAAAGAAGAGATGAAGTTGCAACCGACTCAGCAATGAATGACAGGCAGCAGTGTCCTGTGCTCAGCTGTGACAACACAGATGGCTTTTCAATGGAAAGATCTGAAGGGCAAGAGAATTTAAAAATAGCACAAGGGACTCTTGATGGTCAGTTCAGGTTTTCAGGGCCATCATTGCCATTAGATGGTTCACAAAATGATCCAATGTGTTGTGAGGAAACAAAGACAGGATATATGTTTACAAATGCAGACAACGTCACAAAAGCAAACATAACAGGGATTGAAGTAAACAGTGAATATCCATCTGAGGACAAAAAGCTCAGAAATGACTCCCTCAACCTAGAGTCCAGCACGAACGAGCTATGTGCACTGGGGGCCCAGATGGAGGAGTGCATACAAGAGGTGCAGCAGTTAGAGAAAAGGAGGAAGGAACTACTGGCTGAGGTGCTCAGGGTAAGAGGGGATAAAAACGGAGAGGAGAGAAATGAAGAGGAAGAGGAGACAGAGCAGCAGATAGATCATAAAGTGGCAGAGCTGATAAATGTGCTAAGGAAGGAGGAAGAGGGGAGAAGAGTGGAGAGAAAGAAGGAGATCCAGTGCCTCAGGGCTGAGAGAGCAGAGGAGGAGAAACAGATCTGGAAGGTAAACCTCGAGAGGCAAGGGCTTCAAGAGGAGCTCAGAAAGCTGAAGAAGAGGCTGTTCGCCATTGCAAGAGATTGTGCTGTCAACCAGGTTGTCCTCAACACGCAGCACAGAGAGATGGGGCTGCTTAAGAGGGAAGAGGTAAGAAACTATTTAAGAGAAACCTCCATCAGTCCCTAAATGTCAAGGAAAGTCTCATTGTGAAGAAATACTCTTCTTGTCTTCAAGGAAAAGATGAAATCACTTGTGCTTCAGCTGACAGAAGAGCGCTCCAAGCTAAGAGCAGCTCAACAGGAACAACTCTTAGACCTACAAGCAGAGCTGTGTACCAAGAGCTCCACTCAGCCTTCCAACACCAAGGATGAGATGACCCAGTGCAAGAGGCACTCCTGTGGGGACATTCAGCAGTATCTGCAGGGTGGGCTGAAAGCACTTGAGGACAGGTACAATTTCCTATTAAACCACAATACTTAAACTCATACCAGTATGTTCACACTATACATTTCTAAATTGTGAATGGTTGTTTTGGCCAGATATGAACCCATTTTACTTGCATTGCTCAAGAGAAGGGAAGTAACAGCCGAAGCCCTGGTGAAAGCCAAAGAGCAAGTCCAGGAAATGAAGACTCAGCTGACTCCTTTGAAGGAGGAGATCCAAAAACTGAATCTTCAGAAGACTTGTTTAGAGGAGAAACTCAAACTTACTTACATGCACAAGAGAGAGGATTTGGGACAGTATAAGGTAAGCCTCATTGAAAGTGGCATTAAGTGAGTAAAACAGACAAGGTAGATACTGAGAGAAACAAAAGCAAACAGTTGAAATGCTTATGAGATGTACAAAATATTTTAGAAGGTATAAGTAAAAGGCAGTCACCCAATACCAAAGCAAAACAAAAAAAGGAAAAAAAAACCCTCCTGTCTTTCTTGCAGGAGAGAGTTTACACCCTTGAAGAAACGAGCAGAGAGCTGAAGATTGAGTTAAAGATTCAGAAGAAGAAAATTGAAGAAATAGAGGAGATGAGAGATATTCTCACTAAACGTTTACTCCTTTACAGGTAAGGTTTGCTGATAAATTTTGTCTTGACTTCAAAAAAATGTATGCTAATGGAAAAACTTTTTTTCCCCCGCAGGCAAGCCATTGAGGACCATAAATGTGATGATGAGCAGAAACAGTGACTGAATGTTTTTATTTTTAAGAATTCTGACAATCGTGTCATTTTTTCACATCACTGAACTCCTAGGTTCTCTTTATGCACTTTACACTTAGTATTAGACATGCTGTTGAATAAATTGTAGATGTTTTAAGAGCTTAAGATTAATGTTGTCACTTGTAAGTTTTATAAGAATGAAGACCCAGTTTGCTGTAATCAGAGTGCAGCAGATGAGTCAATGTCCCTGCAGAGATGGTCTCTGTACTTATAAGGGCAACAAGGCTGAAGATCTAAACAATGGGTGGAAGATTTATTAAGTGAGGACACGTTCTGAGGATTAGAAAGCACCAAGACCTCATGCCAGACACAAATTTCTTAGTGAAGCATCTTAAGGCATTGCCACTCACTCAAGAAAAGGTTAACTTCAGGTTGTTTAGAAAAATTTTAAACTTAGCAAGACCCTGTTCCCATCACTCAAATGTTAAAGACACATTCATGTTTAGAAATGTTAACAACAGCTCATCAAGTGGACCAAAGGACTAATGAAACACTTTTATTAAGAATGCACTCACTGTACAAATATTGAACATGTAAAAAGTTCAACCACTAATCTATATCACAAAAACAGTTAAATGATTATTTAATAACTGAAGTCTGGAGAGGTGGGACCATCAATGGACATTTCAAACAGAGATTCACTCCAAAATTTAACACTTTGTTAAACAAAAAATAAAAGCTGGTGAGAAGGTCAAAATCTTGAACAATTTAGGTTACAGTCACACTGCAGCAAAGAAAATTTGTGAGACACTTGTTTGACAGTAAGCTTGCCTTGTGTAAAATCATTAGCGCAGTAAGTGTCTCTGAATGATTCAGTCACAGTTACCAAATGAATTATGTGAGAGCTCAGCTGCATTTTTTTTACTTGGATCTTCTTTTCTGCTACATTTCAGACATGACCAGAGGTCACTGTACACACTCTTAAGTGACAGGAAATACCTCCTATAGCTAGTGTGATCAAAACACTGGGCTCTTTTAATGTTTTATTTATTCTTGAAAAAGCTTTTGTTTTTAAACATCAGTTTTGAATATAGAGACAATCTAAAAATACCGTTTCAAATTACTCAGATAAAAGAGTTCTTCAAATGGAGCATTACCACAGGGAACATGGCTACCCATGACTATTATTGTTCATGTATTTACAGTGTTTGACGACACAGTGTCCCACCAGAAAAGGAAAGAGGGATGGTAAGAAAAAGAAGAAGTAGCTGCACTGAACTACTGAGTTGGCAGTTTGGCAGTTCATAATGAGGTTGTAGGTTCGGATATACGGCAGACAGACTCATTATGCTGTGGCTTCAGGGTCTGTGGAGCCTTCTGGATCTTCATCGTTGTAAATGTTCTCAGCCTTAAAAAAAGGGGTACAAGAGTCAGCTACACAGCCAAGGTCCACCAGAAGAAAAATAACTTTGGGGTTTTAAAGAGCTAAATTTTGCCAATAATATGCAACTTAGATTACTGCTAAATCTTCAACTTTTCTAACACCATTACTGTAAACTGTTACAGTCAAGATGCATATAAAGAAGTACTGCAGAGTAATAAAAATAAAGACAACTGGCCAAGTTCACTTACCAACTCTTCTTTTTCTTTGTTCTGCCTCAAACTGACTCAATCTTGCAAAGCGTTCTCTCGACTGACTTTTACTCAGCGCAGTTGAAATGCACAAAGCTGAAATGTGAGTCTCCTCCAAAGACAACTTTCCCTGCAAGTAAGTGGCTGCCTGCTCTGATCCAAACATTGTGTTTATAGTTTTGGCAAGAAAAAGATTCATGATGGCACAGCTGCATTCTCTTTTTTGCTGGGAAAATACTTTCCTTTAAAACAGAGTACAAAGAGCAAAACAATTTCTCTTCCTATCCTGTTTCAGTGAGATATACTTTTAGATGTCTTACCATCTGCCAGACTTGCATGATGTTGTCTTCTGACACGGAGCAGATAACCCAGGGCTCATTGGGGTTCCAAGAAAAGTCGGAGATCTTGGCTGTGTGGCCTCCGTGGATGAACTAAATGAAAAAAGTCAACTTTAGTTTTTGTTGATAAAAAAATTGAAGCAAAGATGGGGAACTGAGAATTAATGATTTACCAGCAGCTCAGGTGGGCCGTCCTCTGCGTCTTCTGGCGACTGCTCCTCTCCAATTTTGCTACATAAACAAAACAAGATTTACACCTCTTACTCATAAGTACAATACCTTGGGAAGTATTCAAGCTCAGTTGTGCTTCATTTTTATTGACGGCATCATGTTTAATTTAAATAGTATCCCTAAATACGGTGTGCCAACTGAACACAAATTATAACATGGCTGAGAAATTAGTCAGGAACAAAGTGCATGCAATGCTCCACTTGTGCCTGCCATCAGTGAACATTCGACTGGAGAAGGGCTTACCTGAGGTCCCAGACGTTGAGGCGACGGTCTGTTCCACTGGATGCCAGTATGGTCTCATTATGAGGTGACCACTGAACCTGTACCAACAAGTCAAAGACACAAATAAGGTTACCCTGAATAAAAAATAGACCAACATAATTTTATCAATTCTATTCTAGGGGAAGAATAATCTTAAAGTTTATGAGGTGGGTTTAAATGTTTATGCTTTCCGATGTTTTCACAGGATAGCAGCACTGTGGGACATCTTGACATTCGACACTTTCAGATGACTTCAACGTCACCCAATTCCTTACAGTGTTTATTAAACTTTTTATACAGTTTTTTTTATACAGCACAAAATTGATTTTTTTTTTTTTTTTTTTTAAATAATAGATTATTAGGGATTAACGTCTTACCTGGAAGATCTCATCCTTGTGTGACTCAAAGGAGTGCAGCTTCAGTTTTAAGTTTCTCAAGTCCCAGAGAGCCACAGTCTGTGAGCAAAATAAAGGTATTATTTACACTGCAGATTTTTTTAAATGCCTTTATTCAATGAAGTTACAAAACAGCAACAATATGTCTGTTTTACACATTTAGATAGTCAAAGATTTTTGAAAATTACCCCTCAGAAATAGATGTAATGAAATTAATTTATTTTGGGAATGACAATTTCTATCTAATGATGTATTTAGTTACCTTGTCTGCTGAGCCAGAGGCCAGGATGAACTCGCTGTATGGGTTAAATGACAAACAGTTGACTTCCGCTGTGTGGGCATCAACTGCATGGCTGGGTTTAGAGGTGTTGTTTGAACGAGTGTCCCAGCTACAGAAAAAAAGAAGAAATGACAGAAATAATTGTGTAAAGTGTTTAAAAATCACAACTTTTCTGGTGTACTTCTCAATCTGCCTGTCACATTTGGCTAAATATCAAGTGTCTTACATCATGAGCTTTTGGTCATCTGCTACAGATCCAAAGAGTGACTCATGAAGCAAGTGCCAGGACACGTCTTCCACCACAGCAGTGTGACCAGTGAAGATGGTCTTTGCATCGACCACCTTCCCCTCTTTTGGCACAGCACTTATGTCCCACAGACAGACCGTCTACAGAGCAGGAGAGAGGGAAAAACATCATATCAACATGTCAGATTGTCTACTACAGAACTCTACAAATTCACCTAAACTTTTGTTAGTCATTTGTTTGCTATTAAATTAAAGTTGGTAATTATAGGGATGCACTGAAATAAAAATTCTTGGGCGAAACCGTGAAAAAAAAAAAAAAAAAAAAAAACAAGGCTGAAAACTGAAACCCAAACACTGAAAGAAATTTTTATTCCAATCATTAATACCATAGTATAAATTAATATTAATGCTTCAAAGAATAATGCCTTCTTCGCAGAGATGACCTGGAAGTGCTTTAAAAAGGTAGAATATTTTTTCTTTGTCTATTGTGATAGTTGTGACATTTTTCGGACTCTCTGTCCCAAACACGTAGTGTGCTCATCTGTGTATGTGTGTGTGCTCACGTGTTTGTGTCTGTGCATCGGGGCGGAACTGCCATGTGCAATACAGAGTAGAGTTGTGAACGTTTAATTGTCCCATCATATAAATAAGATAAATAACATGAGGCTGTTTAGTCCGTTAAACAAAAGAACAGGGTATAAACCAGATCTAGAGGAATGCCCCTTATCTGGTTCAGAGTGACGAGTCCTGTTTTCTGCACCCTGCTCTCCATCTCCTGCATTCTACGCGTCTCCTTTCCAGTTCAGGTTCTGCGTTGATCATTTCTCGTGCATGCATCACACACTTTACAAATCACTATCCGTGGGTCTTTCTCAGATATTTTGAAATACTTCTGCCCTTATCCAGACCAGAGTGTGCTGGCCGCGGTTTTTGCTTGCAGAATCACAACACACTGTTTCAGCTGCGTTGTTTTGGTGAAAAAAGTCTTCTGGCCAAAAACCAAAGATGCACTTTTGGGCCATTTTCGGTGGCTAAAATTTCAGTGCATTCCTAGGTAATATGCAACTTAAAACATGAAACCAGATTCTTCTCTTACATGGTCATCTGATGCACTCAGCAAAGAGCCAGAAAGATTTGGATTCCAGGAGAGACCATATCCTTCTTTTTGGTGACCTCTAAGACGCAGATCTGGGCGACACTCCCCGGAAGGATCTATTGACAATGAATGAATTGGTGTGAAAAATTTGTACAGCCGTTAGACACCAATTAACCCTCTTTATTTTCAAAACATGTTCATCAAACATGCAATCCGAGATGTGTATGTAATCTTTTCTTACCTGGCTTAGAAGGATGCTTAGTGTAGTCAAACACCAGCACATCTGAGGTGGGGGTTTTGGTGGCAATTATGCAGGGGTTTTGGGGCATGTAGCGGGCCCGATTCACCTCTCCTTCATGGCTGATCTTGATTTCAATCTCAATTTTGCCGCTAACAGACCCAAACCCTCCAAACTCTGCAGTGAAATACAAGACATGTGTTAATGAGAAAAAAATCTAGGCAAAGTATATTGTTCCATCTGAGGCAACTGTGTGGAGGACAGCAACCCTTCCAGTTAAAAGAAGTGTGGAAGTGCAAGGCATCCTCCACTTTAACTTGACAGTAACAAGTTGGACAGTCCATGACACAAGTAACTTACCTCCTTTTTCGCTGTCATAGTGTGAGGCATCAAACTGGGCATCATCATTGGGCAGCTGTACGCTGGCTATGACCAGGTGATTCTGCTCATCAGATGTGTGTGTGCCCAACACCAGTCTATGCACGCTGTAATCCTTTCCTTCTGGCCTGGTAATGAGAATGAAAATTGTCATTATAGTCAATGCAATTTCCAATTATCAAGAAGATACAGTGTGGTTTAGCCTGTTCAACTGCTCAAACATGTATGTATATACATACCTGGAGACATCAGGTAGCCACTGGGCTGTAAGGCTGGGCCACTCCAAAGCATGGGTCATAACCAGGTCATACAGGAAGGGGGTATTTTTCTTCCATATCTTGTACTCTTCATTTATAACCCTCTCCTCCACTGCATCATCAAATGCTCCAGCTGAGGGGACAAAGTAAGAAAGATGTCAGTGTTCTCCAACTTCAGAACTGTGTGACATGTATTTTACTTTGCTTGCCAACAGGTGTCCGTGCAACATAAGATTAGACAGTTCATCATCACTAAAACCACAGAATTACTGACAGCCACCCAATAACCAGAGCGCGTTAATCTTTGTAGACAATATATGCCTCGTTAGAAGAGTACAATCTGATTTGTGTTTGCTATGCAGCAGTATGGGCGCTTCATTACAAAAGCATTTCACCGTTAGCTTTACATTACTCGACTGACATTACCGTTACGCTTCTGCAACAATGGTCTTGCTATCTTTAGCGTACATCTGTAAAGCTTGCGAGCACACAGTTGATATCAGACAATGTAAACTGCGGTCAAACAATGCGGAAACAACAACTGCAACATAAAACTGAAACTATGGCGGTTTAGACAAAAACTCAGGTACCCGGCTTTTGTTATAACTGCCAAAGGCCTACCAAGAAGATGCGGCAGCTAGCCGCTATCTAAGCTAGCCTTTATTCGAGCTAAAACAACAGCCGTCGGATATCAGCGATGTTTCCCCTGACAATAAGTCATCACTTTACCTTCCTTGTCGGCCATCGCAAGTAAATGTTAAAGAACCTGATCTCGGGTTCTCCTCTGTTATGCTCTGTGAAAAATAACGAGCACCGACGTGCTAACTGTGAGCAAAGCTCTGGCAGCAGACTGTACAACACGTAAGTGCATTCGCGCGCTCAGTCCAAGCGACGGGGGCGTCTATCTACCAATCAGAACGTAGCTCGTGTTGACCAGCAGAGGGCAGAAAGAAGCCAATAATCCTGCCTTCAAGTTACCAAAGTGCGCAGTGCAGGTACTGCACACAGACCAACACGGTATGGTGGTACTACACAGACTGTGCAGTCCACTGGACGTGGAGTGACATTAATACAGGAAAGAGTTATCGTTCTATTTAATTTTATCTTACCTCATTCAAGTATTTCTGTACTAGCCATCTATACGGGCTGTTTGTTGAATTCAGAATCCAGTTTCACAACTATCGCCTTTGTCTTCAGAGCAAGGATTTGGGCCATTGCCTGGTCGAAATCCTGCTAATTCCACAGAGCTGCTCTATATGCGAAGCCCTTAGATCATTTTTTTATTTCCCGATATCAAGTTCCCTGCACTATTAGATCCTGTAATGCACTAGTGAACGAGTTGAAGTCTCAAACCCTTATAACTAGTAGACAGCATACACTCTGACCTGTTAACTAGTAACATCTGAAATATCAATTAGTTATAATAGTTTTTTGAACATTACTGGTTAACTAGTAGGCTTATAAAAATGTTATAGTTCTTAAGTGATTACCTAAATTTCATTAGAAACACTTGGTAAAGTATTTCAACCTTACTTGTTAACCAGTGCTGTTCAAAACCTTATGCAGACCAGCGATATCAAGGGTATGGGATAAATGCTCAAATTGCTTTCCATGGCTGAAGCCACTTACCTCTATCAGAACCCTAAGGAGGCCTAATCAGGGTTTTCTGCTTGGTCTTTGTAACCGGTTCAAAACCAAGGAATAGGTTTTTAAGAGTATTGGTCCCCAATACCCATGATTTTTACTACATGTTTAGTACCTTAGTGTTTTGGTATTTTGGTATTTCAGCATTTAGTATATTTTATTTATTTTTGTTTTATTTTCCAGGATTTAGTATTCAAGCATTTACAACAGTGGCCTATTTTTAATACAATGGCTGTGATGTGTATTTTTCTCGTCCTACAGTTGTTACAGTGTTTAAATCATTTATTTGCTGCTCTGTCTTTAATTGTCCCTATACAGTCTATGCTCAGGGACTAATTAACTTTTTTGAACTGAATTGGAATATCCAAGATTGTGCAGTCTCTAATGAAAAAGTGCTATAAATGAACCTAACTTTATAAAACTTTACGGACTGATAATTACAAAAGTTTTGTAAGTCATCACTAACTTATTGGACAATCAAAATGATTTAAAGTCGCCGGAATATTCAATAATACCCAATACCCAACTCAGGGGGCGTGTTTTGTATGAATCGATGGGGCACATAAGAAATACAGTCTATGATGGGGCATGTCCGCCTGCTGCTGCAGCGAGACCCTTCTTGGAAGATTTCCTCGCTGAGTGCACCTATCTATCTATTGAAAAGTAAAACTGTCCCATTCTTGTGTGCTATTGGTCAGCTGCTCGAGTAAGCCATTGCCTGATTGGTCAAAAAAATGAACTAATCTTTCATTGGTTTAGGATCTGGTTGAAGATGACGCGGGCCATCAAATATCAACCATTGCTTGATAAGTTATTTCTTCTCGCTCTCTTTCGCTTCGTGTTTATTTTTTTAATCAGGTAACGGCATTTTAATGTCGACAGTATGTCTACAGACGATATGCTTCATACGCTGACCGTTCTCCGGTCGCTGTATCTGCACACACAGACGCTGGAGGAGTTTGTACAAAACATCGTGTTCAAGGAAGGAGAGAGAATCAAGCTTGTTGAAGAATCAGATACAAAACGCTTCAAATCTTTCGTCCAGGGTGTTTTTGTGTGCTTTGACAAGGAACTACAACAAGCTCCAAGCTGCAGCCAGGTAACTCTGTCCTCTGTTTAGCAGCTGACGGGTCGTCCCTATTTTTGGAGAAGTGGGTTACCTCTGTTAAGCTTCAAGCTAGTTGTTGTTATAATGCACGTGTGCGACATTTTCACTATATGATTATCGAGAGACACGCCACATGCATTGTCGTGTTAGACGAATTGGCACAAAGATAAATTTCATGATAAAATAAAATGGGGGGAAAAACATTTTATTGAATATTGAAAATCAAATCAGGTTTAATGGACACTTTATCTGGCTTATTGTAGTCGGTGTAGAAAGGGAAGAAACGACGAGAATTTACAGTGTAAGTCTGTGAGCTTCTCATTGATGTGATTTGTTTTGTGTTTCTCCACAGATTTTTACTCTGCCTGAAGTCCTGGCATATGTGCTGAACTCTCTGAGAAGAAAAAAGAAAAGGAACGTTCTGGCAAACGGCTACAATTTATTTTCTCTTGCTGATGAAAAGCGGGATGCAGACCACTTCAAATTTCAAGGAGACATTGCACAAAGTGCTGCTTACATACATGGAAGTGACATGTGGAGGAAGATCTCTGAACGCCTTGGCACAGACATCACACGGTACCTGCTGGAGAGTTGTTCTGTGTTTGTGGCTGTTCCTCCATCATGTTTTTTTCAGGTGTGCGGTGCTCCTGTCTATGACAGAGTGTCAGTGACTACAGCCTTCTCTGGATTTTCTCTTCAGTCTCGGACCAAGAAACATAACAAGAGACATTTTGCAAAGAATCAAGGTGAAACAACTTTGAGAAAGAAAAAGGAAAATCAGAGGCATATTAAGAGCAAGAGGAATGCTGAAAAGAATGTGAGGTTAAGAAACAAGAAAAGAAAGAGAGTAAATGATCAGACTGAGCAGGACATTGATACTTTTTCACGAAAAAAGAGACGAGTAGGAGAGCAAGGAACCACACATGAAACCCAAAAAGTGCACTTTGCAGCACTGGAGAAACGGCAACCTATGTTAGTGGATCCAACGCCATCTGGAAAGCCTTTGGAAAACACTGCAACTGGTTTCAAACAACCTGTCGATATGCAAACAAGCACACTCTCTGGAGAAGGAGAACCCAGTTGGAGGTCAGGGATTTTCCCCCCTCCGCCCCCCTCGCAATGTTTCATCCGGGCTATTGGATTCATGTATTGTGGAAGGGGTTTGCGTGGCTTTCTACTTAACAAGAAAAGGACGAGTGCTGATGGATTGAAAAGACTACAAGGGCAAGATTTAGTCAGAATAGTCTTTTTTGAGGGACAGGCTTATCTAAAAGGGCTGGAAAGGAAGCCAAAGAGGCTACCCCGTCGTTTTTTTAACATGGTTCCCCTGTTCCGCCAAATGTTGCGTCGACATAGAAAATGTTCCTACCGCAGAATTCTGAAGAGGTTTTGCCCAATGATGGAGGTGACAGAGGCAGGACAAGAGAAATTCAGCTCCTTCTTACCTCAGTGCTGTGCGCCTCATAGGGTTTACCTGTTTCTGAAGCAGTGCCTCTTAACCGTGATCCCCCATGAGCTGTGGGGCTCCGACCACAACCGACTAAATTTCTTTGGCAAAGTCAGGAGCTTCCTGCACAGTGGCAAGTTTGAGAGGCTTTCATTGGCTGAAGTGATGTGGAAGATGAAGGTGAATGACTGTGACTGGTTGAAGATCAACAAAACAGGTAAGACTGTCTACTTTTCCTTTCAACATGTATTTTACCCGACTTATACAAACTACTGTCACAATTAGGCAAGATCCCACCCAGCGAGCTCTCATACCGGACTCAGATCCTGGGTCAGTTCCTGGCTTGGCTTCTGGATGGCTATGTTGGAGGCCTGGTTCGAGCCTGTTTCTATGCCACTGAGAGTGTGGGCCAGAAGAATGCCATCAGGTTCTACAGACAGGAAGTCTGGAGAAAACTGCAAAATTTGGCCTTCAGGTACACACAGCTTATGGAGGGCCTGTGCTCAAACAGCTGTGATCGCACAAGCTCACAAATAATTTTTTGTGGTTTAGGGATCACCTTTCCAAAGGTCAGATGATGGAGTTGACTCCAGCTGAGGTGGCAGCCCTTCCAAAAACCACCGTCATCTCTCGCCTGCGCTTCATTCCCAAGACGGATGGTATGAGGCCTATCACACGAGTCGTTGGAGCAGGTACCAAAACACAGGTACATTTTTTACAGTAATTTCAAAGTTCTCCTTTACAAATTCATGAGCTTATGTTACTTTTTTTGCCAAGTGGAGTATTGCCACTCAAAAGAAATGCTTGACAACTAATTGATATTAAGCAGTTTATATGACGCAGCAAGACGAAATTTGGATTACAAAAACAAAACTGAAAAAAAGGGAAAAGTAATAATTTTGGGTAAAACTGTATGCCTGTGCATGTTCAGATTTATTTATCCTTATTGGCCTCTGTGTACCAAGGTTTATTAGTAAGTCATTTTTGGTCGAGCAAAAGAAAACGAGCAAAGCAAAGAAAATACACAGAGTAAAAGGATAAAAGAATAAATAACAAGGTGATATAATATTGTGTTTAGATTTTTATATTGATTGTGATATTAACAGTGATAAGTATAAGATAAGAATATTTTAAATAAGCTATATTTAAGGGACTGTGAGGACTATCTATTTGAAGTGGATTGTAGCAACACCTTTGGCTGGAATCGTGCGCACCTGTTGTGATGACATGACTTTTAACAAGGCGTGTTTGTTTTGGAAATGAATGGGGATCAGATTGTCTTTTTAACACTAATTTTCTTTGTTCAAGACAACATTTACTGGATACAATGCGTCAAGGTAAGGTATTTATCAACAGTTACGCAGCGCTGTTGTTTGAAATGTGACAAAAAGTAAACTTCAGTTGTCAGTTTGTACTGTAGTTTAGTAGCCAGCTATATTTAGCTCTGCTGGCAGCCCCTATTACTGTATATTTTTTCAAGTCTGTGGTGAAAACAGGCAAACTTTGTCAGTTTGTACCGTAGTTTTTTGTTACCGCCAGTTTTTTTTTTAGTGCCAGTCTTAGCCTGGTGGTCCTTATGTCCTGCTTATCTACCAAGCAGAGCTAACGTAACCTCACCCTTCTTTTTATTGATAGTCTCATGTTTGATCAGATCACTACAGTAGAACTGCTGCATGTTGTTGGAATGAGTGTCATCACAAACTGCTTAGCCTGCGTTTTGGTCTTTTGCTTGTGTTTTAGCCTTTAGCCAATGCTCTTTCACTCTGCTCTGAGATCCTTATTCTGTTTTACAGTTCAGCTCCAGTGTCCACCATCACTACTAAATTAATCCAAGGAATTGTTTCCAATTTAGAAAAACACAGATCTCTCTTCTCACTACTAAAATTCATCACACGGTGCAGTGCTGTCATAGAGACTCTGATGTGCAGTAAATCCATCCACCTAATTAGGAAGCTAAGAAATAACATTTACAGATAACCTATATTGGCGCTGTTAATCTCATTTTAAATTGTGGAATATGATCAGGCATAAATCTAAAAGTGAGACTTTTTCAAGATCATGAGCACATTTTTACACCTTACCACTTATATTAGAAGATCAATGTTTTGGTATGTTTATAATACAAGAACAGTGATGAGGATATCCCAAATTTTTAATATGTGCATATTTTAAAAGTTTTATATCTCTCCTCACAGTTCTACCAAGGCCGCGTGAAGGACTTGTTTGACATGCTGCAGGCCTGTGTACGCTGCTCTCCATCCCTCCTGGGCTCCACAGTGTGGGGGCAAACAGATATCCACAAGAAGTTGGTTTCTATAGCTCCAGCCCAGAAGGAGAGGCAACAAACCCTCTACTTTGTGAAGGTGGGTGTTTGCCTCACCTGCTTTCCCTCAAAGGGACTAACACGATGCTGTTGGTCTGTTATGTACCAGTGTGTTTTGTGTCATTTTCACTGGTCATGCTGTAGTTTTAACACTTCCAGTTAACAATATGTTTAATTTGTTGTTTAATGCATTCATTTCTCTTTCCTCTGGTCTTTTTTTTTATAATTTAGATGGATGTGGGTGGAGCGTTTGAGAGTCTTCCTCATGACAAACTCATTGAGGTGATCAGTCAGGTTCTTTCCCCTGTCCAAGATGAACTCATCACCGTTCGCTGCTATGCCAAGATCTGGCCCACTTTCCACGAGGGCCTGAAAAAAGTTTTTGCCCGACAGGTGCTGTCACTCAGACACATGCTTCAATACGATGTGCCTGTACATGTTAATACACACAAATTGTTTATTTGTCATGCTTCTTTAAACACAGGCAGATTTCATGGAGGATAACATGGAATCCACCAACATGAAAGGCTTTGTGATGTCACTGCAGAAAAAAGACAAAGTTCATCACAGCATACTGGTGGAGCAGGTGAGAGTGACTGGACCAGATTTTTCTTTTAGAAAAGACAATTGTTTTGTCTTAAACATGAGCATCATTTCTTTCTCCTTATTGTTAGTATTTCAGCTCAGACCTGAATGGCAGAGAGGCAATGCAGTTCTTCACCCAAATGCTGACTGGCAATGTTGTTAGATTTGGGAGAAGGTAATCATTAAACACCTTAAATAAACTGACTGTGAGAAGTTTGTCAGCTTTGTGCATTATTTGGTTAATATTACAGCAAGAATGAATGGCAAGATTCTCACTTGACCCTTTCAAGTTACAGCTTTTATTTTCTTTTTTATTGACCTGTTGTGTTTCAGAACATTCAGGCAGTGCAGAGGGATTCCTCAGGGCTCTGTCGTGTCTAGTCTGCTCTGCTGTCTTTGCTATGGTCATATGGAGAACACGCTGCTCAAAAACATCACTGAAACAAAAGGGTAAAGGAGGCGTGCAGTGTAGAAGTATTTCTGTTAGCTTTGAAGCTGTAGTAACATATTTCCAGCAGCAGATGGTAGTGTTTCTGTTTGGAACCACTTTTCACTTTGTGTGATGTGTGATTTACCTCTGCTCATACCTGCAGATGTTTGATGAGACTGATGGATGACTTCCTTCTGATAACGCCAGACTTACATGAGGCTCAAGGGTTTCTCAGGTATGACACGCAACCAGTTTTTATGACATAATAAACGACAACCCCTATTTCAGTGAAGCTGGGACGTTGTGTAAAACTTGAATAAAAACAGATTTCAATGATTTGAAGATCCCGTTTAAATCCATATTCAATCAAATACATTACATAGACAAGATATTGTTCAGACTGCAAAACTTTGTTTTTGTTTTGTTTTTGTTTTTTTTACAAATATTCATTCATTTTGAATCTTATGCCTGCAACATGTTCCTAAACAGTTGGGACAGGGGCAACAAAAGACTAGGAAGGTTGAGGAATGCTCTAAAATCATCTGTTGCTCTGGTTGAGATGAAGCTGTTGCAATAAACAAGATATAAAAAGATAAAGAATGCACCTTGGGAATCAAATATTAACCTCGGAAAAGTACCAGACAACAGAACAGCAAAACTTCCCACTTCATAACTGGATGTGCTCCAGAAGAAAACTAGGTAGGATGTGTTCAAAGATGTTCTTGGACTGATTTTTGAAGAATGTTATCCACGTTGTTCTGAAACCATCATCCCTAAAAACAAATGTGTGCTGTCAGCTGCAACAGTGTGGCTGCATCACTGTGACGCCAAAAAAGTTTCTAGTTTCTTTTGATGAGAAATTCTTTAAAAGTGATGTCATATCACAAAGGCCAGGGTTATCTAATAAAAGGAGTGTGAGCCAGATCGACTTTCATAAAAATTATTATGACCCATGAAAGAAGCTTGATATTTGAGTTGACTGGACTTAACTAATCCGTGCACTTTCCACGTGTTCTGTCTGCTCCCGCTCTAGCACGGATGGCACATCCATCCGGCAAATGCTCATTTTGTAATGTATAACTGTATGTTCTTTTTACGTGTGACTGGTTATACTGGATGTAATTCATTAACATTACTACTTTGGTTTTGATCATTATGAGACACCACATTATTCACACCAAGCTACAGCAGAAAAATCGGGTAGGATTGAGAATGAAATGAGTTATAAATGAAAACTACTGAAAACTGTTCTTTTAAATGTATGATGTGCTGAGTGTTTGCCAACAACAATAAACAATGAACCAACTTTTTGAATTCTAAAAATTCATGTAAAAGTACGAAAAACAAAGGTATACAGATAACAAGATTATTTCATTCTTGTAAATTCAATTCAAACAACTTTATTAGTCTCTCATGGGGCATTTGGTGTTAATAATAAATGGTTAATGAAGGAGCCTTTGGAGTGATGAATTGACAAGTAACTGATAGTAACTTATTTATCTAATTAAGAAAAACTGTTTTAAGACTTTAACAAATCAGCTGTAGATACTGTGTGTCTGTTACGTAGGGTCTTGCTGGCTGGAGTACCACAGTATGGTCTGGTGGTCAACCCAAAGAAAGTGGCTGTCAACTTCCAGGTGTCAGGAAGCTGCAGTTCTTGTCCTGACATCCATGTGCTGCCCACTCACTGCCTCTTCCCCTGGTGTGGACTGCTGCTTGACACGCAATCTCTTGATGTGTACAAAGATTATTCAGGGTAAGGTATCCCACCAGCTGTGATTGCACTGTAGGATTAAGTGTTCTCTTTACATGACATTGAACTTTTTTGTACTGTTAATTGTTACCTGTAGCTTGAGCGAACAACTTGTGTACTTTGTACCTGCTCATAAACAGTCTATGAGGCACTTCCCTTTCTGTCGTGTACAACCCATAAGCTTTTTAGGGAAACATTTATTACATGATAACTGTATTTCTCACTGGATATTCAGTTTCTGTTCCTGTTTTTCATACTTTTTGATCCGTCTCAGCTATGCAGGCCTGTCTCTGCGCTACAGTGTGACGTTGGGCTCTTCCCACATGGCTGGAAAGCAAATGAGGAGAAAACTGATGACTGTCCTCAGACTCAAGTTCCACCCTGTTTTTTTAGACATAAAGGTTAGGAAAAGCGTGACCTCAAATGAATTTAAGAGAGTGTGCAAATGATTCACTTAAAAGGTTTCTGATCATTTAATGGCATGCGATTTAAAAAAAACCCAACACATATGTACATGATTTAAAAGCTGTATTTAATTGGAAGAAGTGCAAAGCCTGCATTCAGTTTGATGAAACTGATTGTGTTATGAAAATATAAGCTCATTTTGAAATTAATGGCAGCATTACAGCAATACTTTAAGTGAAATGCTGTCCTATGTGACATAACGTAGGATTTAGTTTGTTCAAAAGTCTTGGTTTTTTTTATATTTTTCATTTTATGATTTGCAATAAGGTGATAGGTGGGACTTCTGGCAGGTCATTGAACACTTGGACTCTTATACTAAGCCATGTTGTTGTAATATGTTCAGAGTGTGGTTTGGAATTGTCCTGCTGAAATATTCAAGGGCTTCAATGTAAAAGTCATTGTCTGGATGACAGTACATTTTTTTTCAATACCAGTTTATATTGCTCAACATTAATTTTTTCCGTCCCAGATGTGCAAGCTTCTCATGCTACTCATAAATCCCCATAGCGCCATTGATGCTAAACTTTTAACCTCAGTGCATTTAACAGGCTTTTGTTTTTTTTGCCTTGTCTCTTTTTTACAGAGATTTTCTCCAGACTCTCTGAATCTGTTAATAATAACATATACTGTAGATGATCAAACCCTCTTATTCTTTATAATGTAATTGTGAGGAACATTATTCTGAAATGATGATTCTGAATTATTTGCCAGACTGGTCTCTCAGAAAGGTGAAACTCTCAATTTCCTGGCTGGAATTTACTTTTTATACCCATCATGAAGTTATGACTTGCAAATCATTTAGATGGTAAATGTGTTTTGTTGCCCCTGTCCAACTTTTTGAAAAATATTGCTGACATCATAGCATAAGATGAGCTTTTTTTATATATATAAAAGCAATACAATGTTCTACATTTAATGCATTGTGTTTGCAATATTTACAATTAAATATTTAGATCAACTTAAACCATTAAATTTATCAAAATTCTGCCCAAACTGCAAAATGTTAGGGAATAAATAAATTTATTACCATTGAACATGTACAGAAATAAATTATTCCTTAACCATGAGCCCCACTGACTGACATTTTACATTGCTAACACGCTTCATAAAGATAATGCACACAGTAATCATTACACCAGCTGAACATAAGTGTATTAATAATTTAACCTTAAACATGTTAGCATAGTGACTTAAAGTGCTGATGTGCTCTCTTTTGATGCAGTCATCAGTGAGAATGTGGTGTATTAGTCACATGTTGTAGCATGCAAAGATACCATCAAGTAAAAAGGAAAGGATAAATGTAAATTGATTGATGTTTAAATTTAATTCACACTCTGATTAACTCCAACCTACCAAGCTTGAAATCAGTGTTTCCCAGCCATGAAACACAATGAGGCTTGTCTTATATATAATGTTGTACAGTTGATTTAGGTCTACGTTAGTTTAACAGACTGGACGTTCCAGACTGACTTTAACTGAGAGACACTTTTAATTTAAGAGTTTGACAAATGACAGGTCCTCGACAAAGGCAAAGGTCATTCGTCCTTTTCAAAGAAACTCTTGGGTCAGCCATACGTCCAATCAACTGGATGATGAACATAAATTAACTGTGTACCAATTAAAAAGCTTCCTCACTCAAAGTACATAGTTTAAAGCTGAGCCTGCACTTTCTCTCACAAATTATTCTGACAGATGGCATTTATTATCAAGTAGATTAACAAATATCCAAGGTGACCGGCTGGAATTTACCCTCAAATAGCAACTAAGTGATTAGAAACAGTTGTAAACTTGTCAAGTTTCACAATTACTGGTTTCATGAGCCAAGACGTGTCATGTAATACAGGTACGAAGTAACAGATTATATTAGTTGGATCTGATTTAGTTCTCGTCATGTGCTACATACATACATATATAAAATATATTTATTAATGCATTTATTTTCTCCCCTAGACAAATTCTGTTCAGGCAGTCTACACAAACATTTACAAGCTGGTGCTGCTTCAGGCCTACAGGTGAGTTCAGTTGTCACATAATGTTTTAAATTACAGTTTGTATGTTGTAAATGAAACAAACATTTAGAATAACTTGTTTCCTTTCCCCACAACAAACACAAATTCTTTATAGGTTCCATGTGTGCGCTCAGAGTTTGCCCTTTGGTCAGACGGTTGCTAAGAACCCCATGTACTTCCTGCAGATGATATGGGACATGGCAGAGTACGCCAATCAGCTCATCAGGATCAGCAACAAAGGCATCATTTTCCCTCCATAACACAGAATGTTTTTAGAAAGATTTTGATGCTTCTGTGTGATCACTTTGTAATCTCATTTCTTTGAGTCAGGCCTGAGCGTAGGTAACAAAGCTCGGACTGGCATTTTGCAGTTTGAAGCAGTGGATCTGCTGTTCTGTCTGTCCTTCGTGTTGGTGCTGTCACGACATCGTGCTCTCTACAGGAGTCTTCTCCCACATCTTCACAAAAGTATGTTCTCCAAAGAATAGATAAATCAAAGATAACATTTCAGGGCTACCAAGACTTTCTCAATAAGTGTCTTTGCAAACTTTTAAGTCTTCTGAAGATCTGAAAGCAAGTTTATACATTTTCAAGGTAATACAGAAGACAAAAAGCACTTGTCTATTTTCTGACAGAGAAGCGCCGTCTGGAGCAGTGTTTGGGGGACTTGAGGCTGGCCAGAGTCCGACAGGCAACTAACCCCAGGATCCCACCTGATTTCTTGGCGATCAAAGTGTAGACCCAGCATGACTACAGCATCGCACTCCTACCAAACTTTGGTGGAATCTTGTTTCACTTTTTCTATTTCTGTCAAATATGTATCTAAATGCACCAGCATTCAAAATCAAAACTTTCCCACTCATGTCTAAGTGTTCTAGGTTTTAAGGGAGTGGAAGGGACAGCCCTTTGAAATCATTTGTGTATTTATCTGACCTGTCAGTGTGCCAGTTTCTCTGTTGTGCCTTGATTGGAAATCTGGTTTTAGTCAACTGAAATAAACCACTTAAGAGATAAGCCTGAGTCATAAACACACCCAGTATAACAAAAAACACCATATCAATAAAGATGGGTCACTGACAATCATCCTACTACTGTTCTGGACACCATCCCATTTCCCAGCTGTTTGTCCCTCTGGACTTTGATTTACACTTTCCACAAAGAACACATGACGTCATTTGAAACATATTTAGATGACTTCTAACAAACAGGAATCAACATCAACTGCAGGGATGTTGTGAGAGCACTGAGTGATTCAAGTGAAACGTTCTGTGACTGTAAAATAAAAGACAGCTGTGCCAGTATTGTTTTTTTGTTAAATCTATTATTTACACGAAACAAGACTTTACAAGAAGATCACTGTTGAATAAATCCAGATGAAATATTAAGGGAACAAATATGAACTGTCATTGGTCTAGTCGGTGCCTGATAAAACTTAATATTGAATTATATTGGTAAGTCTAATACAGTTCCATAACAAAGATTATCCGTCAGCTGTTCTGTGAACTAATGGAAGTCCCACAGACTCTGTGGTGCCATTTGGATCTCTTTTCTTTGTCAGAAACGCCTCAGGATTGCCTACGCTCCTGGTGCTTAGGTTCCTGTGTTTCTATCTCAAAAGCGTCGTTGACATAGGGGTTTAGGTCAGCATGAGTGGAAGTCTTCTTTATTTGGCCCTTGATCGCTCTGAAGAGTGCCACCAGAGGGATAGGAAGCACAGGCACGACACAGAGAAGGATGATAATGACATAAACCCATTCTGGGTAAGGCTTTATGTCATTGTCAGGAAAGGGTTCCTGAAATAGATAAGAGAAAAAAATATTCATGAAGATTATTTATTTACATGCTTCTTGGTGGAGAATATCACTTTCCTGGCTGCATTAGAAGCACCATAGCACAGAACGGATGCAGTAGTAACGTACACATTAGTATTTAGTGGCTGGCTGAATGAAATGCACAGTTTGGAAGACAAAGAAGTAGAATTTAGAGGTTGTTCATTTTCACAAAATAACTTCTTGTGATTTTTGATCATAAAAAGAGCCAGACATTCCCATTTCTACACACTGCATTTAAGTTTGTTGTTAATAAAATGAATTGCTTACTTTTACAAACAGTAGTTGTATAATGGATTTCATATAAACAGTGTTGCATTGTCTTACCTTTTCTGCATTCCATGCAGGATACTCTGGGTAAGACTGTGCCTGGACTATCACATAGGCAATCAACACAGAGAGGAGCAGCAGGGGACTTATCCCCATCCAGCATACCTTCCAGAAGATGCTGGGCTTTGACCCAGTCATGAAATAAATATCTTCACTAAAACTGTCAATGGACAAGGGAATCAGAGAAAATGTTAAAACATACCAGAATCTATTTCATCATCTTTCTTTAATACCACAGCTCTTACTTTCTCATTCCATAGATATAGATTACTGCAATCAACTCAAAGAATGCAATGATGAGCAGAGGCACAGAGCCCACATAGTTATTGAAGACCTCCACCCAGTAGTTCCCTGAGCCCAGAGCGAAGATGAGAGACATCAAGAAGGATATGAGGCAGAGGACCACTGAGGAAGAGACAAAAAGGTTTTCAGCGAGAGAATTCTAAACAAAATAACGAGTAGGATTGATTTTATAATGAGCTGATGTGTAGGTACTTGTCACAACTTCATTCGGGATCCACTTTGGCACTAGTTTGAGGTCGTAGATGGGTGTGAGTACTCCCTCCATGTTCCCAAACATGGAGGAGAGACCCAGACTAAAGAGCATGACGAAGAATAACACAGCCCATACCTGTGAGCCTGGCATTTCTATCACTGCTTCAGTGAATGCAATAAAAGCCAGACCAGTACCTGATGCAGCCTGGTGGAAGAAGATGAAAGAGAGCCAAGAAACTAATGAGGATGGTAGCACAAACTGTATGTTTGACCTGAACACAAAGTACTGCTGGACAGAAAGAGGAGGGAGAGCACACAACATCCAGGATGTAAAAGAAGAGGGATTTCAGCCAGATGTAATGGAGTCAAAAGAGAGCAACGTACAAGCTTTAGGGTGATTTTAAATTTACATTACCTTGTCAAGAAATGTTGGTAGGTCACATTCATACAGGGGCAAATTTGCAACTTCATCTGTAGCTGTACTATTTAGATACTGGAACCAATAATCATAGTTCTCAAGTGTTATGTTCTGGTCTGAAAACTCAAAGTAGTTGGTCAGGGTCAGGATGTTACTGCAGAGGGGATACAAGAAAAAGACGGCGTCATTTAATTAGCAAGAAAACAGAAGGTTTAAAATGTGTGAACTTACTCCTGTAGGCAGGAGTTGTAGTTGGTCAGTGCTTTAAATCCCAGGATGGAGAAGATGGAAATGGAGGCGTAGAGAGATGTGGCACTGTTTATTATTCCTACAACAAGAGCATCCCTCTCACAGTTGTTTCTGACAGACAAATCAGAGAAAAACAGATTTAAAACTCATCACACAGGTTATATCAAATCTTCAGAGGGGATAAAGAGGCTTTCAACCCTACCTCTCTTCATTGTAGCTGGAGAAAGATATGAGACCCCCAAAGGCCACAGAGAGTGAGAAGAAAATCTGGGTCGCAGCGTCCAGCCACACACGTGGGTTTTTGAGGATTTCCCACTAAAAGAAGGGCAAAAACATTGGCTGGTATTGAGATACAGTCTTCTATTCAGTGGTGCCTCCGGAATTTTATTCATAAGGGTAGCCAGATATGGCCTCTGAAAATCTTAGGATGGCACATCAACTAGTCTAAAACTATGGAAATAAATATTCCCATTCAAATATATTAGAATCACCTACTCAGAGAGAAACAGGAACATTTTTATGAAATTCTAGCTTTTTTTTGTTTCATTAGTTTACTATTACAAATGTATTAGGGTGGCCATGCCCCCAGGCCCTCTTTTATGGTGCCATCGCTTCCATTACATGTTGGGACAAAATGAACTAAGCTTACTTTAGGAGTGAAGAGGTAGAGGAGCCCATCAGTAGCTCCAGGCAGAGTGAGTCCACGGACCAGGAAAATGGTGAGCACCAGGTATGGGAATGTGGCCGTCACGTACACAGCCTGAAACATGCGACACATATTTCAATGTTCATGATAAAATTTTCACTCTTTGTTTTCAACATCCTCAAGAGTTTAAAACAGGATTTGTATGTTTTTTCACAGGCAAACAGACCTTTCCCATGGACTGAATTCCTTTGATGAAGCAGATGAAGACTATAGTCCAGGCACAGGCCAGACAGATGACCAACCACCACTGCAGGGAGCCGCTGGTGTTAATATCAGATGTGATATTCAAGGTTTGACGGTACCAGAAATAGCTGACTGAACTGCTCCTCTCACACTCCTCATTATAGCCTTTATCAATAGAAAAGCAAAAACAGTGACAATATTTAATCATGATGAAGATGAAGTAGAATACATTTTTTATTCATAATTTTGGTTGAGTTACAGACGTGTCCACTGGAGTTGAAACCATTTTAAACGTGAGATGACTGACTGAACTGTCACAAAAAAAGATGTGTTGTCCAGACACTGAGCTGTTGGCAGTTGTGTGAGACCATACTACCTTCCAAGAGAGTTCATATAATAACAATCTTTTTGTCCATTCCACCCAAAGCAATTGCGGAGGTTCCATGTAATGTCATCTACGAAACTGATGCCAGGATACAGATTCAACATCCTGAGGAGACTTCAATCATGTTACCCTCTCCTCCTTTCTGACTGGATTTACACAGTTTGTTAATTGTCCAACCAGAAACACTAGATCTGCTGTATGCTAATATCCAGGATGCCTACAGAGCCGCTGCTTCACCTTCACTGGGCGGGTCATATCACAACCTGGTTTCACTGCAGACCTGTTACAAACCCTGTGCACTGAGGCAGCCAGCAAATACTTACAGTTAGGAAGTGGAAACCTGAAGTTAGTGAGGCTCTAAGACACTGCTTAATGACTGTACAGCCCAACTGTGTGAACCTCTACAGGGGATCTTCAACCTAAACCTACAGTTAGGGCAGGTTCCAGCTCTATGGAAAACATCTAATATTGTACCAGTATCGAAGATTAAATGTCTGGCTAATCTTAATAACTACAGACCAGTGGCCCTCACTACACACATCATGAAAACCTTGGAGTGGCTGCTTCTACACCTGCTAAGACTTGAGGTTAAAGATACACTTGATCCCCTGCAATTTGCATACAAAGAACACACTGAAGTGGATGATTCAGTCCTCTGCATGCTCCACTGTGCCCTCTCTTACTTGGAAGAACCTTGCACTGATGTGAGAATTATATTATTTGATTTTTCAAGTGCTTTTAACACCATCCAGCCCATTAAACTCAGAGACCAGCTCAAAGATATATGAGTGGGACCTTCCTTTGTCTCCTGGATCACAGATTATCTCACAGCAAGGCCACAGTTTGTCAGGTTGGAGAACTGTGTCTCTGGGACAGTAATGAGCAGCATGGGGGCTCCACAAGGGACTGCTCTGGCACCATTCCTGTTAACACTGTACACAGAAGACTTCAAATACAACTCTGAGCCCTGCCACTTCAAGAAATACTCAGTTGATACTACTATTGTGGCATGTATCTGGAATGGACAGGAATTTGAATACAGGGATCTGACAAAAGCATTCAGTGACTGGAGTCACAAAACACCTCAACACCTTGAACACCTCAAAGACAAAGTAAATGACAGTAGATTTCTGAAGATCCAGGCTCTGCCATCAGTCAGTTAACATTCAAGGGATGGACATCAAGGTGGTGACAACCTACAAATATCTAGGTGTACACCCATCCAACACCACAAGTTGGATTGGCCTCTTTACACAGATCCACTCAACAGGAAGGAGCAGAGCCACCTCTCTTTCTTAAGGAGGCTCAGATCCTTAGACATCTGCAGAAAGATGCTGTAGATGTTTTACCAGTCTGTGGTAGCAATTGGGTTATTCAATGCTACAGTCTGCTGGGGACGCAGTATAAAATACAAGGATGCGAGGTGACAGGACAAACTGGTGAAAAGAGTTGGCACTGTGGTTTAAACCGGGCTGGACTCACTGGGGGCTGTGGTGGAATGATGCACACAGAAGAAGCTAAAGGCTATTATTAATTATAGGCTACAGATCATATTCTTCACAACATCTTTATGACCATAGAAGAAGTGGCAGTGGACAGCTCACTTTTTTGTGCTGCAGGACTGAGAGAATCATTCATCCCTGCAGCCATTAGCTCCATAACGCTCAAGCCAATGGGAGATGAGCTGAATTTCTTCATCTGCCAGACACCTTAAGCCGGAGGTCTGGGAGCCTAAGGGATCTGTTCAGGAGCTGTTTCTAGGAATGCGAACTTTTGGACAGAGATCTCAGATGTTGTTCCCGTTATCTGCTGGAGCCATCCACCCAGCTTGGGTGTTACAGCCCCCCAGTGTTGGCTCCACTGTTTGCCCTCACACCCCACATCCTCCTTAGCTCTTCCTTTCAGCTCTTGGTATTTCTGCAGCTTCATGTGTTCCTTCTTCCTGATGTTGCTATCACTTGGTATTGCCACATCTATCACTACCACTGTCCTCTGATGCTTATCCACCAGCACTGATTGGGTAACACTATCTTGTCAGTCTAGATCTGGAAGTCCCACAGGACCTTGGCTTGTATAGATGGATGGATTGATGGATGGATGGATGGATGGATGGATGGATGGATGGATGGATGGATGGATGGATGGATGGATGGATGGATAGATAGATAGATAGATAGATAGATAGATAGATAGATAGATAGATAGATAGATAGATAGATAGATAGATAGATAGATAGATAGATAGATAGATAGATAGATAGATAGATGAAAATATATATGAAAGTTTATGGGTTTTGCCTAGGTAAGAGTATGTGTATGGTTATGTGTATGTATGTATACGCATATGTCATTTCAACATTAGGTACATTGTTGCATTTGCATCTCATATAAATATGTATGTCTTTGTGTTTGTATTTTTATGTAAGCATACAGTTATTCTAATTTTTCACAATGGGTCTATATACCTGTTGATAAAGAGAACAACAGAAACTTAAACTAATTTAAGCCAAGTCTTCTCAAGAACGCAAGAACATCAAAGTCTCAAAACTGATGGCAGTTGTAGATGTAGATGAAATATAGAAAACAAACAATGAAGACCAGTGTTGCGTGTGAAAGGGTCTATAAAGGTGTGTTTGCTTCTTACAGCCTGTCATTGTGGAAAATTTTTGGACACACCCTAAAAGACAGCATACCTGTTTTTTTTTTCATGATGAGCTGAAGTATCTAACAGTGCCATAAAGCTATCCTTTTATTTCCATGTTAAAACTCAACCACCAAACCCTGTGTGGTGCTCAGCTATAAAACACTCCTCTTGGTGAAGTCCTTGTAACATTAATGCTGAATTGATTTTTCTTTTTTCTTTTCTTTTTTCTTTTTGTGTGAGTGTACTCATATTTGTAAAACAGAATTGATTTACTGAAGATTCACGCGTTGTACTCAGCTCCAGTTCTGGTAGATATTATCAGCCTTCATACTAGATGACTTTAAATGTTATAGTAGTGGCCTAAATGATTGGCTGTTTTGTTACCTGTGTGTTCGTCATTGAGTGGACACTGGCTCCATGGCAGGGGGTTTTGGAAAGAGTGAAAGAAGTACCAGAGCACCCACGCCAGGATGGTGTTGTAGAAAACAGACACCAGAAACGACACCATCATGGATGCAATTCCTGCACAACAAAAATACATCTAGTGAATTCCTGCCAATAGAGAAAAAAGGCCTAATAAAATGTAATAATTTCCTGCCACACACCAACTCCTCCAAGCCATGGAGAAATGGAGTTCCAGACACCAACGCTGCCCTTGCGAAGCCTCTGCCCAATTGCCAGCTCCAGGTAGAGAAGAGGGAGGCCCTCAAACACCAACGCTATCAGGTATGGGATGAGGAATGCACCTGAAGACATGAAGTCAACTGTTACTATAACTCCCACAAAGACTGAAGACATTTTACTATACCTTTATTTAGAAAATTATAAATGTAGTTTATAAACATGAGTTCTGAGAAATTTGCCCCCTTTGTAACTGTGACATGACTCATATAATACTCTTGTAAAAATAAAGACAGATTAATGTTTCAACTTGAGGCCATGTTTAAGAGTTACACTGACACATTAAAAGATTGATATAAATTGAACAACAGTTGGACAGTTTTGATTATTTATGTATTCTTTTTTTCACCTTAAAAATTGTCCAAACCAAAATTTATTCACAAATATATTTGCGCATCATTCTACCTCACCATATAACCTCAACACCTTTTAATTCTATTTTTGGGACTTTTACAACAGGATAGCATGAGAGACAGTAAATGTTGGGAAAAACAAGCACCAAATAGTACTAGGGTGGAGAAACAGCCCTATAATACAGCCCTACTAAGACTGTAGATTCTATACATGGGGCGCCTGTTCTACCAACTGAGCTAGACCAGTGCCTCTAAATATTCACACTACTACCCATTAAGTTGGGATAAAATATTTTCTACCTCTACTTATGAAGTGATTGAAATTTGCAAAGGTTTTGTTGTGATTTAATTGCCACTGTGATATGCTTGAAAGAGATTGATCATTAAAGATTTGAAAAAAAAATCTATCTATATAAAATAAATCACATTTTCACAATTGTTTCATAAATAAAGATAAAAAAAACTTCATTTTAACCTAATGGGCAATTTTCTTTTTTCTGTTTCCAAGGTTTTATGTTTATCGACACACCCTGTGAGGTCTTAAGTGTTGTTTTTTTGTTCCCTGTTTATGTTATCTTTTTGCTGATCAACCCGGACATGTGTAAGCAGCATTTTTAGATTAAAAAAATCTCATCCTCCTTTATGAAAAGAAGTTGAATGTTTTCCTCATTGTGATTGTTTCTGTGGAGAATATAAAACAAAGGTGACTCCTTCTTGCAAAGTACTTGTTAAAGAGCGTATTGCAGTAATTTTTATGTTAATGGTCACTGGCACATGATGAGGCATCTGTCAAACCAGATATATATATATATATATATATATATATATATATATATATATATATATATATATATATATAAGGTTAGTTTAGGCTAAGTAAGCTGAGGTCAGATAGAGGCCCTGTGCTGAGCGTAATAGCCTGTGGAATGAAGAATCACAGAGTCAATATGTGAAATTGAAAGACACAGATTTAAAGTACAGACTCTTGACTCGACTGTGAGGTGAGGAGTCTGTGGTTTTGGTTTTCAAGGATATCTCATTGAAAACTATGAGGAAGTGACTGCAGGAACAAGAGATATGATTCACCTTTTCCAGTCAGGATACAATCAGTGGCCTGGTTCATTTGTTAATGACTAAACTCAGATAAGCTAGCTAAGATAACACACTCTCTCGTCTTAATCAAATAAGGTTATTAAAAAAACAGCACACATTGTAAATTAAACTACAATGATAAAATGCTTAAACACAAGCCTTCATAGACTATGGTGTCATTGGATGTGGGCTTAAAGATGCAACTTTTATAACAGCATCATAAAACAGCATCTCACCTCCTCCATAGATTTGGCACAAGTAAGGAAAACGCCAGATATTTCCAAGTCCCACTGCAAAGCCAATACATGTCAACAGGTACTGAGCCTTGTTGTCCCACTGGGGTCTTTCCTCCTCCCCAGATTTGCTTGTTTTAGCCATTCCAAGCTAGCAAAAAGGCTTTGTCAAGGATGCAGCTGTTCTGATCCTAATATAAACTTTTGCTCTTGTTTCTGTGTTGTCCAGATTTCTCCAGCTAATCCAACCTCAGTGTGTGCAGAGGAGTGCTGGCTAGATTTGCCCAGTCTAAGTGATGTTTAGGTCTCCTCTCATGTCCTCTGGCTCCCTCTTTTTTGTGGGCTGTCCTTAAACATCCAATCAGCTGTGGCTTTAAGTTTGAATGACTTCTTTATTGTTACTGAAAAAAAAAAGGCCAACAAATACCTTCTTAGGTTAAAGCTCCCTGTCTGTTTGAAATGAAACAGCGATAAGACAAAAGTAATGAATAACCTGGGGACGCTCAGTGTTACACTAACCCAATTAGAGCTCTTGGGATGTTAATGCGGCAACACCCAGTCAGCAGAGTTGGTATGCTGTAACATAGTGTGAATAGGTAAAAGACACTTACACAAAAATCAATCAATCAATCAATCAATCAATCAATCAATCAATCAATCAATCAATCAATCAATCAAGGAGACGAGGATTAAAAAAAATTAATATAACATTTATAGAATAATAAATGTGACACACAACGCAAAAGGCAATAATACTGGTTTTGTCATGAAGCTTGTGGATGTGAGAATTGAAACAGGATCATATACAGTGGATGTATTTTAATACCATAAGCAACTTTACATACTTTACGGGCGCTGCTGCTCTCCCTGTCTGGATTTTCATGCATGCACATAAAAGAGGTATGCTTTCTCCACCTCAGGCTTTGGCATTCCACCTGTGGACATGGAAGGGCAGGGAATTTACGAAACACAGCCATGTTACCAAATATAACTTTCATTCATTCATTCATATTCTATTCCGCGTATCCTGTTCAGGGTAGTAAATTCTTTTGATGAAAATGCTCCTGACTGAAGTATTGTTCAGCATTCATGGTCCCCATTCAGATGTGCAAGCTGCGTATGCTTTAAGCTTCTGGCTTATGAACTGCACGGTGAAAACAGGCCAGATTTCTCCTCTTCTCTTCAGCAGGGAGGGTGTCATCCATAATTTTATGACAGAATGTCAGATTTTGATTTGCCAGACCACAGGACATACACTTTGCCTTATTCTGTCTTAAATGGGCTCAGAGCAGTCACTGGTGTTTCTACATTTTAAAGCAGCAAACTATTTTCATAAATGTATTTTGACAGTGATTTTGAGCCAATGAAGGGATTTCCACTATTGAGTCAGATCTATTTAATGAAGTAATGTCTGAGGACCTGAAGTTCACAGCCATGCAGTTTTGGTTTTCATCACTGTCCCTTTTTTTACACTGATTTCCCTGGACTCTCTGAAACTTTGAACAATATTTTGTACTAAAAATAATAAAATTAACAAATTCTTTACACTGAGAATCATTATTCTAAAATTGTTTTAGCACAAACAGCCTCGCAGAGTAGTAAACCGTCTCTATATTTTTGCACGCTGGGAGATGTTTCAGTTGGAGTCTACTATCAATGAACAGTTTCAGTGCTTTGTTTTCCCTATACCAAGTAATATGAAACATATTGCTGTCACCAAATTCAATTATTGGTTATCCCGCTATGATTGATTAGTGGTATTATTTAGGTGGATAGCTGTTTGATATTGCTGTTATGTCTGTGTGACATATCTTCAACTGCACCAGTCTAAAGATGCACAGGTCACAAGAGGCCCAGTCTTTGATTGTCTGTTTCTGCCACCTACTGGTGTTGTATGGACCTGAAGCTCTCATCTGAGAGAAAGAGAGGAACTTACCACCAGTAGCCTACTGGTGACGGTGATGCAGATCAAAATTTAAAGATTTCCTCATTTTGAAGAATGTCCATGACCTTAACAAATTATTTTTTCTCTCTCAAGCATTGTAGATGATACAATGACGATCTAGACGACAAAGTAAAACAGAGCGTGCTCTTAATTGCTAAGATTTTCCACATAGTACACAACAAGTATATCTCAACAAAATATCACGGAAATATTCATTTATTTCAGTTTTTCAATTTGAAAAATGAAACTCATTTATAATGTAGTTTCAGTCCACACAGAGTGAAATACTGTGATGGTGATGATGGCTCAGGGTTTATTAAAACCTGAAATTAAGTATCTCATTGTATTCAAATATAATAAAAAAGTAAATTATTCAAAACTAATGGTGTCACTCTAATCAGCTAATTAACTGTTAACACCTGCAAGGGTTTTATAAGCCTTTAATTGTCTCTTAGTCTGGTTCACTAGGTGACAAAGGGGCTTCAGTCACACGATACCTGAACATTTTCTTCCATAGCTCACAGCTTTAATGCAGGGATTCATGCAAAAGGAGCCCCAACCAAATATTGAGCACATACAACTGAACATACTTCTGAGAATGCCAACATCTCTGTATTAATGATATGGAATTATAAAAAGAACAAAGGGATTTAATTTGCACAGCTCCAAAACCAAGGCATAGCATTATAAATAACACTACTGCTCATAACCCTGTTAAAGATAGAAACCTGGAAAACGGTCTTGCATGTTTTTTTGACAAATAATCAAGTACACCATGAGCAGATTGTACTGAGGTACTGAAGCTTTACCACTTGCTTGGAACACCATTCTTTACTATAAAGTGTTGGAGCTTATGCCAAAGGTGAAATGTCATTGACTTCTGAATCTTAGAACATGACCGGTGCTTGAAAACCTCTCCATTCAGACTGACAATTAGAAAGTCTGATATGTAAACTGTTAAAGTGTTAAAAATAAGACAGAAAGTAATACTCATTCAACTGTCAAACTTGTTTAGCAAGCTTTTATTTCTTCAAATACAAGAAATAAATACGAGAACTTTGTGACGTAAAAAATTGTTAAAATTCTTTGCAACAAACTTGCATTAAAATAATAATGATAAAAAAAATCATAGGTACACCTGAGCAAGAGTTTTTAGAGATGTTCCCCCTGATGCAATGTGTGTTATTTAATTAAAACTGCTTTAATAACTCTTGGACTTTTATTTTTCAAATATAAGCTGAAAACTATGAATGTGAGGGTGGTTTAAGAGTTAAATGCTACTAGAAATCCCTGTATGTCTCTATTTGAATCTCCAAAGCCTTGAATCCAGGTTTTTCTTCAGCCCATGAGGCTCTATCTGCCTATCACTAAGGCAGACAGTTTATCGTAGTACTGCTCTAAACTAAGCAGAAATAAGATATAGTAATACATTTATCAACTAATTAAACCTCATGAAAGAACATTGTAATAATACTTTATTGATTGCTCTAAAAAAATAACAAAAACTTACATATGCCGAAGGCAGATTAAAAAACAGACTGAAAATGAAAAATAGAAGATCAGTGCACATATGAACAGAACATCTTACAGAGGTCATGAATATCTATGTCTGAGCTTCTATCAAAGACTTTAGGCAGCTGCATCAATCTTGTGAGGCTTATAGCTTTATTTATGTTGTTTGTTAGCTCATAAGCTTGTTAGCTTGTAACAGAGGCACATTGGCTGACAACTACAATATTTATAATCACATAATCAAGTTTGGAGGTTAAGATGATGGCAGAAGTTTTGGTCGAATCCTAAAGAAACACAATTCGTCATGTTTCCAGACATGAGTTTTATTACGCAAGGGCTAACTCTTACATGATTCTGCTCTTCTTTGTGCTCAAGGTTTTAAATAACATTGCTCGTGTTTATATTATTTAGTGAGATTGACTCCAAATTTCCAAGCAGCTATCTAGTTTGCCCAAAGTGAATAACATATAAAGGAGTGACCATTTTTTTGGTTCAGACACTTTAGGGGACCAGCACATTAAAAAAATAATAATTTGGATACAGAAATCTTCACACTTAAAGGGATAATTCCAAGCAACAAACAAGAAGCAACAACATTATCTTCATATGAAATGTTTTAAAAGTGATTCAAGCAATTTGTTTCATTTTTTGCCTGGCTTTCATTTTGTCACTGCAGCTCACATAGACCACACGACACAATGCATACAGAGGTGTAGCCAAACTGGGGACTCCAGCCAAGAGGAAGATGACTGCACTGATCCATGAGGGGTAAGGTACTGATGCCAGAGTTGGGAACTCCTTCTGTAAATCAAAGTATATATTTATAACCAGAATTTGCTTAACTTCAAGCAGTCATAGTTTCATTGTGAATCTGTCTAATTTCCAAGAGATATTTGAAGAAAAAGAAGTAACAAACAAGGATTAATGGTGCTGATCTCAGTGGGAACTTACAGACTCTGGATCCCAGACTAAATAAGTGAGTTCCTCTTGGCCTTGTGTAACCAAGTAGAAAACCAAAATGACAATGACGACTAATGGACTGACGACTCTCCATGAGACCTGCCAGAAGATGGAGGGTTTGTATCCAGTCATAAACTTGATGTCTTCATTGAACCTGCAACAATTTTTTTTTTCTTTAGTTATTTAATGACATGTTTTAAAAAGAAAACTTTTTGTTATTCTACATGGACATTATGATCAACAAAGGCAACAAAAATATATATATGTAAGTAAAATCAGTATCGACTGGGCCATAATAGGGTTATCAGTATGGTTACATTTCCATGTAGTGAAGTGGTTCAACAGGAGGATGAATTCTTGAAAGTAGAGTTGAAGTTTGTTCATTGTAATGAACTAAGCAGTAAACTTGCAACTCTGCAACTCCCACATACTGAATGTGTGGGAATGTGTTATTTTTCTTGGTGGGGATATTTAAATTATATATATATATATATATATATATATATATATATATATATATATATATATATATATATATATATATATATATATATATATATATATATATATATATATATATATATATATATATATATATACTGACCAAAACTTCCAATGCAACACATGTTATTTTGAAATATTTGGTGTACATAAAATGGGATATTGGTTTTGAGTCATGGTACATCAACTACAACTTAAAAGCTCAGAAAATTGTTTTGATTTAATCGTGTGGGCAGCTCGTTCCGCTTAATTGCACATTGTTTAGCATTTTGCCTATCCCATCAGGTTGAGTAGAGCTCTTTGACCAATCCTTCTATAATTTGGTCAATAAATAGCCGTAGCAATGGGCAACTTTAATATTCCTGTGCATTGTCCTGGGTCAACGTGTGACCATGCCGCGCCTAGGTCAAAATCTGCGAGAGCGAGCCGTTGGTATGCATACTGGTGGAATGTCGCAAAGACGGGTTGCAATTAACCTTGGCGTCCATGTGTCGACTATATCACGTCTCTGGAGCCGGTATAATGAAACAGGAAGCACCAGAGATCGACCACGTGCCCCCAGACCACGTGTCACCACCCCTCTGCAGGATCGCTATATTGGCCTCCAGCCCCCGCCGTGGTGTGGTGTTGACTCCTGCACGTCGCCGCGTCCGTCTGTGATGGTCAAGGGCACTACTGGGCTGGAATGCTCTCAGGTGGAACAGGGTGCTCTTCTCTGATGAATCGAGGTTCAAGTTGAGTGTGGCTAACGGAAGAGCGTGTTTGGCGTAGGTGACAGGAACGTTATGCTGACGCTACCATCCTGCAGCGTGACCACTGGGGTGGACCCAGTGTAATGGTTTGGGCTGGAATAAGCAGTAGACACAAGACAGACCTCATTTTCATCGATGGAAACCTCAGTGCGGCCCATTACCGTGACCAAATCCTGACCCCTGTCGTAGTTCCACTCATCCATCGGTATAACCTAACGCTGCAACAGGATGACACGAGACCACATGTCGCCAGAGTCTGTCAGGACTACCTGAGGCAGAATAATGTTCAGTGTCTTGATTTGCCTGCGTATTCCCCAGATTTAAACCCTATAGAACATCTATGAGATATTCTGGATCGCCGGGTGAGAAGGCGTGATCCAGAACCGGCCACAGTCCAACAGTTGTGTCAAGCACTCCAGGAGGAATGGGACCGCATCACACAGACTGAAATTTGGCAATTGATTGACTCCATGCATCGCAGAATCCAGGCTGTGTGAGACGCCAGAGGAGGCCATACAAGATACTGACTTCGCTGATCCAGAATTGCGCCTTCAACTGATGCACTGAATTTGAAACCAGGCAAAATCTGTTCTTCATTCCTGACTCTGAAACTGTGTTTTTGATTTGAATCTTAATATTTGTTATGTACTGTTAAATTTGGCGTAAGAAAATGACATGTGTTGCAATAAACCCAAGTGTTGCATTGGAAGTTTTGGTCAGTGTATATATATATGTCACCCCTGTTCAGTGTGTGCTCAAGAAAAGAGATTTTAAGACCCAAAGCCTATTAAACCAAAATGGATAGCAGAAAAGGGTTTCGCATAATTTATCAGATAACCCATCAACCACACCCACTTTCCTCAAGTGAGTTCCTTTTATAACTCACCTCATAAAATAGAATTGGTGTCCCAGAGTTCAACGGAATCTGCACACATGTACAGTCATTTTCCAGAAGAGTTAACCTATGCTCAAGTTCTAAAGTTCTTTCTAAATAAGTAAGAAGCTTCCATATAAGTTGAGGACATATAGAAAGTTGGTTGATAAAGTATGTTGAAACCCTGACAAACTCCAGGAAAAGGGTGATGTCTGACCCTGAATGAATATCACTGCTCTACCAACATGCTCCCAGCCTATGACCCCTTCATCTTCTTATTACACAATTCCACATTATTTACACTCACCTGTCTATGCCGTAGATGTAAACAACAGCTATCATCTCACATAACCCAATTGTCAGAAGAGGGACAGATCCAGCAAAGTTGTCAAAGAGGGTTACCCAGTAAAACCCAGAACGCTGTGCAAACAGGAGGGAAATGACGAAGGCCAAAAGACATGTTATTCCTGAAACACACATGCACAAAAAAATGAGACTTGCAGAAATAATTTAATTACCTCATGTTGTTTGGAGGGAATGTGTAGTATTTAAACCAGGAGAACGTATTACCAGTTACAGCTTCTTGGGGCCATTTATGGGGTAAAATTTTCAGGTCCCTAAGGGGAACCACCACTCCTTCAATATTGCCAAATAGACTGGAGATTCCCAAGCAAAAGAGCATTACGAAGAAGAGGACCGACCAGGCTGGAGAACCAGGCATCTTAGTGATGGCTTCTGTGAACACAACAAAGGCCAGACCGGTTCCCTCTACTCCCTGAAAAGTACATACGATAGAAAAAAAAATACAGATGAGCAGTTATAACTTATTCCAGCGGTGGGTAGTCATCAGTGTTGTCACCTCACTGAGAAGTTTCTGCATATCACAGGTTGGGATGTCCAGTCCAAGAACAATATCAGGAAAGGAGCTGTTGAGGTGAGTAAAGGCTGCCTCGTAGTTGCTTGGAGTGATGCTGTCTTCAGGGAGGTCAAATGCATTCAATAATGTCATGATGTTGCTGGAAAGACAACATGACAGTGTGTGAAAACACTTTTTTTACCACTTATATGAACGTATCCATTATAACAGATCAAGTTTATATTTCTTTAATACTGTCAGTTTGCTGTATGTTGAAGACTTTGAATTAGGGTTATAAAATCTCAATCATTATTAGTAAATAAACAGAATAATGATACAAAACCATAAAATTGTCATGCAGAAAATGCAGAGTAAAGTCGATGTTGCAAATAACAAATGAACCCTCCCATACAGCACTTTGTGCCTATTATTGGATAGGGATGGGAAATTCAATAAAAGATTAATTGGATTCACTCAGCACAAATCATTTTTATTCATGCACAAGTATCTTGTGTTTCTTTAATGAAATCCACTCACTCGCTGATACAATTGTCATATTTCTCTGTAGCCCTGAAGCCAATGATAGTGTAGGTGACAGTGGCAGCATAGACCGAGGTGAAGCCAGTTACAGCTGTCAGAAACACAGCGTCTTTCACACAGTTGTTGCTTTTGAAAACAAAGAAGAAGAAAAAAAATCAGGAAACAGCATTAACACATCATAGAAGAATTTGCACTTCTTTAAAAACATTGTGTGTCATATGACTGTTTCTTACTGAACAGGGTTGTAGCTGGAAAAGGAAATGAGGCCTCCCCATGCCAAGCTAAAGGCATAAAACACTTGGGCACCAGCATCCAGCCAAGTTGTTGGTTTGGTCAACTCATCAATCTGCAAGAGAGAATAGCATATTTCGGTGTGTCGGTTTTTCTTTCTTATGACTGTTTTTCTTTTTACCAAACATACATACATCAGGTACGAAGAGGTGCTTTAGTCCACTTATAGCTCCTTTAAGAGTCAGACCTCGTATCAGGAAGATGGTCAGCACTATGTACGGCAGGAGGGCTGTGATGTATACCGCCTGAGGTCAGAACAAGAAATCAAAATCATGGATTTTGACAGTGCTGAGTTAGAAGTACTTGTCATTTGAGGGAAAAGTGACAAACCTTGCCTGAGGTACTGATCCCCCGTACATAGCAGATACCAATTACTGTCCAGGCTGCAAGCAGGCAGACTACCATGGGCCAGTGAATCCCACCAGAGTCATCTATAGATGCTGTACTATCAAGAGTCACTCTGTAAAAATAGTAATCCATTGTTGTGCTTCGTTGACACTCTGGGACAAAGCCTGGAGGGAAATAAAACAGTTCTCTTTGGACCATGAATGGATTTTCTTTACATGTTTGAGTATTTCTGTGATCATTTCCATTACCTGTCCTATTTACATTGAGGGGACACTGAGCCCACGGCAGAGGACTTTGAAAGGAGTTGAAGAGATACCACAGGATCCAGGCTATTAATGTGTTATAGTAGAGCCCAATCAGCAAGGACACCAGCATGGATGCTATACCTGTTAAAGACGGAATAGCTGAATTATTATATCCACAGCCCAAACTGATCTATGAGATCAGGCTCCACATCAAGACAGATGTTAACTGCCACATAAAAGTGATGTCTTCTAAGTTGTTGCTGTGGACAAATTGCACTAGAACCTAATTTTCTTACCAATACCAGTCAAATAAGGGTTGATGGCCCTCCAAACTCCAACACTGCCCTTCCTGAGACGCTGGCCTATCCCGAACTCCAGCAGCAAGAGAGGCATTCCTTCCAGCAGTAGCAGGATCAAATATGGTATCAAAAAGGCACCTGGAAAATATTAGACAATGACCCACGTGTTAACAGTTATTTTGCCAATCAAGCAAGTCAATGTTTAATCTTGGCAGTACACCTGCCTCATGAGTCCTTGTATATGAACAATAAATGCTGATGTTAATAAATGAAATGATATCATGACTCCTCCCTCTGTGTCAGCATGCCTTTTTTCTCCTGCTGTGTTTTCACTCTTCACATGGTTGGATGGGCTGTATGTCTGAAGAATGTGCTGAGTCTTAAGTTCAATTAAGTATTCATTTGTCTGACTTTGTCCTGGATTTGCTGTGTTCAGCTCTCTGAGTGTACCAAGTTCAAAGGACAAAAAACAACTTCAATATTGAATGAACGAGTGAATTTAGGTAGATAAGCTTTTCACAACTATCTCATCCATTATGTCTCAGTTTACTATATGTATGACTCAATTAGCAAAATCTTTTTTGAAGAGAAACATTAACTCATGCATAAAGGAATAAATTGTATTGAAATAGAAATATTAGCAGATTACTGATCTTGCTTCAGAGCCTGTTCTTTTTTTCTGATTTGAAGCAAGGTAAAAGACATAAACCCCCTAAGTGAGGAAGTCCTAAGTGCCATAATTGTATTAATTTTAACAAAAAGGTTTTTAGGAATTAACAATCAGTCAAGCAACACTTTTTTTTGCCTTTTATTATCTTACCTCCTCCATGACTTTGACACAGGTAAGGAAATCTCCACACATTGCCAATCCCAATACAGAAGCCCACACAGGTGAGGATGTACTGGGCTTTGTTGTCCCATTTTGGCCGGTCCCCAGCTTCCTCCTTGTCCATTCTTTCCAGATCCTCCAAGGAAGGGATCCTAAGATCCAGTCCTGGGTTAGGGAGTACCAGTCTCATTGGTCCACCGCTGAAGCAGAGATGTTACTCTATCGTTGTTGGAAGGAAAACTGGAGGCTTATTGTGTGCACCTGCCGGTTTCTTGACAAGTTTATGATCCTTTTCTTTATCTGACGCCGCATGGAGATTAGTCATTGCATACTCTGCCCCATATATCCACACAATCATCAAAAAAATTTAATTGGTAAAATTTACAAATAACAATGGTATGCTATATAAAGCATGGTCCCATAACAACATAGAGATACATGATTTCACAGGACCAGGGCATAACTGACCTTTTGTCCATTTTGAAACCAACTCTCCCATGCAGGAGTTATATTATTGTAGGACCCTGAGGCAGATAATCAGACAGATAACCTTCGCTAAGCACACAACACACTGTAAGTGATGTTGATAATGAGACCAAGGCTGGGGTTTACAGCTGAGGTAAACAAGGTAATACCAGGAGAATGAGATGGAACCTCCAGTATGACCACAGATCAAAGCCCTGGTGCATCAATCCACCTGCTTTTGACCTTCTGACATCAGTTTTAGTGTGGACAGACTATTTTTACATGACGTAATAGATTAATAAATTCAATCAAGTTGTCAAGGAACAATATCTGCAGCGTTGTTAGGGAATTATTCACGGACACCCATCTCAACTGATAAGAGCTTTGAAGTTGGTCTTGCTTTATCATCTTACCTTGAGGCCTTAGCTTGAGAAGCAAGACTGTGTAAAATCCAGTTCTACACTTTTGCATGTGATTTATTACTAAAGGTAGTTTTGTTTGAACTGTTTATACTGTTACTGCTGTTTCATTTTAAGAGCAACCCTGTAAACAGGGGACTTTCAGCTTAAAGTGTCAGTGGATATCAAGTTCACAGAAAGCTGTTGAAACACAGGGGAAGTCCTCTGGAATGCATCCTAGTTAAGAGTTTTATATAAACATGTCAAAATATTCTCCAAACATCACAAAAGTTTCTAGAACTTCTGGTTGTAAAGCACCTACCATGATAATGTATGATTACAGTGCTAAAATTCCCAACATTGAGTACAATACTGAAGGTGGGCTATAGAGAAAAGATGGGGTCCAAAGGTCTAAAGAATATTAAAGGCTGTTCACTGTAAAGTGGGCACATAAGGGTCAGTGCAGAGGCAGAGCTAAAACTCACCTTTGTGGTCCCATGCAGAAGCAGGACCACAAAACACTGCCAGACCAGTAGAGGGCAGCAAGACAACACCAAAGGCCATTCAGCAAAAACCACCATTAACAGAGAAAAGCTGCCATCTATGTGTAGCAATGCAGTTAGCCTGTTAGCATGGAGGGGATTCAGCCAGTGCTGTTCTTGATCGTGCTTCATTTCACTGCAGATTGATTTGTTGACACTTGAAAAGAGTCAAGTGCTAGTGACAAAGCCTTGCCACTTGAAGCCATTTCTTGAAGCCAGCCAGAGGATGGCAGAGATTGATATGTGACCTGTAACTTTAAGGGATGTGACCTTCCCAAATGGTTTTAAATTTTCATTAAATACTTATCTGATGAGGATATTCCGACACCTGTATAAAACTAAACTAGGATGCATTTCTTGAGGACTTCCTCTTTATTTTAAACTGGATTAGCAAACTGGGAGATGACAGAGACACATTCACACTATTAGGCTCAAAAAGTAAAATTGTTTAGGCCAAGTCTGTCACAGCTGTATGTGATTTTATTTTGGACAGAGGGTAAAAATGCAGTGCCTGCTCTGACAACAGAAATATTCCACTTGCTGGTCTCGCCTCCCAAAGTCCCTGGAAATCCACAAAGGAGCACCCCTCAGTGGAGCCATTTTCAGGGGTCAGCTCACTACCCAGAACTAAATTAAGACCCTAGTTCTGACAGCATGTAGTTCCGGGGAAAGTTCCTCTGGTTGAAATGCAGATTATGGCAGCAGAACTATTGTTGGCAGCTACAGGGACCAGAAGGGTCTCTCAACTGGCTGAGTTCTGCAAGGAGGAGTGGGCAAAAATCCCCATAAGCAGATGTGAGAGACTGGTTAGTGGGTACAGAAGACGCTTGGTTGAAGTAACAGCAACAAAAGGAGCCACAAGCTACTAACTGCAAGGGTTCACATACTTTTGCACATATCAAATTCTCAGTTGTTGTTCAATAATCCACTCTTGTTGAATTAAATAATAAAAATATATCTTTCTGTGTATGTCCATTATTTGAAAATGTTTTATTTAAAAATTGGGATTTGGATGTGCATCTAATAAAGTGTTTTTTTTTTGTTTTTTTTTTTTTTTTACAAAAACAGTGACCGTGTCTTCTGGGGTTCACAAACTTTCAAGCAGCACTGTGTATATAAACGTTTACAGCCATTGCAAGGCATTTCACATTTTAGGTATTTTAAAGCTATGCTCAAAATGGAGTTAAACAAAAAGACAACAAGAATAAAGAGACACAACATAAATGGTAAGCTGTATTTTATATTTTTTTTATTAAGAAAGTTCAGATATCATTAATGAGAGCAAGCTGAAGAATTTCATCTGTACTGAACATTTGTATATGAAACACACAAAAAAATTTGAATTTGAAATTAGGGCCTTTAAAAACAGATATAAAAACAAAATATAAAAAAAGGAAATTTAGTCTCAAAAGAAGTTAGACTCTGTCTTTTTTAACCAACTTAATTAGGATCAGTCTATATAATGCATATGCAGGCAGTGCAAGGCTTGGGATTCCTGCCAAAATGAAGATTACTACATTAACCCATGAAGGGTAAGGAATTGATGCCAGGGAGGGAAAAGTGTCCTGTAAATCACAAAATAATGGCATTAGATTGTTTTGAATGTAAAATCGCTTTCCAGCAGTGTCATAATAGTTATCTACTGACACACGGTTAATCATTTACCTTACAGTGACAAGAAATGAGTCTGTTTTGCAATGGGAGAAAAAAACAACATGATAATAGGAAGATTTGACAACTGATTAGAGAGTTTGTTACTTACTGACTCTGGATCCCAGACTAAGTAGATCAGCTCTTCCTGTCCTTGTGTAACCAGGTAAAAAACTAAAATAACCAGAACAATTAAAGGACTAATGACCCGCCATGAAATCTGGAAGAAGATGGAGGGCCTGTGGCCAATCATGAACTCTATGTCCTCATTGAACCTGCAACACAGTGACATTTCCTTATGCTTTGGAACAGATTAAAACTCTTCAGTTATTAACATATATCATTTTTCATGTGCGCTGTTTGTTTCATGCCTAAAGAGTCCTGTTAATTATATTCATAAGCTTTACAAACCTGTCAATGCCATAGATGTAAACAACTGTTATCATCTCGAAAAGTCCAATGATGAGAAGTGGAATAGATCCAGCAAAGTTGTCAAAGAGAGTTACCCAATAAAACCCTGAATTCTGTGCAAACAGGAGGCAGACTATGAAGGCCACAAAGCATGATACTCCTGAAACACACATGCACAAAAACAATTCAAGATGTGTGCTGAAAAAATAATATTGTAACATATTTTTGTGATTCAAAGATTTATTTAATTTTAATAAATAAACAAAACTAACTAACTAACTAACTAACTAACTAACTAACTAACTAACTAACTAACTAACTAACTAACTAAATAAATAAATAAATAAATAAATAAATAAATAAATAAATAAATACCTGTTTTTGCTTCTTGGGGCCATTTCTGAGGGAAAACTTTCAGGTCTTTTAGAGGGACAACAACACCTTCAAAAGTCCCAAACTGGCTTGAGAGACCCAAGCAGAGAAGCATTATAAAAAAGAGAACAGACCAGGCTGGGGAACCAGGCATCTTGGTGATTGCCTCTGTGAATACAACGAAGGCCAGACCTGTCCCCTCCACTCCCTGTAAACATAAACACACAAACATTTGCTGTAAATAAAAGTAGAAAAAAATTAATAGCAACATGACCTTTGGTTACACATCAATAGACATCAAGTGTTTATGATCAATCAATCTATCAGACTTTATTTATACAGCTCCAGGGTTGGGAAGGTTACTTTAAAAATGTATTCCAATACAGTAACTAGTTACCTGTTGAAAAATGTAATCAGTAATGTAATCCAAGCACCATAATATTGAAGTTAATGTAACGTGGTTACTTTCAGTTACTAACATCTTCGCAGGTTAACATGAATACTATTAATCTCATTGTAATAAAGCCATTGTAATTAATCAAAATAAGCCCTGATGGATCATAATATCGATAGTGATAGGTGTAGTGATATGCTAGTGAATATGCTCAGCCATGAGGCGGTGAAAAGATAATGTTTTGACCTGGAGCTACATATTTTGTCAGTGGAAGACAATACAGTGAGCTATAGTAGAAGACCATGATGCTGTATTGTTTACCTACTGCCTGGACACATGAAAAGTTAATGTACAACATACTCACGTACAAAAAAACATAACAATGGGAAAGAGGTGTGACAATTATTTGGACCTCTGATAGTTTGTAATAATTGCAGAGGACTTCTGTGTTTTTAATTCTGTGCAAATCGACCATATCTGTAATGAATGAAGTAAAAATTCCAGGGAAAATCGCTTTATATATCTAGAGAAAAACACATTGAACCTCTATTAATTCTAATACTGAAATTTCCATCCAGTGAATGCATTTTTTCCACTTAAGGCCATGCTGGCAACTGTAGGATTTTACAGCTCATGGTGCTGTGAGTCTCCTGAGGTGTCGTAGTGCTGTGTGCATGTCATGTGAGAAACATGTGCATGCCATCTCTCTCTGTCTTAAATTAAAAATAAATTTTACACAATATCATAAAATGCATTGAAATTGTAATCCCAATTTTTTACTAATGTAACTGTGATCTGATTATGTGTAATTTTTTTCTGAAACTGTTACGAAATACAGTTACCTTTATTTGTATCCTAATTACGTAATTCTGTTACATGTATTCCGTTACTCCCCAAGCTTGTGCAGCTCTAAAACACAACATATGTTAGCATCTTTTATGGCTCATTAGCAAATCTAGACTTTAGTCTCAATCTTATTTTTCAAGGGGATGGAACCAGACTGTGACACTCAATAAAGTCACCTCACTGAGGAATCTCTGAAGATTACAGGTTTGGATGTTCAGTCCAAGAATGATATCAGGAGAGGTGCTGTTGAGGTGAGTAAAAGCCGCTTCGTAGTTGCTGGAAATAATGCTGTCTTCAGGAAGCTCAAAAGCATTTATTAATGCCTTGATGTTACTGTAAAAAAAAAAAATCATAATTAGTAACTGAACACAAAGTTTGTGATCCAAGAAAAAACAAGATTTCAATTTCTTCATGGTAAACATTGAGGTCATTATGTGATTTTGTATAAGCTTTTAGCTTTTAGCTCTTTTTACAGAAGTATTACTATATTTTAAGTGCTCCTCCAATCCAATAGTAGGCTAGTTTTTAAATCATCAAAGAGTGTATACTGTGCTTTTTGGGGGTTTATATTATACCTCTGGTACCTCTGGTAACTTAACATTATTTACTGCTCAGATATTGAATCCCCCCCCCCCCCCCCCCCCCTCACACTGGTGTTTTGAAAACCATATTGCAGCTTCTATTTGTTTAAGCTGCTGTCTCTTTCAGGCTCCACAAACCCCATTTACCTGATTGGCTAGCCCTCTGGAGGTCGGACAGAGGCAGAGAAATGGGCAGACCTTGGTGTTTGAAGCCAGCCTCTCAAACGTGTCATATACCAGTTTGGAGACCCTTGTGTGATGACCTCATCATTTCAGCAAATTCTGTGCCATTTTCAGCATGGACCGTTTTGATCAATTTACAGACAGATTCAGGGTTTTCAACAATGCGTAGCAATTTGTAAATCTGCTCACGTTTATTATGGACAGCTAGCATTGTTACTTTATATCCATCTTTATTAAACTATGGGAAAGGGGGGATTGACGACTACACTGCTTTGTATGAAATCAATGCCACTAAGGCACAAACAAGAGGCAAAAAATGAATTGGAGAGGGGACGGTTAGATTCAACATGAGAGGGGTTCTCCTATCTTTAGGCTTTAACTGAAGATAGTGGATGATTGTAAATGCTCTTTTAAATAAAAAGACATAGATATCGCACATATTAATGTTAAAATAAATGCATAAAATAGAACCTTGTGACTACTCACTCACTGATACAGTTGTCATAGTTCTCTGTGGCCCTGAAGCCAATGACTGTGTAGGTAACTATAGCAGCGTAGATCGAAGTGAAGCCAGTTATGAGTGTCAGGATGATAGCGTCATGTATACAGTTGTTGCTTTGAAAGGACAAGAATAACAAAGTAAACAAACCACAGCAGAGATCCGTTGCATATTTTATGAAGACAGAAAAATATGAATTTAGCTAATTTCAAGTTATAAAATGTAAGGGGACATCTTAACACATCTCTTACTGAACAGGGTTGTAGCTTGAAAAGGAGATGAGGCCTCCCCATCCCAAACCAAAGGCATAAAACACCTGGGCGCCTGCATTCAGCCATGTTGTTGCTTTCATCAACATATTAACCTGAAAGAGGGAGGAATATGTTTCATTTGTTGTTGTTCCGTTAAAGTAAGCTTTTAAACGATCAAATTCAAAACTTACATCTGGTGTGAAGAGGTGCTTCAGTCCATTTGAAGCACCTTTTAACGTCAGTCCTCGGATCAGGAAGATGGCCAGCACTATGTACGGTAGGATGGCTGTGACATATGACACCTAATTATGACAAGAAATGTGAATCATAAAACAGTCCGGCATTATACAATAATGCAAGTTTTTGAGTGACACTTGACAAACCTTGCCTGAGGTACTGATCCCCTGGATATAGCAGATACAGAGGAGTGTCCAGGCAGCTAGCAGGCAGACAACTATGGGCCACTGAATCCCACCAGAGTTATTTATAGAGGCAGAGATATTCAAAGTCACTCTATAGAAGTAGTAGTCCATAGTTGAGCTGCCCTGGCATTCTGGTACAAAGCCTTGGGGAACAAGAGGCAGTCATTGACAAATGTTCCCTGAATGGTATTTGAAGAGTTAAAGTGCTTCAGTTTCATTCTGTGTGTGTTTGCATGTACCTGTCCTGTTGTCATTGAGGGGACACTGAGCCCATGGCAGTGGGCTTTGAAAGGAGTTGAATAGATACCACAGGATCCAGGCTATTAATGTGTTATAGTAGAGCCCAATCAACAAGGACACCAACATAGAGCCTATACCTGAGAGGAAAGACAAATCAACACATAGTTAGCCATGTATTTATATATTGCTGAGTATTGTAATGGTTGGAAAACTTATGTTACTCTTTAAATGTGGGCAAATACTTTGGAAAACCTAATTTTCTTACCAATACCAGTCAAATAAGGATTGATGGCCCTCCAAACTCCAACACTTCCCTTCCTGAGACGCTGGCCAATAGCAAACTCCATCACCAAGAGAGGAATTCCTTCCAGCACCAACAGGATCAAGTAGAGGATTATAAATGCACCTGAAAATCAATTTGACAGTTGCATGATTTCTTTTAACAAAACATTGCATAAACATTACAGCAGAATGTTTCAGTGAGGCGAGGGACCTCTGTGTAACTAAAAATTAATTTGTTATAATGAGAAAACAATCTTTGTTATATTAAAATAACAAAATAATAAGGCATTATCACGAGATAATAGTGCATAAAAAAAGAAATATCCATGGCGGTTCTTGTCTTTCGTATTTCAGGAGCCTGCCCAGGTTTGGTGTATGTGTGGGGAAAAACTGAAGTCATGCAGCTGCAGGAGATGTGTTCACCATGGTGTCAGCTGTATATTACCAAGAAGTTGAATTCACCATATAGTTTTGATGACACAAAAATCGATAGAATAAATATTGGTGCTATTAAGTGTGATTGAAGTCCAAGTATCAAACTCCAGTCCCCATCGGTGGCTGATAAGAAGTCAATGGGCTCTCCCTCTTTTCTCAAAGACAGAGGGTACAGCATTCATGATTTCCAAAAAGAAATGTGAAAATGGACTCAGCAGACCACGACTGTGGTTTCTTTTCTGCATGTAACAGTTTTAACATGTAAGTGTGGATAAAGCAATTAATTTTTATTGGAAATTATTTTGAGCCCATGCAGTGAGTTCCACTACACAGCCATGTATGTTTTCATGCAATGCTCCCTGAGGGCTTGAAGATTAAGGTCATCCAATATCAATTCAGTATTTAACTTCTTTAATTCTTGTCCCCATCCCAAGTGTTTTGAAACGTGTTGCTGGCATCAGATTTAAAATAAGCACACAGTATTCATTCAATATTCAAATTTATGACTAGGAAATCACATGTCAACAGTTCAAATCATAATGATCCTAATATCTATGAAAACAAAGCTCTTTATCAAAGTCCAAGGTGAAGGCAAACCATAACAACCTGGGGTTTCACTGTCAGGTGCATGTGTTTTTCACATCCACAAAGCCATCTTGCAATGCAACAACTGCTTAAAATGCAGTTCTAGAATTAGTCTAATGAACATCTGTCTTATTTCTACAACTCATAAGTATGTAGAATGTTTCAAAACATCTAGATAAAGATATTAGCTGATAACTGGTATTAGCCATACTAGCTGGTATATCTTTTCTATTAGTATTGTAAAACTGTCCCTCTGCATTTTGGTCACAATTTAGAATGGGCTTGATATCAATCATTCTAGAGTAAAGAAAAAAAAACATCTCTTTTTCTCAGAATGATGAAAGGCATAAAAATCTTAATAGTTTAATCACTAGATGACCCTAAACACCCTCCATCCTTCCTTACCTCCTCCATTGCTTTGACACAAGTAAGGGAATCTCCACACATTGGCAATCCCAATGCAGAAGCCCACACATGACAGCATATACTGAGCTTTGTTGTCCCACTTGGGCCTGTCCTCAGCCCCATCCTCCTCTGTTCGTCTCAGATCTTCATAGGATGGTATTCTATTATCCAGCCCTGGGTTAGGAAGTAACAGTCTCATGTTACACGGTTGCTCCTGGAAGCTAAAGTGAAGGCTTGGCCTTACACTGGCTATGTTGAAACAGTTTATGATCTGTTTTATAATCTGATGTGGGCGACAGGTTAGCATGGACATATTATGGAAAAATTTTAACTGAGGATAAGAAACTTTCTGGTCACTTCAGTTCACTTTTATCAAGCACCTTCCACAGTTATGTAACCAATAATAAACATAAACCTGTTGTTGATTACTAGTAATGTGTTACAGTAATGATATTACTTCCACTAGTAACAAGAAGTGTAACAAATTACTCTTGAAATTCCAGTAATAATGTTAAAGTTACTTACACAAAAAATAACTTGTTACTCCCTTACTGTTATTAAGTCTCTAATGACTTAAAATACAACAATCGGCAGATTAATTCCATTGTGCACATCAACTAAGCAGCAAGGCAGCTCTCTTTATGGTTGCCAGGTATGTGGTTTCCTGCAGAATTTCTTTTTAGGTACTTCCAAGGGTAGTTTTTTTTTTTTTTTGGCTGATTTTTTCAATTGTTGTCAGACATACCTGGCAACCCTGGCTAGCTCGTAGAATGGAGTAGTACACATTTACATTCAGCAGCTGGAAATATGCCCATCACTTTAATTTTGTCAAGAGGAAAGATGACAGCAGCATCTTTGTCAGGTTTAAACTGTGTCCAGTACTAGGTCTCTTTCAACTTTCAACTGGGGAAGCTGGAGTACCCTGAGAGAACCCATGCATGTGCATGGAGAACATGCAACCTCCACATAGAAAGGACACATGGGCGAACCAGGATTCAAACTAGTGATTAGGTAAATCAATGTAAAGACAGGTCAATGTAAATCAGAATTCTGGCTTATACTGCTGCGATTCATTCGAACCAAGAGTTTGTTGTAATTGACCCAGAAGCAGGTGGAGGCAGTGAAGGCAGGTTTGAAGGGTGTTTATTAACAAAAAGTGAATGAATAAATTATTGAGTGTCCAGAGTCCAGAATGAGAGAGTTGTGGCTGTGTGGATGGTAGTGGCTGGTTGCAAATTTGACCAATCATCATAGTTTCACCCACCCCCATAAAGTTTCTCATGTCATAGCAATCAGTTGTCTGTGAAACTCACTTTCTTCTTTATGAATTTGCAGATATATCCGAATGAAAAACCTCTGATTTACCAACAAATTTTGCAGCTAAGGACCGTGGAAGGCAATTATGTTCTGCACAAAACTGTTTTGCAACACCGTAGTGGAACACAGACGAAAATCATCTATTGACAAACACTTATCTACAGTGAAAAACACACGGGGAGAATGACTGAAGCACGCGGACAACATACAAGACAGATAACAGTGATAGATGCTGCATGCAGTTTGCCTGAAACTAGGTGTGTGAGTGTGAGTGTTCATGCATGTGACGTGTGTGTGTAGGGGTGGGGGGTTTTGCAGGGTGCATGTGTGTATGTGTACTTATGAAGGTTTTTTTTTTTTTTAAGGTTTTTAAAAGCGTCATATCAAATATACTTTGTTTAATGATATTAGATGGAGAGCATGTGTGTGTGAGAGAAATCAAGAGAGTGATGTAACTGATTGACAATTAACTTAGAACACTGAATGCTAATTTATTCTCACTGGTTCAAGTTGCCTTTGTATACATTTATAAAAATAATATTACAACTAGTTTTGCCATTTTTTCTAATTGCCATCAATTTATTGCAAAAAAACATCTAAAAACATCACAACATGCATAGATTTTTTTTTTAAGCTGCTGCAAAATCAGCAATTTTAAACTGCAAAGACAGCCCAAAGACAGTTGAGCAGCAAGAGCCAGAATATCTCTGAGGTTTCCCAAGTGGTCACCTCCTTTCACTGGGCTTTTGTTAAGTTAGGCCCACAACACTTTTGAGAGGCTAAACAGTTAGCGCTGGCATCCCGGAGTAACCCTGTGTATACCAGCTCCCACCGTCCATCAATATTACCTTCCCTACCCTTACCCACTCCCAACACCTGAAACCCAGCAAAAAGTGTGAGAGTCTGTAGTCAGATGTTGGAAAGAAGCCAGGGAAAGCAGAGCTAGGATAAGGAGTCTGTTGAGAGAAGAGCTCATTGCCAAATATCATACTCTGATCTAACTTGTGCTGTTTTCACCATGAATAGTACTTTGAACATTAAATAACATTGGAAGTTTTTAACAAGCATGTAACACAGGCTAGTAAATGACCTGATAATAGCATTACAAAAGAGGCCAGATCAATTATGTAATGGAAAAGATATCAGCTATTTGACAAGTAAACAATGTGTGGTTCTTATCTTTTGTCTGGGGATCATTTAGCGCTGCAGTGGTCTGCACAGAATGACCAAAAGATAGTTTAACTCGGCTTTAATGGTCCCTGTTTTGTGCTCATTTTGAATACTTCAAATCAACATTACCACAGTTTATTGCATGATGTTTTAAAACCCTCTCCATGGCCGCCACTTTATTGTGGTGGAGGGATTTGACTGCCTCAGCGACTCTAGGAGCTATGTTGTCGGGGGCAAAAGCCCGTGGTAGGGTCTTCCAAGGCAAAGTGGTCCGAGGTGAGTGGCCAGACAAAGTGCGGGCACAGACCCTTGATGAAAACAAATAACAGGAATTAGTTCACCCTCTCCAAAGGGTCACCAGAGCCCCACCCTGGAGCCAGGCCAGGGGTTGGGGCCAGCAGATGAGCACCTGGTGGCCCAGTTGGGTCCAGCCCGAAAGGATGACATGGGTTCATCTTCTTGCGCACCCACCACCCTCAAGAGGGGCCAAAGGGGTATGGCGACGGTCGAAGGTGCAGAACTTGGCAACCTGATCCCAGTTTATGGAAATTGGCTTTTGGGACATGGAATGTCCCCTCTCTGGTTGGGAAGGAGCCTGAGCTGGTGTGGGTGGTCTACTGGCTAGATGTAGTTGGACTCACCGTAACACACAGCTTGGGTTTTGAAACCCAAGACCCTCTTCTTCGCTGGAGTCTCTCTGGGTGAAAGGTGGGGGACATGTATGGGCTTACTAATGGCTCCCCAGCTCTCTGCCACTGTGTTGCATTTCTCCCCAGTAGATGAAAGGGTTGTTTTTCTCTTTGCTGTCAGGTCATGACATTCTCAGGACCTGACAGGACTGTTGTTTGTGCTTACACACCAAACAGCAGTTCAGAGTACCCACCCTTTTTGGAGTCCTTGAGACAGGTGCTGGAAAATGCCCAAACTGGGGACTCTGTTATCCTACTAGGGGATTTCAGTGCTCACATGGGCAATGACAGTGTGACCTAGAGGGGCACGATTGGGGGGAATGGCCTGCACAATCTGAACCTGAGTGTGTTCAGTTGTTGAACTTCTGTGCTAGTCACAGTTGTAGTAGGGTTGAATTGTTCTATGAAGTGGGGTGCCAGTCAGAGTCAAGTCCGACAAACAATAGTTAAAACTAGTGGTGGGACTTTATCGCGTTAATTCGATAATGAACGCAGGGGGAAATTAACGGCGTTAATTAGGCTCATTAGGTTTAGCGATGATTCTTAATTTCCTGTAGGTTGGAGTGTGAGCTTAAAAGATGGTCAGTCTCTATGTGTCAGCCCTGTGATTATTGACTAGAGACCAGTCCAGACTGTACCCTGCCTCTAAAACAGCTGGGATAGGCTCCAGCCAATCTATACCACTTATCCTGAACAGGATAAGTGGTACAGAAGATGGATGGAAGATGCTGTTTGATGAAGGTTTACATTTTGCATTCACTTTTTCATTCACTTCTTACACAAAATTGTTTTAAACTGAAGAACATGAGTAGGTACATTACCAATGTAATTTGTTTCTTAAGTCCATTTGCATTACTAAATACAATATTACTTTTAATGTTGCTTTAATAATGTTATTTAGCTGCCCTAACCTCTTGTTAGCCATATATATGAATGGATGGGTGGAAAGCTGCCAGCTACTGATTCATCAGGACTAGTTAATTTTGTATCAGAAATCTGGGCTCAACCATGCAGATACAGCCCCTACAAAATGAGTTCATGGAAACTTAAGCGGTAAACATTTGATTCTGAAATTTTATTAAATTATGTCCATAAATGCTTTCCATTATGATCTTAGACACTTAGACACATAGTAGGTGAAGTTGGTTTCAGAAAGTTAAGTAAAACTGGACAACTTTTTTCTCTGAATACTAGCTTGTCTGTATTTAACAAAGACCAGTCTACAAACTGCATATACGGGCACTATCAAACTTGGGACTCCTGCCAGAACAAAGATGACAGCGTTGATCCATGGAGGGTAAGGTACTGATGCCAGAGATGGGAACTTGTCCTGTTTGTTGTTGTTAGAAAAAAAAACATGAATAAAAAAATATGATTCATGTATTTCATATGTAATTACTATCCAACAATTATCTGCTGATGAGCTGTTTGTATATGCTGTACTGTACATGTTTAGCATGTCTTGTAATTTGGACAGTTTTTCAAAAAGAAAACATTAAAGAAAAACCAGCATAACAAAATACTCCTTGAGATGTTGCAGCTATTCCAGAGCTTGTTTACTTACAGAATTAGGATCCCAGACTAAGTAGGTAAGCGTCTCCTGTCCTTGTGTAACCAGGTAGAAAACTAAAATAGTCAGAACAACTAATGGACTGATGACCCTCCATGAGATCTGCCAGAAGATAGAGGGCTTCTTTCCAATCATAAACTCTATGTCCTCATTAAACCTGCAATACAAAAGCATTTGTAAATTATAAAAATGTATCTTTTACTTCAGCTTTCATTACAAAATAACACTGATCTCTGATTCTCAGCATTGCTTTGTTGCCTTCATATTTCATTTATCAAAGATAGGAGTCCTCTGTTCACAAAAAAAAAAAAAAAAAAATCAGTGTTACTGCAGCCTTCTGTGTTTGAGTTCTGTTTTCAGATATTCTGCACCCAAATATAAAATTTCCTGTTCTATCTCAACTTCCAAATAAAAACAATTTGCAGCAATCAATGTGGTCAATTTGCAGTGTTCTGCTTGATATTATCCCTTACTAAAGAAATTCATCACCATTACTCACCTATCGATACCATAGATGTAAACAATGGCTATCATCTCAAAAAATCCAATAGCTAGAAGTGGAACAGATCCAGCAAAGTTGTCAAATAGGGTTACCCAGTAAAACCCAGATCGCTGCGCAAACAGTAACGAGATTATGAATGCAACAGCACATGTAACTCCTGAAACACACAGGCACAAAAACATGAGAGTTTCATAAAAAGGGCAGAAACAGTTTCACCTTGGGATTGCGACATAAATGTGTCAGTTGTTTTAACTGAAGGTAAATAAAATAAATAAATAAATAAATAATACCAGTTACTGCCTCTTGGGGCCATTTTGGGGGTAATATTTTCAAGTCTTTCAGTGGAACTACGACTCCCTCGATGTTGCCAAACAGAGTAGAGACTCCCAAACAGAAGAGCATGAGAAAGAAGAGGACAGACCAGGCTGGAGAACCGGGCATCTGAGTGATGGCTTCTGTGAACACAATAAAGGCCAGACCGGTTCCCTCCACACCCTGTAAAAGACAAAACAAAAGAAAGCAAAACAACAAAAAATGCATGGTTTGTTAGATATAAAATCAGTTTCAGTTTGAAAATAGAAAGACATCTAGTAGTAATCACCTCACTGAGAAATCTCTGCAGGTCACAGGTTTCAATGCTGAGTCCATGAAGTATATCAGGAAAGGAGCTGTTCAAGTCAGAAACTGCTGCCTCGTAGTTGCTCAGAGTAATACTGTCTTCAGGAAGCTCGAAAGCATTTAACAGTGTCATGATGTTGCTGTGGGGGAGAAAACGTGTCAGCTAAGAGTTTAACCACCCTTTAATTTGAGAATTCTCTTCACTTTGTGATCATATAAAAAATAGTTAATGAATAGAAGTTTATATCTGAAATTTAAGATTAATATCTAGGAAAAACACAATTTCATTTAAAACATTTTGTTGATGTGTTGATTTGTGGAGGTGTTCTGCATGGTCTCCCACTTAATTTAGACTTTTATTTATAATATATTTATTATTTTTTTATTTAAATTTTAGAATGCAAAATGAGGTTAAACAAAACTCTGGACATCCACTTACTCACTGATACATTTATCATAGTTCTGAGTGGCCCTGAAGCCAATGATGGTGTAGGTGACTGCTGCAGAATAGATTGACGTAAAGCCAGTAATGCCTGTGAGGACCACAGCGTCTTGCATGCAGTTGTTGCTTTGGGAAAACAAAAGAAAGTTAAAAGAGAAAACTATGGTTGTTACTTTTCTTTCATTCAGGTGATGTCTCTTACTGAACAGGGTTGTAGCTAGAGAACGAGATGAGGCCTCCCCATGCTAAGCTAAAGGCATAAAACACTTGGGCCCCTGCATCCAGCCAAGTTGTTGGTTTAGTCAACTCATCAATCTGCAAGAGAAAGGAGGACACTATGACATAATCTATGTTGCATTACATGCATTTTGTATGACTTATTATCTGATAGCGTTTTGAAACCATACATCTGGTGTAAAAAGGTATTTTATTCCATTCAGGGCTCCTTTCAGGGTCAGTCCACGGATCAGGAAGATAGCCAACACTATGTACGGCAGGATGGCTGTGACATACACTGCCTAAGGTCATGAAGTAAAGAACAAACAATTGAATGTGTCCGACAGTGCTCACAAAAGAAGGGCTGTGATTTGAGTGAAACTGGACAAACCTTGCCTGAGGTACTGATCCCTCGAATATAGCAGATACAGATGACTGACCAGGCTGCGAGCAGGCAGACTACCATGGGCCAGTGAATACCACCAGAGTCATCTATAGATGTTGAACTATCAAGAGTCACTCTGTAAAAGTAGTAATCCATCGTTGTGCTTCGCTGACACTCTGGGACGAAGCCTGGAGGGAAATGAAACAGTTCTCTGAAAATCTTTGAATATAGTTTTGATTGTTTAAGGTGCCTGAGTATCTGTGTGTTTACATATACCTGTCCTGTTGTCATTGAGGGGACACTGAGCCCATGGCAGTGGGCTTTGGAAGGAGTTGAATAGATACCACAGGATCCAGGCTATCAATGTGTTATAGTAGAGCCCAATCAACAAGGACACCAGCATAGAGCCTATACCTGAGTAAAACAGAATTGTGAAGTGATATCCCACTCACAAGGGTCAAATTTAATAACCAGACAATGCAGCTGTCATAGAATGTTTTCCTTTTATCTACACTTTAAAAAAGGCTCTGTCCATGTTTGCTTACCAATACCAGTCAAATAAGGGTTGATGGCCCTCCAAACTCCAACAGAGCCCTTCCTGAGACGCTGGCCTATCCCAAACTCCAGCAGCAGGAGAGGCATTCCTTCCAGCACCAGCAGGACCAAGTAGAGGATTATAAATGCACCTGAAACATGTTTGATTAGTCAAAGCCTTAAGAATCCAGAAAAATAGAAGACGTGATGAATAATATGTTAAGCGTATGAATAAAACACTCACTGCCTGTGAGTAATATGTATTGTCAACCTGTAACGACCCCCCCCCCCCCCCCCCCAAAAAAAAAAAAAAAAAAAAAAAAAACAAAACAAAACAATAATATCAATCCTTGTTGGCATTTCAAGGGGCAATATCCGGTTGACAAAAATGAAGCCAACTCGGAAGTGCTAAAAGTTGCCGTTCATCGAGAATGTGCAATTGGCTGCCTGCAAAAGACTAGAATTTACATACATACTGAGCCATAAAAAAATTAACAGCATTAAAGAGACTGTGAGGACTTTCTAAGTGATCTTGAAAAACTTCTAGATATAGTATGCCTGATCATAATCCACAATTTAAAATGAGATTATCAGCACCTATATCATTTCTAAATGCAATTTCTTACGGCACGTCAAATTCTCTATGACAACATCACGCTGGCTGACAAAGTTTTATTTGTGACAAGAGAATTCTGTTTTTCTCTGCTGAAAATGATTTCTTTGATTTATTTAGTAGTGATGGTGGACACTGGAGCTGAACTGTTGGACAGAAAAAGGACGACGGGGTAGAAGAAAGCTAAACAGGGGAGAGCGATAGCAGGCTAAAGGGTAAAACACAAGCTAAATGCTTTAACATGAGCTAAAGGCTAAAAAAACAGGCAAAGCTGTTTGTGATAATGTTCATTCCAACCCACATGCAGCAGTTGTACTCAGTGATCCGTTCAAACTTGAGAGTCTGTCAATAAAATCAAGAGTGCAGTTATCTTATTATGAGATTAGCTCTGCTTGGTAGGTGAGCAGGATAAGGATTCCCTGACATTACATGTTAGCCTTCTGATACATCTCAGACCACCGGGCTGTGGGTTGCACAAATAGCCAGCTACTAAATTACGGTACAAACTGACAAAGTTTGCTTGTTAAGTTTGCCTACACATACCACTTATAGCAACTGGCTACCAGCAGGGCTAAATATAGCTGGCTGCTAAACTTAGGTACAGACTGACAAAGTTTGCTGTCACGTTTCAAACAACAGCGCTGTGTACCTGTTGATAAATACCTTACCTCAGTGTGTTATATCCAGTAAAAAATTGTCTTGAACAAGGAAAGTAGTGTTAAAAGACGACCCAATTCCCATTCATTTCCAAAACAAACACACCTTGTTAATGTCATCCATCATGTCATCACGACAGTGTGTCTACGATTCCAGCCAAAAGGGGCCACTGCAATCCACTTTAAACAGATAGTCCTCACAGCCTCTTTAAAAAAACATACAGCCTGGTTCAAAAAACAGTTTGGGTTTGAAACACTAATTTCGCTATTGGCACACACTGTACAGGGAGTGAACTTGGCGGTTTAGAAGATATTAAGATCACAAGTTTATCCAATCAGAGGCACAGCTCAGGTCCTGTGACTGATGGGCTCCCTATATCCGTAAGAGAAGAAGCTCAAAATCTGCATCATACCCATTATGGCCCCATCTGACGATCAGCTTCATTTCATTGTATCAGGAACAGACAGGTGACGTTGTGGAGACTACGTTAATATTTTATACAGTCTATGGTACATTCCACAGCACTCATAATAATATCAGGCGACTTCAATCATGTTACCCTCTTATCCCACCTGACTGGATTTTCACTGTTTGTTAACTGTCCAACCAGAGATTTGAACACTTGATCTGCTGCATGCCAGTGTCAGGGATGCCTACAGAACTGCTGCCTTGACACCACTGCGTAGGTCAGATCGCAGCCTGGTTTTCCTGCAGGCCTGTTGTGTACCCTGTGTACCGAGGGAGCCTGCAACTACCCTCACAGTCAGGAGATGGACACCTGATGGAAACAGATGGAGGTGGCGGCTGACAGGAGAATAATGGCGAAGCTGTATTCTCCGATGGAGGACATGTCTCACCCCTTTCAGAAGACTTCCTACCTTTATGTTATGCTTAATTCATACAGTACATATTTTTTCTAAGTTACCCTTACTATCATTCCATTTGATATGTTATCATTGTGATGGTTTTCACTACACTTTCTTGTTTGCTACTGTAGCTCTGTAAATTTCCCTATATGCAGGAAAAATAAAGGTGTTTCTTATCTTATCTTCCACATTCAGCTAGCAAATGTATTGGCTCGACCTAAGCTGCAAGATTTCTGTCCTCTCCCTGTGCTACATCATTTTCACTTTCATCCTTGCAACTAGTACCTTGTGTACACTTTCAGTTCAGCCATTAGCCCAACATCCCACCTGAAGGCTCCTGCTACAGGGTTTTGGATTATCACTATGTCGTCACTCCCATAAAGCTGTGTGTGTGATGAGGGAGGGGCCTAAAAGCCAAACACAAACAACAATATTCTGCTGCTGCTGCTTAGTGAGTAGAAACCATTTCAAACATTATTTGTCTGACTGAAATGTCTTTACCAAGTTACATTTGTAAATATTACCATCAGGGCTGTTATATTAACCCAGCTACTTATAGCTTTGATATTTTTACAAAAATAATTTCACTTATTAATAAATGTGGAAATGCAAAGTAAATAAATATCTTGTCCAAAATTAATAGCTGAAAATATGAGCCTGAAATCTATTTTAAAAGAAAAATAGCATATTTAATTAAAGCCCTAAAACTCAAGAGAGTCAAAGGTTTAGTTGTGTAATATCAGCACATATGCTCTAGTTTCATTCCATTTCTACCCTCAAGAGAAATCCTTCAGTAATCAATAACATTGGAAAAGAACGTCCCTTTTAGGTATATTTTAACAAACTGGAGAGTACTGAAAGTAAACACACATTGAAAAATTGGTGTCCATCCTACCAGCTTACCTCCTCCATGACTCTGACATAGGTAAGGAAACCTCCACACATTGCCGATCCCAATGCAGAAGCCCACACATGTGAGGATGTACTGGGCTTTGTTGTCCCACTTGGGCCGGTCCCCAGCCTCCTCTTTTTCTTTGCTGTCCAGATCCTCATAGGAAGGGATCCTGTTATCTAATCCTGTATTTGGAAGTATGAGTCGCATGGCATCAAAGATAACACAGGGATGTTACGCTATCGTTCTTTGAATCAAAGTGAGGACTTGGGTTTTTGCAGCTACAACTGCCCAAATAAGTTTATGATGTATAATCTGTTATCTTTTGTAGATTATTCATTCTAAACTTTGCCCTTTTTTATATACAACCATGTAGTCATCAACTCAATTAAACATTAAACATTATAACTTCAGGAAAACAGTGAGAAGACAATTCTGGGTTTTATTTCAGCCTCTTACGTTAAGATCACAACTGGCTGTCATAACTGGCTTTTGTTTATAGTAGTCCTGTGTTTTCATTTCCTGTTTGATTTTGTAATAATTATCCTTTCACATGCTGCCTTAGGTTTTTGTCATTTACAACAATTAGTAGTTTGTTGTTGGTAGTGTTAGGTTTGCTCTGTTTTGTAGTTATACAAAATCATCATCTAATGGTAGAATCTCAAAGTAAGACTGATGTTTTTGGCTTTGGATAAAAGCAGACTTGACAATTACACTTACAGAAATTTGTTTCACCCTTTTTTCTTTCACTGCTCTGCTTCAAAACCATCCTGGATTATATTTTTTGCCTGATTGAGCCTCTGATAAATCCAACCAGCACATATGGAGCTCAGTCAACTGACTCCATCTCTCCATCGATCAGTCTTTTGTTTATATTGTGCTGATTCAAAGCAATTATTATTTGATGATTATTTCAGTTGTTATATGACTTCATATTGGTCAGCCATAAAATTTTAGTGCTGCCACAAAAGTCCAAAGTTTTGTAGTCTTTAGAATTACTTTAGAAATTACATAAACCTCTTGGCGATAAACAGAGAACACAATAAGAGAAATGCCCAAAGTAATAAACTATGTTCCTGGTGCATCTATGGTTTTGTTACCATAATGTTATAAAATCATCTTGTGCGACAGACACCAGTGTGTGAAACACGTGCAGGTTATTTACTGGTCAATCATCAACAGATGAAATTCTGGTGCTGTGTCTCATATCACACAGTTCTGCAGTTAAACTTAAATGTTTTGAGTGCATAAGTGCACTCACACTGACAATATGGAAAAAATGCAGTGCACTTTGACTTCTCTGCTGGTACACTCAAAACGGGCAAAAAGTTGTTTGTGGAATGGTGGACTCTTCTCACACTCAACGGTCACTATATTGGCTACATACAGTGGTGGAAAGTAACAGAGTATATTTACTTGAGTACTGTCATTAAGTACATTTTTTGAGTATCTGTATCTTTACTTAAGTATTTATGACTTTCAGTAAACTACATTTCAAAGACAAATATTGTGCTTTTCAACTGCACTACATTTTTAGGAAGCTTGTCGTTACTCGTGTTTGTGTTTTTCTTTCCTAAAATGCAATTGGCCACATGCAGTGCTCCTCACAGAGGGAACCAATCACAGTTACCGCTCTCACCTGGCATGGATTTGGAAATATGTCTATAAGATTAAATATGCATCATCTCTTAAGATTTCCATAAAAAAAAAAAATAATAATAATAATAATATTCTTGCGTTAAAACAGACCAAATTTCTTTCTGATATTCCACATGTAAAAAAGGATAATGTACTGTCTTTTTTATTTTTTTAAATTATATATATATATATTTTTAAGACGAGTGTTTAGCATGAGGACCCTGTAATCTGTTTCTTTTCAATAAACATTAGCAAAGCTTTGTCCCTCACACCCATCAGTCTGATGTCAAAAAGCTGATGCAGTCAAAAACCCACCTCATTAATATATTTACTGAGCTCAGACTGATGATTACATGTTACAACTTTAGGTGTACTTTGTTGGTTTCCACTTCAGATGTTGTTAGATATTTATCATATAATTTACATGAAATCAGGACTGTATGTGTTAATGTATTAATAATGAGTTGTTATGGCAACACTGATCCATTTGGGAGTGCTCTGTGAGTGTGTTATGTGAGGTGTGTCCTGTAGGCCCAACAAAATCAACTTATGCTGTTGCTTTGAGCCTTACTAGTGTGCAGCTGCAAATCAGAGTTCAACCACCTGCAACTTAACATAAAAAAAGCTTAACACTATCTTTCAGGGAGCACCTTTGTTCCTTCCAGCTTTTATTAGTGCCTCTTGTTTATGTAGTTTTCTTTTTAAACAGTTGTTTGCTTTTTATACTGTTTCTGATTTGAGGCAATTTTCAGAATTTGGACTGAGCCAGGTATTAGTCTGACTAAATTAGGCTCTTTATGTTGCTTCTTTTTACTTAACCAGCTAGCGTAAGTTGAATAAAAAATTAACTTTTTGCATTGCATGCTGTTCTTTTTTCCCCCTTCTGCATCCTCCCTTCCTGTGGAAAGGGAAGGATGCTTCTTCCCTGTGTTGTACGTCGCTTTGGAAAAAGACGTCTGCTTAATGAAATTGTAGAATTGTAAGCCATGATTGTGTTTTGTATCATCTTGGTCAAACAATCAATTGTTTGTCAGCCCTATTTGCAATTTTATACAATTTTTCATGCAAACTGATTTTTGAGAGAGGAAAAATGTCATGTTGTCAGGGCTCCATGCGACGAATATTTTAAAGAGTGCAACTACTTTTTTCTCGGTAGCACTCTGTGTTCTCCTGTGGCTGAACTCACACTCATGGTAGGATCATACCGGTTCTACACGAAGGCATGTCTTTCTGTCTCTTCATGGTAGTGCATTTACAATTCTCAGCCCTCTGCATCCCAGAGTACTGCCCAATGTGCGCACATAACACACAGTTACTGAGAAAACAGATTCTGTACTCTACACCTTATTCTTACTTAAAAATCATTCACATTATATGAAAGTTATGGAAAGTGATAAAAAGGTGACCTCATGGTGATAATGCAATGGTAAAAATTTTGGTGCACCTAAATTTTGTGCTGCTGCACCTTAAAAAACAACAGCAACAACAACAACAAAACGTGGGCACACTGGCACAACCCAAGATTATTATAGTTATCAAAAACTAAAAAAAAAAATGAAAACAAAAGGTGAAAAAACATTTTTGTTAACTGAAATAAAAACAAAACAGGCCTTACAAAAAAAGATAATAAACTTTATTGTGAGTTTACAAAACTAACTAAAATAAACTAAAATTATAGAGAAAATATCTTAAGTTTTTTGTCTTTGTTAGTCTGTCTCATACATAAACTCACTTTTTTAAACCGACCAGTCTGGAGTGCTGGCAGGCTGCCAACACTCCTGATTTGAAATCCTGACACCAGCTGTTCTCCTGATTTGTAATTTCTCCCAATTATCCCCCTATTTCTGAGTATTGTTCTGCGATCTTGTGCCTGATATGGAAATTTCAAAAAAATATCCACCCCTCTCCCTTTAGTTGTCACCCGGCTGTTCCTGATACAGTCAAATGAAGCCAATCATTGGACAGGGCCATCTTGATATGACGTGGACTTTGAGCTTCCTTTATAGGGCGCCCATTCATCACGTGAGCTGATTGGACAAATCCTTAATCTTGATATCTAATAAACCACTGAGTAAAGAAAGAAATTCACTCACAGTACAGTATGTGCCAATAGCAAAATTAACGTTTTAGATGGTAGCTGTTTTTTGAACCAGGCTGTTAATATGTTTTTAATGCTGTAAAAGTATTTCTGCAGCCAGCCTCTAGCAGATTCTCGATGAACAGCAACTTTTAGCACTTCTGCATAGGCTTCATTTTTCTCGACAGGATGTTGCTGCTTGAGTGACACTCATTACTGAAGAGTTTATTAGAGCATCAGCTCTGTTTAAAAAAAAAAAAAAAAGTTAACATGGTATGCCATTGGTAAAACTCTATTGCTGGCTGAAAGTTTATTCATCCCGTGGTTTAGCCCTTATCCAGCTAATGAACATAAGTTCTCATTAACGCAACATCACCCTTAGGAGAGTTTAGCTCTGTGTGAATCTTAGCAATGAGGAGGCTTACTGTTACTGTCACTATATCAGAGGTAAAACTTTGTCAGATTATAAATTCTAGCTGATAATTTCAGGTGGAGATGCAGAGGAAAATCTCTTCCTTCTTTACATAAAGAACAGAAAGCACCACAGGCTGAAACTGTGAGAGGGAGGTTTGTTTACTTATAGTTGGATAATATCTAGTTTTAGGAGGAATAAAACATGATTTAAGTGATGGGGAAAGGTACCTGATAAAAAAGTAAAAGCATACTGTATATAGATAAAGCTTAATGGTTCAAGGGACTCATGTATTCAAAACTTAACTTATTAAAATAACTATAATAGTTTTAACATCAAAATATGGTCGAACAACGTCTCAGTATTATATAGATGATTAACAACTGAATGTTTATTATGTTAAAAAATGATTTGACTGGAGAACCACTGTGTTCTTTAATGAAGTGTTTCAGTTGATGAGGATGGAGCCAGCTTCAGTCATTGAAACTGGAGAGTGGGATTTACTCCACACAGCTCATTTTATATTTTACTTTCATGAGAATCCAAAAAGTGACATGTAGTGTCAGATTGATTTAAGTCAAACCAACATTATTTCCATTTCAATCTCCCCCAACACCTATCCCATATTACAAAAGAGACGAAAACAAATACTGAAACTAAAAAAAATGCAAAACTATAATACTGGTAACCTTGGTGCAACCAATGCAAAATGTTAATCTGGAGCCCACCCCTGCATCATGCTGTTGTGTCAGAATTTGAACTTGTACTATATATATATATATATATATATATATATATATATATATATATATATATATATATATATATATATATATATATATATATATATATATATATATATAGTTGCATGAATTAAAAAGTAAATACTAAAGAGCCATCTTACATAATCAACAAGAATTGTCTATTGTTTTCTTCTACAGCAAGAAAAGATGAGCCAACAAAATGCATATCCAGGAACTACCACACTGGGGATTCCTGCAAGGATAAAGATGATCAAGCTGATCCACCAAGGGTAAGGCACTGACGCCAGGGATGGGAAGTTCTCCTGTCAAAAACATGGGGGGGGGGGCATAACATTTAGTATAAGTATAAGTTTTTCCCAGAATGGTATGCTCCACATAGGAGCATCAGAAAAAAACACAGCGTGAAGACAAAGATTGATCACAGAGCTTTTGTACTCACAGATTTAGGATCCCAGACTAAGTAGTTGAGCTCCTCTTGGCCTTGTGTAACCAGGTAGAAAACTAAAATAATCAGAACAACTAAAGGACTGATGAGCCTCCATGAGATCTGCCAGAAGATGGAGGGCTTGTATCCAATCATGAACTCTATGTCGTCGTTGAACCTGCAACACAACCAGAAGTTTTTTAAAGTTTTAAAAGGTTTTGAGTTTGACATGAAATCATTCAAGGCCTTGAACCAAGTATTTTTTCCATAATGGTTTGGCCCATATTAAACCTTTAAAGCCAAACTCATAAAAAAAAAAGCCAGAAAAAATTAAGATTTTTTGAAAGTGTGATATTTATTAACCCTTTAAAACAACATGTATTGTATCTTTTTTTTTTCAAAACATATTTGACACGTTTGATATTTGGCAACTTTTTAAACTTTTTATTATATACCTATTATAAAAACAAAAAAATGAGTGAAAATTAGCAGCGATTTTCCTGAAAAAAGAATATATGGATGATTTCATGAGAGCAGCCATTTTGAAAAGGGCCAAAATACACCTTCAGGTGCCTGTAGTGGTATGATAATCTTGGACAATATGTCGATAAAATATTTCATCAGTAAGTGAATCAATATCTAAGAAGTGCTCACCTGTCTATACCGTAGATGTAAACAACAGCTATCATCTCAAATAATCCAATGGTCAGAAGTGGGACAGATCCTGCATAGCTGTCAAAGAGGGTTACCCAGTAAAACCCAGAATGTTGTGCAAACAGGAAACAGATAATGAAGGACACAAAACATGTCATTCCTGAAACACACAGGAAAAAAAAAGCTTAACATGGCAAAAGAAACCAGAGCTAGCACCAAAATGTTTCATTGAGAAATGATGTTACCTGTCAGTGCTTCATGGGGCCATTTTTCAGGGAATACTTTCAGATCTCTGAGAGGGACCACCACTCCTTCAATGTTACCAAACAGCGTTGACAGTCCCAAACAGAAAAGCATGATGAAAAAGAGGATGGACCAGACAGGAGAACCGGGCATCTTAGTGATGGCTTCTGTGAACACAATAAAGGCCAGACCTGTTCCCTCCACTCCCTAAAAAACACACACAGTGGTCACAATGTAGATACTCAACTATAATAATTTCAATTATAGATCTGAAGTCTTCGATAGGGACACCTCACTGAGAAGTTTCTGGATGTCACAGTGTTTGATGTCCAATCCGAGAATAATATCAGGTGAGGAGCTGTTAAGGTTGCTGAGTGCCACTTCATAGTTGTTCATTGTGATGTTGTCTTCAGGAAGATCAAATGCATTTACCAACAGCAGGATGTTACTATGAAGAAAATATGTTATTTATGACATTTGAGTAGTGGGTCTTAAACACCAAGGTCTGCCTATAGCTCTACCCTGACCGACCTCCAGAGGCCTGACAAATCAGAGGGAAGGTGGTATGTGAAGTCTTAAAGAGCTCTTAAAGCTCTTAATGGCTTTAGCAATCCTATCTTAAAGAGCCCATTGTGCCATATTATCCATCTAGATCACTGCATTCCCGGTACGCAGGCCTGCTCGTTGTACCTAGGGTCTCTAAAAGTAGTATGGGAGGTTGAGCCTTCAGTTAAAAGGCTCCTCTTATCTGGAATCATTTACCAACACCCTCTCTACTTTAGGATTAGACTTAAAACTTTCCTTTTTGATAAAGCTTATAGTTAGAGCTGGATCAGGTCTGAACCAGCTCTTAGTTATGCTGCTATAGGTTTAGACTGTAGGGGGAGAACTGATACACAAGGCTCCTGTTTCCCTCTCTCCTCTATCTGTCAGTCTAACTTCTGATCTTAATGTCCCATTAAAGTTATTAACCATGGATCTCTCTGGGAGTCTCTGAGTTTGTCTGTTAGGTTCCTTCAGATTGTTGTGGTGGAAGGCATGCTGCCATGGACCTGCCAGACTCCAGCTGCTACGGCTTATTACAGTTTCTCCATGATCATCACTACAACACAGAACTATGGACTCTGTTACTGTCTTTCTTTCTCTGTCTGCGCCTCTGTATGTCTCTCTCTCTCTCTCTCTCTCTCTCTCTCTCTCTCTCTCTCTCTCTCTCTCTGTGTGTCTCTCTCACTCTGTGTCTCTCTCTCTCTTTGCCCCACCGTCTCTCTGTCTGTTAATAACATTTATAATCATTAACAGACCCGTAAATGTTTCTGGAAAGCATCATGAGATAACATTTGTTATGAATTGGCACTATATGAATAAAGATTGATTGATTGTTTGATTGAAAAAAAGGAATGTATAAAGTCTAGAAAAGCATAATACCTTTAAATATGGGAACCTGACAAACCTGCACATTATAGTCTTGCTGTTCATTAAGGCTAATTATTCAGCTATTGTAAGATGCACTAGTAAAGTCCAGATCACAAAGCCCTTTGACCTGATCCCTTACACCCACAGGGATGCACAGTAGCACTTCTCCTCTGATGTACTGGTGCATTAACTGATAAACTCAAAGTTGATACTTACTTGCTGATACAGTTGTCATATTTCTCTGTAGCCCTGAAGCCAATGATGGTGTAGGTGACGCATGCAGAATAGATTGAAGTTAGGCCAGTTACAACCGTAAGAATCACAGCATCTTTCATACAGTTATTGCTTTGGAAGAGACAAAAGAATAAGACATTGAGTGAGTCTGGGAATGATCTCCTGCATTTATGGTGAGCAGAATCCAATTCAAATACAAATAAGGAAATCTTTCATGACTTATAAGTATTTCTTACTGAACAGGGTTGTAGCTGGAGAAGGAAATGAGGCCTCCCCATGCCAAACCAAAGGCATAAAAGACCTGGGCACCTGCATCCAGCCAAGTTGTTGGTTTCATCAATTCATTCACCTACAAAAGAATCACCATGATAGGTTGTTTTTCATTGTTTGATTTATGAGAATCAATCTGTAAAATAATATCTTTAAATGATTTTAAAATACGTCTGGTGTGAAGAGGAACTTTATTCCACTGAGGGCTCCTTTCAGAGTCAGTCCTCGGATCAGGAAGATGGCCAACACTATGTACGGCAAGATGGCAGTGATATACACCGCCTGAGGTCAGGACAAGAAATAAATTAATGCTAAAAATAAAAGTATTACTGGCTTGTTTATTGTAGCCTTCTTTCACCTTTTTATTCCCATTTTTCCAAAAACTAAAATGGAAACACATTTTGAGTAGTCTAGCTTAACAGATAGCGACTGATCATTGACAAGATGAACAAACCTTGCCTGAAGTGCTGATGCCTCTAATGCAGCAGATAGCGACGACTGACCAGGCAACTAGAAGGCAAAGCACTATGGGCCAGTGGATCCCTCCAGAATCAACTATTGAGGTGGAGGTATTTAGAGTCACTCTGTAAAAAAAGTAATCCACAGTGGAGCTCTGCTGACACTCTGGTACAAACCCTGAAGAGGCATCAACCATGGATTAAAATGTGATACATGGGGGCCTTGGTGTATTCATGTGTGTAAACTGTTCATAAATACCTGTCTTATTGTCATTAAGTGGACACTGGGCCCACGGCAGTGGGCTTTGGAAGGAATTGAAGAGGTACCACATGATCCAGGCTATCAAGGTGTTGTAGTATAGTCCAACCAAAAATGACACCAACATGGAGCCTATACCTGAGAGACGGCATTAACTGTGACACCACATCCACAAGAGGCTACACACTTGCTGACTACTGAGGAGCTATCAATGTGTCCATTTCTTTTAGATCCTGTGTGACTCACCAATGCCAGTCAGATATGGGTTGATGGCCCTCCAAACACCCACACTACCTTTCCTGAGACGCTGCCCAATGGCAAACTCCATCAGCAGGAGAGGTAATCCTTCCAGCACCAGCAGGATCAAGTAAGGAATCAAAAATGCTCCTAGGAAAGGAAGGTGATAAGTGGCTGTGAATGCTGCATGCAAATGTGACTTTCAAGACATCCAAAAAATATGACTGTACCTCTGCATCCCATGCCATTGAAATGTATTCAGTTTCACATATAGTAAATAATAGGGATACCAATTTTTTTTCAGACCAATACCAGTACGAGTACTCCCTCTTGAGTACTCATCGATACCAGGTACCGATACCACTAGTACCTTTGATACATAAAATGTCAATTCAAACCAACAGATCATTTTGAACAAAGACTTTTATTTCTAAAAAAGGCAGCACATTTTTCAAAATTACAGTGACAGCAGTGTAAAAATAACAGGTTATTTTTTGGCTGGCTCTGCTGTTCTTGGTGCAATCCATTAAGATGGATAGATGCTTGCTCAGGTAGACATAACCTGTTTCCTGTCAAGTAGTCACCCATGTTTTTTGTTTTTTTGTCTTTTTTTCTGGAATGAGGGAGAACATGAGAAAATCAGTGAGTATGCATAAAGCAGATTAAACAATATGCCTTTTTTGTTAACATTCATAGTATACACATAAAGGTCAGAAATACAAAGACCATCTAAAGAAAAGAAATGGAAATTAAATATAGCAGTATCAATAAAACTTAACTACTTTGATTAAATGGAATTACTAATAAACATCATCCATGTCTAAATGCATCGTTTTGCCTCTCTGTTCATATATCCAGTGACTTCACTCAGACCTTCTTAGAGAATTAAATATCAAAACTTATTCTCATGGATTTGGTTACGCGTGTTTGTCTCTGTTATATTCAGTTATAGAAAGTTAAATTTATATAAAAAGACATTGTTATGGCAGTAACTGAGATTTCCCTGATATCAGTGAACATGTCAGACTGGTAACAGAGTTGTGTGAGAGGCTGTTAGCCTGTCACTCATTCCCAATACCTATGACAGGGATCTGTTCGAGAAAGCATGAACATGACTGATGGGCAGAGGAGGCGGGTCTGCGTCTGTGTGTGTGTGTGTGTTGCTGTGTCCCAAATTCCATACTTCTGCACTCACACTTTAAGTTTTGAGTGCATAGGTGCGTTCACACTGACAGTATGGAAAAACGCAGTGTACTTTAATTTCTTATCTGGGGCACTCAAATCGAGCAAGAAGTTGAATGTGGAACGGTGGACATTTCTCACACTCAGTGGTCAACATAGAGGAAGGGGTGTGAACAAATCAAACAATGGTTGATGGATATAATCAATGAAGAGCAGAGGAATACCTGTGAACAGCTGTGAAATGCAACTGTGGTTTCCGGTAAATGCAATGCCGCAGTGTTTGATTTGGGACAACGCTACAGTGAGGCTGCATTGCCTCATATTTTCAGACCGGAGGTTGCCGCTTGGCTGCATATCTATTTTTGCCAGAGTACACTGCAGAAACGCGTCAATCTCCGCAAAGCAGATTGTACCAAACAGGAAAACAGACACAAAAAAATGATCAGAGTATTTGATTATTTCAAAATAAAGCACCATGTTCTGGCTGCCAATCGTAAATCATGGTATATTAAAACTACGTCACTGGCGCAGGGCTAGAGGTCATCACCAGGTCAGATCCAGAGGTAATCCCACGCTACAGACAGGAAAAGTTTATCTTGAAGGTGGAAAACTTCATAATTACATATGACATAGCAAATCCTTTCTATAAGGACAACAAAGGAAAGAAGAAGGCATGTACTGAAATGGCTGAAGTTTTGGGAGAGACAGGTGAATTTAACATGGCATACTAATTAATTATCATGCAAGTACATTGTCATGGGTGTGATTCCTGAGGGAACGTGGTTCTCATGAGATCTTGCATATCCAGCTGGAGTACATATGGAGTACATTCCGCTCCCACCAGAGAAGGATCGGCCTACACCAAAAACCCTGGTGCACACGGATTATGTGCACCAGAATATGGTGCACATAATCCGTATATCGTGTAAACTGACTAACCAAACACTAAAATTTATGTAATTCATTTGTTGCATGTTATGGAAAGAGTCACATCTTACACCTACAGCGGTTGATGGTTTTCAGGGGATATGCAGTCTTCATCCAATCAAACTTCTACAGTCAGTCCCTCATTTTATTTCTCAACTCAAAATAAGCCTTTATGCTATTGTTTATATTTTATGATTTTTATTCCACTTATTAATATTTTACCTCCTGCTTTTGTTTGTATACTTTTATTGCTGTTCTGCTTTTATTATGTTTTATCTTGTGAAGGACTTTGTTACTTGTATAGAAAAATGCTATGCAAATAAAGCTGTTTCTATAATTCTTAAAAAAAATGCTGATTTTGTCCATGGCTTAAAAAACACTTACGGTGCCTTTAATGATAAAATACCAACTAAAACAATGACATTTCCATCATCTCAAACATTTATCTTGAGTTTTGTTTGTTAAAACTTTGTGGTTAATAAGTCACGGAAAAACAACAAATTATACCTTTAAAATATACATGTCCCATTCCCTGTGACTAAATCAATGGAATTCTGAACAAATAATATTTCAGATTTGTACATTCACATTTAGGAGTAAAACATATATGTTTGTAGCATGACTTCACAGAGTTTGACTTTTTTTTTTTTTTTATCTCAGAGCAATAAAGAACTAAGCACTCTCATATGACCCTCATGACAAAGGTCAGCTTCTGCTTCAGAAATCGCCATACTTTGGAAAATCATTGATACTAGTTAGTTGTTGTTGTTGTGAATGAGTGATATATTTCACTGCAAACCTGACAGGCTAAGTGACAAATTTCTTACTCTAAAAGATATTATTGTTGTCAAAGTTAGATGTCACCTGAAGGCACAGAAATTATAATAGAAAATGAAATAATTGTCAGTGAAAATATCAAGTTTGCATGTAATGATACCCCCCCCCCCCCCCACACACACACACACACACACACACTCACACACACGCACCAATCCTTCTTTAACCTTCCCTACCTCCACCATGACTTTGACACAAGTATGGGAACCGCCACACGTTTCCAAGTCCAACACAGAAGCCCACACAGGTGAGGATGTACTGGGCTTTGTTGTCCCACTTTGGCCTATCCCCAGCACCCTCCTTCTCCAGCCTCTTCAGATCCTTATAATTTGGGATCCGTAGATCCAGTCCTGGGTTAGGAAGTACCAGTCTCATGACAGCAGCCTGTGTCCTGTACTGTCAGTTAAGTATGTGTCGACCACATTTAAAGAAAAGGGTAAGTCCGGTCATTAACATCCACATGTGAGAGGCCCAGCAGTTCTGAAACAGGTTTATGATGTCTAACTATCTGCAGGCCACAGATTAACCATTAATGCACAGTCAGTATATATATATATATATATATATATATATATATATATATATACCCAGTGGCACTTTATATGTTGGTGTAAAGACATTGAAAAAACTAGAATCATTACTGTCAAAGGAAACCTTGTTCCAATTGTCACCAACATTATTTAAAAGTCAAAAAACCTCATGAGACTTATTTTTTTTCCCCACATTATTTATATAATTTCTTCAACATCAAATCTTTTCTTTCTCATGCCCATTACTATCTGAGTGAAAGAATCATTAAAATGGTGGAAGTGCTTTCAGAGTGCAGGTTTGTTGTGTGCACAAAACATTATGGCATTTAATCAACCCTATAGTACACCTCATTAACCTTATAAACATCACAAAGTTAGCCTAAAATCAATGGCATAATGTTGTTAACCAAAAATATATAATGATATTTTACAAAATTTAAGGTTGTTTCTCTGTGTTCTGTTCACTGGTTGAAGTACCATACCCTTAAAATACTCACAGAGCACCCAAATATACAGGGTCAGCTGGCACTGACATCAGAAATACAACTCCCTGTTTTTTCCCCAACGAATACAATTAATAAGATGTCAATAATACAGCTATGGTGAAGTTTTACCTTGATTCTGGCGCCCCCCTGTGGACAAAAGCAGTGATTCTTAGGAGTTAACCCTGACCTAACCCTGACCTCACAAGCTGTGTGTCCTCTGACCTCAGAAGCAAAGAATGATGTGACATATCTTTCTCAATTTTTAACATTTGGTTAGAATCATATGTAGTCATGAGGCAATGAGTGTGGAAATGGTTGTGGAAGACTTGGTATTGTTTAAGACGGGGAAAGTAAGCTTTGGAAGTGACAGCTATACTCACATTTTTAGTGCACACAAGCTTTTGGTGTGCACAAGTTTCAGTTCAGCCTTTGAAAATACAGCAGGGACAATAATTTCTTTTCATCAACAGCCATTTTTCTCTCATTAAATGCTGTTTTTTCATTGTGAATAATGTTTGTAAAAAATGTTCTTGTGCATTCTACCTAGCATCTTGCAACCAAACATCAGCCTCTGGCCTACAAATATAAAGCTTATGCTGAAGTGCTAAATACTGCAGTTCTTCTAGATTTTGCGTTGTTCAAAAAACAGTTTGAGTCTGAATAGTTCATTCCTTTACAATCACATACTGGTAATCTTTTTTAATAAGTCTTTATTCTCTAAGTTTTTAAACTTACAAATTTTCCCAATTTAATTCATGGCTGACTTAACTGATAAGGAGGGACACCCTGTAACTGTCTGCAAAGAGGCTAAAAGCCCATCTCTGTGTTATCCAAATTCAAACATAGCTAAGCTGAGTTCAGCAATTTGAATATGCCCTGTCAATGATGAGCTACATAGTTTTACAAGAAATTTTATTTTAAGTTTTGCTAAAATAAGTTAAGATCAGCGATGATTTTTTTTTTTGTTTGTTTTGTTTTTTTTGTGTGATAGAGCTGTTTATCCATGTGGTGCATTTGTGAGAACCATATTTATAAAACCATAATGCATTTGGAATTGCTGCACATCAGGTTATCCTTGAGATCATAGTTACAACTGAATCTGTGCTACATCAATGCTATCCCACAGTTAGCTAAATTAGCGTTTGGTGTGCAGGCATTTTATAAACATACAGAACCAAATTTCTTAGTCATAGGATGTTCTTTTTTGTGAACAACAAATAAATACCTGCACACTAAGAAATAATAACTTGTGTACACAAAGTAATAATTGTCCCTTCTGAGGGACTTAAGGGCTTTGTAGCCCTAGCATATATGATTTAAAAAGACATTTTAAGCTAGGCTAACAGGAGTACAACATGAACACATGTATGCTAATCTCTCAAGTGAACTTTATAGCTTTTCAAAGCACCATTTTACAATTTTCTTTTAATTAAAATTGACACAATACATAGCTGTAAAAAGGAGAAGAGGAAACGTCAACGTATGCAAATGTTCTTTAGATATATCCCATTAACTATCTCATATACTACTCACTGTAAACTGTCACCAGAAAAACTTAAGCAAATGTTCTCCAGCCTTCAGTGTTGTGAGTCACACTGGTGAAAGCATGAAGAGGTCTGCTCAGAAATATTCCATCCTCTCTCTGATGATTAGACACAGGCATAAAAAGACTGTTACATAACCATTTAAAAACCCTGCAGAGGGTTTAATGAATAAACTTAATGTGACTCCTTGGCCTTTTATAACCTTTGAATGCAGCCACTTCAGCTGTTTGTTAATGACATTGCAGTGCCAACTTCAACCTTTTGATGGTTTCCATCTAATATTTAGCATAAATGCAAGACTTGTGTTAACATCTCACCAGTACAAAAAAGCAAAAAGCACATTTTCCAAAATGTCAGATTCTTTCATTTAGGTACAACATACACTTAAATATGAAATATGACACCAGAGGAACTGAATATTACAGTAATAAGACAAGCTATACAAATTACAATCTAATCCTGAACTGCCTTATTTTACAGAAATACTTTAAAATTTACTTCTACATCACAAACCAATAGCCACTATAATGCACTCTAATATTGTACAGGGCATCAGAGAGAGAAAAAAGCAGCTCCCTGTTAGCATAAAGGGTTCACCAATAACAACAACAATCCACTTGTTATTGAATATTCTCAGTAAAAGTGCTCATTCACTCATTTTTCACTCATTTGTATTTTAGCAGAGATCGTGTCCACTTTGATGTCTCTGTCGTCCTCCTGCTTGCAGCATTTTTTCTGGAAAAATTTGTAGATAGCAAACAATGGGATGGCCAAACTGGGAATTCCAGCCAGGATGAAGATGATGACATTGATCCAGGAGGGATACGGACGGGCTTCAAGAGTGGGGAAATCTTTCTACAGCCAGAATCAAAGTAGATGTTAGCATTAGTAACATACAGCATCAAAGTGGGACTTGACAAAAATAAAGCAAAGTGAGTAAAATTACATTGGTTGTGAGTTCCTCATGTTGTGCTGTGTAATAGTAGAGTTATTCAACACAATCTAATATGTGCTTTAGAAAGAGCTGCTGTGAAGAGTTCACTCACCGCTTCCTGGTCCCACACCAGATAAGTTGCTGTCTTGGTGACTTGAGTCACAAAGTAGAAAATCAAGATGAAGATCATAATAAGAGGACTGACCACCCTCCACGTCACCTGCCAGAATATGTTGGGCTTATGGCCTATCATAAACTCGATGTCCTTGTTAAACCTGTTTGGAGGAAATGTGAGTGAGACATAATGTTAGCTGAGTGTGCATGAAAGCACCCATAAAATATGACCCTGCACTTTAATCAGAAACTGTAAATAAAGCAGACTAAGTGGCTTTTTGTTTGCACCACGAGGATTCTGCTCTGAACTTGAAGGGAAAAAAACCCACTTCTTATTCATCTTAGTCTAAAAACTCATCTATATACTAACAGGAGCAAAGCCAGATTGAGCACAACAGCTGAGACAAAGTATACTCATTTCATAACTCCCCATAAGTTATGAAAACTTATGAAGACACAGTAACTTTGAAATCACATTTCCCAGCACAACAAAGCGCACATTCTTGCTACATCACAAGACACGCTGTACTTCTTTATCTGTCCTATAATGATACATTATCTCTGTTCAAGGTTGGAAAACAATGACTAATGATGTTTTCTTCCCACTCCTGCCAGGAACTGTCTTTGCTGTGGCTTGAAATTACTCAACAGGTGTCCCAGTCCAACATGATAAAAAGAGAATAGAGTATAGTAGGCGTCATTTAAATTCATTGTCAATGTTAACATGTGAATACACTTTTAAGTAAAACTCTGTACAAAGTAAGTAGTTTGTATTTTTTAACATGTTATTGTTGCATTCTGACATGTTCACATTTACCTTAAAGCCCTGAACACAAAGCTGCTCGTGGTACTACGGGTCATTATCTTGGACTCTGGTGTAATAATAATTTCTGGGTTTTTATTTGAGAAATAAGTCCTGTTTTTCATTTGCTGCAAAAAAGAGACTTGTTGCTGCAACTTTCTTGCCCCTGATATTGACTACGATGATGTTTTATACATGCATGCATCTTCACAGCCATGGAGCACTGACCTATTACAGGTCTTAAAGCTCTAACTCATCATTGTGACTTGTATTCTTAAGTTGGTTTGCCTGTGTTGTCTGTTCAAAGACAAAATCATTGGCATGTCTTCATTTATAAAGCAGTTCTTAACTTGCTTCCCTCTTATTTATGTGATCATATCAAGTTGAGAAATGTGGGAAATGGAACTTACAGTCTTCACTCCGTCTCTCATTCACAAGACCTATATTTGTTGTCCGTCTCTAAAGTGCGTCTTGAAATGGAATAAAGGATTTTTAGATATGCGGCTCCTGCAGTGTGGAACCTGTTGCAGGAGAATTTGGGTCTGAAGGAGCAGGTCTCTAAATTTTTTAATAAGTAGACTAAAGGTGTCGGAGAATGATGATGATTGCTTTGATGGCTGATTTTTCTGGTGATGTGCCTTTGTCATTGTTTTGTGTTGTCTGTAGTTTTGTTTTGTGACTTGCTGCTGTCTTGGCCAGGACACTCATATAAAAGAAGTTTTTAATCTCTGTGAGGCTTTCATGGTTAAATAAATTTATTATTATTATTTTTTAAATCTTCTTGAAAGACTTACCGATCTATCCCATAGATGTAGACAACGGCAATCATTTCACAGAATCCAATGACCAGGAGGGGGATAGAGCCAGCATAGGTGTCAAAAAGAGCTAACCAGTAGTTTCCAGAAGGCAGGGCAAATATGAGCCCGAAAGCAAAAGATATCAAGCAGACCATACCTGAAAAGGAAGAAAGATTACACTCTTTTATTATCGGATTTTTTTTCTTGGTGAAAAAAAACAAAACAAAAAAACTTTAAATTAAATGCCAAAAATTACCGCAGAAAACTTCCTTGGGCCAAGTTCGAGGCAGAATTTTGAGATCCTGCAAAGGAACCACGACTCCCTCAATATTTCCAAACATAGTGGAGAGACCGAGGCAGAAGAGCATGACGAAGAAGAGGACAGCCCAGAGAGGAGAAACAGGCATCTTTATGATGGCCTCTGTGAACACGATGAAGGCCAGACCTGTTCCCTCAACTCCCTAAATTGATGACAACAAACATTTCAGCCATTCGTTTTATTTTTGTCTGTGTGATGTCAGCATTAGCAGATAGAAAATATCAAAGTATTTCCGACTGACCTGGCTGAGAAATGAATTCATGTCACAATCCTGAAAGTTCAATCCACTGATGATATCTGGTTGCGTCCTGTTGAGATGCTCCAGAGCCTCATCGTAGTTGCTTGATGTGATGCTGTTTTCAGGGTAGTTGAAGGCATTCAAGAGCATCATGATGTTTCTATAAAGACACAGCATGAATTAGCATACATTATTTAGATGCTATTTTCTTTTATTTTGTTTTTTTTTTATATGATATAAAAAACTCACCCGTCCATGCAGTCATCATATTTTTCTGTGGCCCTGAAGCCGATGATGGAGTAGATGACAGTTGCTGAGTACACCGAGGTGCAGCCGTTGATGATGGAGATGAGAACAGCATCCTGCTCACAGTTGTTACTAAGAGGGACAAATATGAGGCTTGTCAGGCTTTATATTTGAAAAACAAGGAGCTAATTGGAGGAATGAGTGATTTAGTGAGACACTTACTGAATAGAGTTGTAGCTGGAAAAAGAAATGAGACCACCGAAAGCCAAGGAGAAGGAATAGAAGACTTGAGCACCTGCATCCAGCCAGGTCTGTGGATTCATTAACTCATCTACCTGGAACAGAATCAAAAGTGTGATCATTCTTGCGTCAAAATGTTCTGTACCTTTTCAGAATTTATTGATAGTATGTCTCTGAAGTTTTGGTCGATCTGCTTTGCTCAACTTTTCTATTCTGACCACAGGCGAGTTTGTCTCAGAATTTTGTGTTGGACTTTTTGTTTTCTTCAAAAAAATCACAATATATTTTTTGTCAGCATGCTGGTTAAGTGGTTAGATCAGAGCTTACATCTGGTGTGAAGAGGAACTTTATTCCCTCCACAGATCCCTTCAGTGTCAGTCCTCTGATGAGGAAGATTGTGAGGACCAGATAGGGCAGAGTAGAGGTGACATAGACCGCCTGATAAACAAGACAGTGGAAAAATTAGCAAAAGACAAGCCTGTGTGTGTGTAAAATTAATTAGACTTTTTTGGTTCCCTCAGACCTTTCCTGTGGTCTCGATTCCCCTGATGCAGCAAACATACAGCAGAGTCCACGCAGCCACCAAGGCGAGCACCATCCACCACTGCAGACTCCCAGCTGTATCGATAGCTGTTGAAGTGTTCAGCGTCTCTCTGTACCAGAAGTAGTCGACAGTGGTGCTCCGAGCACACTCCTCCACCAGGCCTGGAGAGGAAGAGACCTCAGGGTTTAGGCTGATTGTACATCAGATATTTTGGAGCCCCTTTGTCTACTGTTTTGACACATGACCACATACCTGTCCTGTTGGCATTGAGGGGACACTGGCTCCAAGGAAGAGGATCCTGAAAGGAATTGAAGAGGTACCACATGATCCAGGCCATGATGGTGTTATAGTACATGCCCACCAAAAATGAGACAAGCAAGGATGCGATACCTGAAAAAGAATGAAGCAGTCACTGATGCTTTAAAAGAATTAAAATCTGTGAGTATCAAGCTGGTGGCAGCTTGGGGACAGCATTCAGGAACAGCACGAGTGCCTGTGATCCCGTCTGCATATTCATATTTCAATGCTGGTAGAATTTCAACCAAATAAGATGGAGCAATAATATTTTTTGTAAATTAAATCAGATGAGTTAAACTTTCCAGCATGTCTCTGAGTGCTATTTCTTCGATGTGTTTGTAGAAATCCAATTATAAAGCACAAACAAAAACATTGTGATCCAGACTGCTGTTGCTAATATTGCTTCCTACCTTGAATACACATCATCACATTTCTTATATTTACATTTTTGAGGAATACAGCCATGACAATTTAGTACTTTACAAAAACATGTTAGATTTTCATATTTGGGAAGTAAGGGTTGTATTGATTTATTGCATAAGCTTTATGCAAAAAAAAAGAAAAAAAAAATAATAATAAAACACCACAGCATGTAAAAATGTAAAGATATGCTCTGGCAGTCTTGGTATGGTAGGTCATAAAGGTTAACTGAATACTACACCTGGCACGCAAGCTGAAGCAGAGCAGCAGTGCAAACATACAATATAGTATTATGTCATGCCCCCTTTCAAAGTCTAGCTTGGTGGTAATCCATTTGATTGTCCCCAAGACACAGAAGGGAGCTTGATGGTTGTAGGATTTTCTGGGGACCTTGTGCCACGCAGATAACACTAATCCTTCAAATAACATTAGTGTGAACTTTGCCATTAACATGGCTGTAAAATGAACAGCTATGTGGTTAAGTGTGTGTGTGTGTGTGTGTGTGTGTGTGTGTGTGTTTTCACCTACCGACTCCTGTTAGATATGGACTGATTGATCTCCACACTCCCACGCTGCCTCTCCTCAGGCGCTGACCGATAGCAAACTCCAGGTGCAGAAGTGGGATTCCCTCCAGGACCAGCAGGATGAGGAACGGTATCATAAATGCTCCTAGAGGAACAAAATTCCCATTATGTGAGTGAGTAAGTAAATAATCAGCTGTAGACTTATTAACATAAACACAAATAAAGCTAACAGAGTGTCATAAGAATTCACAGTGCTTCTACATAGTGCTTAAGCACATAACTCAATTCATTTTAAAATGAACTAACACAGGAAGGTGGACTCCCGCACACTGTTTAACTTGCAAGAAAAAACTTTTATTTGCAACGTTTCAGTCTCAGACCTTCATCAGGCAAAAAGTGACCTTCCTGTGTTAGTAGACTTTTTTTTCTCCGACACACCTGTTGTACATTGGATGTGCGAAGTGCTCTCCTGCATTTTAAAATGAACTATCAGCAGTTTAATGGATAAAAATTTGCTTTAAAAGTTAATGGACCCATTTTAATAGGTTATGATACTCTACAATGCAATACAACAATACAACTCAAATATATATTTTTGACAATGGGATATGATACAGTATACTACGATAACGCAGTAACATACAATATGAATCAGCGTAACATGATTTGATACATTGTTTGGTATAAAGTGCCACATATTTGGATGTGATCAGAAATGAGAAAATGTGTTGTAATTATGATGATTCACTTTGTTCCCAGCAGTGAAATATGAAAAGTGACCAATTGAAGTCACTGTTGAACAAATCGCCATTTCTACTATTTTGAATAGATACCAGATTTGTTTTAGGACACTAGTGTTCAGACTTCTTTTGTATGACCTGTGATACCTATGTTTGTTTGTGTTTCTATGTATAAATATTGAGTTTTATATAAAACTACACGTTTCTGCATATAAATGATTTCATATCAACCATAGTAGATTAAGAAGATCCAAAGTGTCTAAAGATACATTTTTGAGAACAGATTATAGGTTAATTTCACTTAAACTCTCAAACTACACACATTGCTCAGTTTCTTTTTGGAGCTTTTACATTTTGATGATCTCCTGGAGGAATTCCAACACTTTTGTCCCAACTCACCTCCTCCATGGCTTTGACACAGGTAAGGAAACCTCCAGACATTTCCCAGTCCTACACAGAATCCCACACAGGTGAGCAGATACTGGGCTTTGTTGTCCCACTTAGGCCTGTCTCCAGCTTCCTCAGTTTCCATCCTCTCAAGCTCTTTATGAGAAAAAATCCGGTCATCTAGTCCTGGGTTTGGTAACTTCAGCTTCATTGTTCCTTTTCGAGAACTTAACTGGATTTAGAAATTGAAAAAAAGAAGTAGCAGATAAGTCTCAGATGAGAAACCAGTTGACTACTTTGTTACTTCCCAGACAAATTATCTAGGGGCTGCGTCCTCTCTCGTGAGATCTGTCAGAACTGTGTCTCTCAGAATCATTCACTGTCTCTGGGTGTCCTAAAAAGGGCACTGAGCTATTTTACTTTGACCTACGGCACAAAGCAGCAGTTATCAGTAGCTCATTGCAGTCTGTTTTGCATTATGTCAGCTCAGCATGTTCTAGTGGAAAAAGGTGCAACCTCCATGATAATGGTTAATACATCACATGTAGTCATCAAAACTTTTCCTTCAAGAAGAGTTCAGGATTCATGAGCTGGGTGAAAGAAGATCATAAATGTGATGTGTTGTTAAAAAAATAAGGAAACTGATATTTTACTTCATTTAAAAGTTCAAAGTTGTGGCCTTGTGGAAGTTTTCCATTTAGTTGGACTGGCAATGACACAAAGTTTTATCGCATTTCTAATCACATTTTATCTTACACATCAGACATTTATCAGATTGTTTTATGATGAAAGGATGATTTCAGGGTCAAATGAGCTGGACTTAATTGCTTTCAACTAACCTAACACGTCAACATGGAACCAGTTGACATTAAATTTAATTAAAGTCATTGTTTCATTTTTTTGAGGACACAGCAACTGAAAACCTCACTGAGCTTTTTTTTATGGTTGATGTGTATATTTTGAGTAATAATCTGCACGGATTAAATGAAATGTTTTCTATTCTCATATCATCACCTTTTTTTGCAGTATATATGTTGTGTAATTTAGACTCTACGTAAAACTTAACAGTTCTCTTCCATACAATTATTAACTAAAGAAAGCAGGTGTTGCAATCTTTGAAGTGGTTGTTTATGAATGGAAACCGTAACAAGTCATATCTGGGCTGCTGTGACAATGCTTTTAAAGTTTTACTCATGTACAATATGTGTCACTGCTGTAATCTAATGAAATCAAGTTAATCAAACACCTATCACTTTGTTCAAGAGTGGACAATATCTTCAGATTGATGCATTTTCCCAAACTGTTTAATTTTTGCTAGTAAGTGTCAACAAGTTGCTGGTATTTTTGGAAAAAATAAAACTTCCTTTATCAAAAGTGTGTCAATGAGCATTCTATAGCTTTTAAGGTTTGACACTTTTGAACCCAAGTTTTAGTATTTTTTGAGACTGAATATTTCTGTTGAAACCAGAACCTATCTGGAACTTTTCCCACACATTTACATGCTTTATTTAATTTTTTTTTTTTTTTTTTTTTTTTTTTGAGGGGGCCTTCCGGTAACATCTGAGAAAAAAAAAAACAAAACATACTTGTTACGATAAAATACACTACTCACAATAAGTTAGGGATATTGTTATTTACATGAGTGCTTTTCCTGTTTGGTCTGAATTTTAATGAAATGAGTAATAGTTCCCTTTGATATAACTATTAATGAATGAGACAAAACACCATTTTCATTAGTTCAAAATTATTACAATTTAAATTTAGACAATAACAAAGAGCCCCAAATAACCAAAACTGACAAAGTCGGTAGCAGGTGTTTCCACCATTTACCACAATGACAGCTTGATTTGGCAGCAGTTCTGTCAGGTCACACACACACACACACACACACACACACACACACACACACACACACACATATATATATGTATATATATATATATATATTAGTGGTGGGACTTTGTCGCGTTAATTCGATAATTAACGCGGGGGAAATTAACGGCGTTAAAAAATTGACGCATTTAATCGTATTTTATTTTATAGTCTATATCACACAGAAGGGTGCACGAGTTTCTGGCAGACGGATTATAGCGACGCACTGAGTGATGGATAACACTACTGTTGACAGTGCCTTGCTTAGCTCGGTAGATGGAAAATTTACTTTTAAAAAACAGTCGCCGCGGTCCATCAGTGCGAGCCAATTCACACTGCATCCGGAGCGGAGCGCAGCTCAGCGTACTCATAGCAGCTGGATACACAAGATCACAGGAGAACCATATGTTCCCGCAGGAATCACACCCATGACAACTACTTTCATGATATTTAGTATGTTAAACTCACCTGCCCTCCCAGAGCTTCATTAATTCAGTCCTTCCCTTTGAGTCTCTGTTGGTGTCCTTATATAAAGGATGTGTCTTATCGTATATAATTATCTGGTTTTCCGCCTCCAATATAAACTTTTCCTCGTCCATGGCGTCAGATTTCCTCTGGGTCTGACCCGCTGATGACTGCTGGCCCTGTGCCAGTGTCGAAGTTTTAATATACGAGGATAATTTTACGATCGACAGGCTGACCATGGTGCTTTATTTTGAAAAGACCGGAAACTGATCGTTTTTCGTGTGTTTTCCTGTTTAGTACGATATGCTCTGCGGAAATTGACGCGTTTTCAAAAAAACATCTTTTGAGCAAAATAAACAGGATTTTGTAGTTTAAACTTCTGTATGTGACTATTCAATGATTTAGTCTTCTACCAAAATCTGTTTGAAAAGCTTCTGATGTTGAATATTGATGCGATTAAAATACGATTAATTACGATTAATTAATTACAAATGGCATAATTAATTCGATTAATTTTTTTAATCAAGTCCCACCACTAAAATATCTCTCTCTCTCTCTCTCTCTCTCTCTCTCTCTCTCTCTCTATATATATATATATATATATATATATATATATATATATATATATATATATATATATATATATCTATATCTATATATATAAACATAGCTTTTAATCAAAGACATAAAAAAACAGGCAGAAAAAAAAGTTTAATCTAATAACTCAACATGTGCACATAATACCCAAAGCTCACACAAAGTTTAAAGGAGTCAATAATATATAACATGTATTGCACTGGCCCATGTTTTTAAAGTATACATTCAAATTAAGGTTTTAGTTGAATGTCTTCGACATCCTAAGGGCGATTACTGAACAGGTCATATTTCTGATAATATAAGATATGAGGAATGTGAGTTTGCACATGCCATATAAAGTAGCAGAAAAAGTAAACATTGAAAATTTCTCAGTTGTCAAATGTTAAACTCATGTCGAGGCTGTTCTTCTTCTTGCAGCAGTGTCTCTGAATCAGTTTGTACAAAGCCACCCCGGGGATGAAAAGACTGGGGAGCCCGGCCAGAAGGAAGATAACAACATAGATCCAGCTGGGATACGGTAATGTTACCAAGGATGGGAAGTTTGCCTGTGAACACAATGAGGGATGTATTAAAGAATGAAAATAAATATCAAAGACATTTAAGAGCACTTTGACTTATCAGACTTGGGAATCATACCGAGCTTGGACTCCAGGTAATGTATGTCAGTTGGTCTTGGACTTTAGTGATGAAATAAAACACAAAAATTAGTAAGACGGTCAAAGGGCTGATGACTCTCCACGTGGCCTGCCAGAAGATGTTTGGTTTGTGTCCAATCATGAACTCAATGTCTTCGCTAAACCTGACAAAGGAAACAGATCAGACTCAGGAATCTGCAGTTAAACTACCATGTTTGATTTTATAAATCTGGATTTGACACTTCATGTAACTACGTGAGGAATTATGGCATGGTTGTCTGACCTGTCCATCCCATACAGGAAGACCACACAAGTCATCTCACAGAAGGCGATAATGAATAGAGGGATGGAGCCTGCAAATCTGTCAAAGACCTCTAACCAGTAGTTACCAGACTGCAGACCGAATATGAGGGCGATCAAGAAGGATACCAAGCAAACAATTCCTGAAAACACAGAACACAAATGACCTATTTACAACCATTTCATGGTACAGATGTACTTATTGTTAGCATACTGGGCTTCTTAGGTGTCTGAGGTCAATCACCTGTGATTACTTCTTTTGAAAAACACTTTGGAAAGATCTTGAGCTCCTGCAAAGGAGCCACAACTCCCTCTAAAAATCCAAACATGGTGGAGAGCCCAAGGCAGAAGAGCATGATGAAGAACAGAACAGACCAGAGAGGAGAGAGAGGCATCTTAGTGATGGCCTCTGTGAACACGATGAAGGCCAGACCGGTCCCCTCCACTCCCTAGAGCACAAGTGAACAACCAGCTTTATCATTCAGAGGACTTTTTAAACAGAGAAAAGAGTCAAATAAGTTTGATAAATAATAACATTATCATACATCACTGAGGAAGGTTTGCAGCGTGCAATTGCCGAGTTCCAGCCCTTCAATGGTCTGTGACCCTGAGACTGTGCTGTTGAGATGTTGCAGCGCTTCATTGTAGTTGTCTTCTGTGATTGAACCCTTAGCTAGATCAAATGCATTCAGCAGCGCCATGATGTTTCTGGAAGAGAACATATTAGAACAAATAGGTGAAAATGAATTCATTCAATGCAACACTACATGGACAAAACTAACTTCTGTGGTTTCTGTTTGCAGTTTGAGTAGTACTAATAAGTTACAAATCAGTTTCAGAAAGTCATTGCAGTGGGGCAAGCAGGCAAAATGTATTCTGTGATAATGACGTCCCATTTACAGTAATCTGACAAGTATTTATTTATTTCTCTATAGTACAAGTACAGCAAACAGAAAACATTTTCTTGAGTGATTTTCTTCCTATCTTGAGACTAGACCTGAAAAAGCATGCATTTTGGTTTTTGCAAATCTAAATAATTAAATTGATCATGATTTTGCTTCTCTAAGTATCTCTTCATTCCAAGTTGACCTGGACAAAATTGTTCTCTTGATTCCATAGGACTTGACTAAAGCCCCTGTGTGATTTGCTACTGCTGAACTGTGCCTCACCAGAAACAAAGAAATGACCAGAAATGACATAATAAAAATGAATGTAAGAGTAAAATACAGTAAAATACAGTAAAGTTAGTATTGGGACTCGTCGAATGTTAACTGCTGGTTATTAGATGAATGACTGAGACATCTTTTGCTGTGAGTTGATGATGACTGCCAATGTGTTCTCAGACTTGAAAAAAAACAAAACATTTTATTTAAAAGCGCCTTTCTAACCACTCAAGGACACTTTACAGAGTACTTTAAGAATAATAATAAATAAAAAAAAACAACAAGCAAAAGTAACACCAGGTTCAAAAGGATCAGTGACTTTAGTGGATTTTTAAGAGAGGTCGTGATTAAATGTTTCTGATGTCTGGTGAGAGTGAGTTCCAGAGTTGGGGAGCAGAGTGACTGAAAGCTCTAGGCAGGAGGTTGTAGATGGTCATAAATGTAATCAGAAGGATTTTGAAGGTGATTCCAGGAGCCAGTGAAGCTGCTGAAGGATGTGGGTGACAGCAGTAGCTACACTAATCAATGCGGGAGGTGACGAGTCTATGGATCAGGATAGCATCGGTATGAGGGGTGAGAGGGGGCGGAGACAATTAATATTTTGTAAATGGGAATATGCAGACCGGGTTATGTTATTGGTATTAGAGTGAAAAGGGGGTGAACTGTTGAGGATGACACCCAGACTGATAAGCTGAGGGGAGAGGGATGTGGTGGAGCTATCAATGGTGAAAGAAAACTATCAGCTTTGGATAAGGTGGATTAAGTACCAACAAGAAGGAGTTCAGTTTTATCACTGTTAATTTTAAGGAAGTTAGAGGTGAACCAGGATTTAATCTCAGAGAGGCAGAGGGTGAGGGAGGAGAGTGGGAGGGTGGAATTCCGTTTGCTGGACTGATAGAGCTGAGTGTCATCTGCAAAGCAGTGAAGGTGGATACCAAATTTGCAGAAAGTATTGCCAAGTGGGAGGAGGTAGATGATGAAGAGGAGGGGCCCCAGGACAGAACCCTGGGGCACATCTGAGGTGACGGGATGGCTGAAGTGAAGGATTTGAGTTGGATGAACTGAGTGCGGCCTGTGAGGTAGGACTGAAACCAGTGCAGGGAGGTGCTAGTGATACCTATGGAGCGGATAATACCAGAGTCAGCTGCCATGAGGAGGTCATTGGTAATCTTTCTGAGGGCTGTTTCTGTGCTGTGGCAGGACAGAAACAAGACTGCAACTGTTCATAAAGGCTGACTAACATCTGTCAAAGATATCCTGAAAGTAAGTAGATCTAATATTACTGGCACATACCCATGAAGACAGGCATCAAACTGCTCTGTTGCACGGAAGCCGATGATGGAGTATATGACGGTGGCAGCATAGATGGAAGTTACGCTGTTTACCAGGGCGATGATAACAGCATCCTGCTCACAGTTGTTGCTGAAAACAACAAAAACAAAAAACATGAAACATTTTTACTTATGATAGATAATTTTCAAATCTGAGTAAACACTTTTCAAGCTACGCGATAATTATGTTTTCTTTACGTGCCATTGTGCTATTTATACTTGAACCTCTGTGATGCTGGGTTCAATGTCTTATGTAACAAAGAAAGAAAACAGATCCTTTTGTTCTGTTATTTTCCCCTGATAAAACTTCAGTAGAAGTAAAATAGACTTTGTGTTTATGGAAATTGAACCTACTGAACAGGGTTGTAACTGGAGAAAGAGATAAGGCTTCCAAAGGCCAGCGAGAATGAGTAGAAAACCTGAGCTCCAGCGTCTAGCCATGTTGATGGGTTTATCAGTTCATTGAGCTGAAATGGATAATATCATCAGCAAGGTTAATATCTGTAGATCAAATGAGAAGGAGAAAGTATGATAACAGTCATGGCTTTGCTTACATCTGGTGTGAAGAGGAACTTGATTCCATCCACGGATCCTTTGAGAGTCAATCCTCTGATGAGGAAGATTGTGAGAACCAGATACGGCAGGGTGGAGGTGATGTAGACAGCCTGAAAGACAGGAAAGATAAAGAGTTTTTATCCTTAAAAAATATGAGCTCTAATTAAAAGTTTTTCAAAGAGTCATTGTGTCTTTGTTTAGGATGTCACATGGAGTGAAAAGTTAGAGCAATTCTGATGATCATGACTGACAAATATAAAATAAAAAAGTTATGAAAATGAGGTGGTAGGGACCAATTTGACGCTCTCTCCTGAGACCCAAAGTCATTATTGGGACTGTTGTCTTAACTGCTTCACTTTAACTTTCCAGTGGCTTTGTATTGTTTGTCATTAAAGTGATTTAGATGGAACTGTATAGCTAAAAGTGCCACAAACTTGTCAAGTGACTGCAGTTAACCTCTCTGTGATACTTTTTGGCGTTAATACACTAAGCTTTGACATCAGCTCTTGCAAAATGGGAAAAGGATCTGTTGTGTAATTTTGGCAAATTCCCTTTGGTGTTCCACCCACATTTTTTTAAATAACAAAAGACACTTTTTCTGTCTGTTTTATTAAAGTTACGTTGCATAAAGACACACTTTTAGAAACTTTTTAATGCACCCAGTCAAATTTTAATCGTGCATTTTGTGTCTGTTTTATTAAAGTTACGTTGCATAAAGACACACTATAGTTGTCCTACCTTCCCTGTGGTCTCGATCCCTCTGATGCAGCAGAGATAGAGCACAATCCAAGCAGTAACCATACAAATCAAAATCCACCATTGCAGACTTCCAGAGTCCTGGATAGTCTCGGAAATGTTCAGTGTTTTCCTGTACCAGAAGTAGTCCACCGGACTGCTGCGTTCACATTCTGACACTAAACCGACAAAAAGGAAAGACACACAAAACTGATTGCACGGTCCATTAAGAGTGATTGGGTTAAAACAGTAACAATCTCTTCAAAAGGGGGGCCTGCCTGTTAGGTTTTTATTGAAAGGACATTGACTCCATGGCAGGGGGTCCTGGAAAGAGTTGAAGAAGTACCACATCACCCAGGCAATGATGGTGTTGTAGTACATGCCCACCAAGAATGAGACAGACAAGGATGCAATACCTGAAACATAGAGGTGAAAAACATGAATCCTCCATGATTTTACGCACAGGACCAAAACAGCTATTACTGTTCCTCAACCACAGTTACAAATTACAATTACAATAATACTACTACTACTACTACTACTACTACTACTACTACTACTACTACTAATAATAATAATAATTATAATAATAATTCAGTTTAACAAACATCCTTATTTTAGATCAGGAACCATGGTAAAATAAAATAAAATAAAATAAAAAGTATGAACCAACCAATTCCAGCTAAGTAGGGGTGAACTGCAGCCCAAGCCCCGACACTGCCTTTTCTCAGGCGTTGGCCGATGGCAAACTCCAGATGCATCAAGGGGAGACCCTCCAAAACAACCAGGATCATAAAAGGGATAATAAAAGCACCTGTGGACACACCAATACAAGATTAGATTACTATGGATATAAAAGGGCCGGCGTGTTAGATACACCTACTTCACTACAACTGTTCATGAATGAGACAGCCTTCATGTCCATCATATTGCATATGGGTATACTTCTATCGAAAACAGGTTTTAGTTCTAACACAAATCCATTAAATTCATGTTTTAAAACATGTTAAATCATCACATAAGAGTGTAATAGAAATAAACAAGGTAACTTTTTACTGTGTCGATTATCTTACACGTTGTTTAATACAGTTCAGTTTCAAGGCTAAAATGCTTATTAAGCCCACATTAGTAGATAGCAGATTTATATCAACTGACATTGAAAAGCTGAATTACACACGATTATTATTATTATTATTATTATTATTATTATTATTATTATTATTAATAATAATATTAATAATAATAATAATAATAATAATAATAATAATAATAATAATAATAAGCCCTGCGATTGACTGGCAACCAGTCCAGGGTATACCCCGCCTCTCGCCCTAAGCCAGCTGGGATAGGCTCCAGACACCCGCGACCTTGAATAGGATAAGCGGTACAGAAGATGAATGAATGAATGAATGAATTATTATTATTATTATTATTGTTATTATTATTATTATTATTATTATTATTATTATTATTATTATTATTATTATTATTAATAATAATAATAATAATAATAATAATAATAATAATAATAATAATCATCATTTTGAGTGCATGTTATGCCCTCAGTGATGCATCATGGTTTTACCACGCTGTTAATGGTATGTATGTGCCCTTAACAAGTTTAACAATGTTTCTGAAACGAACTTTTGAAGCAAATGGCCGGAGCGGCCATATTGGAAATGAGGCAGGCTGTGAGTCTCCACAGTAACTGCCATAGGGCGCTCCACAGTCATGTGATCTGAGCTGGGCCTCTGAATGGATGATCTGATGATCTTAATATTGTTGAATCTGCCAAGTAAAAAAAAAAAATCAACCCCCGCACAGTGCGTGCCGTTAGCAAAATTAGCGATTCAAACGGGAGACATTCTTTGAACCAGGCTGTCAATGTGGTTCTTTTGGCCGTGAAACGGCTTTCTTTGGCTTGGTGTGTATATGACTTCCAGTACTTCCGGAGCCAGCCTCAAGTGGACACCCGAGGAACGGCAGACTTTAGCACTTCCGCATTGTCTCATATTTTCAGACTGGAGGTTTCCCCTTGATCTGACCCCGTACTTCCTGCCTCTATAGAAAAATAAGTACATTTCATCAGCAAAGATTTACAACAAAAGGGAGTAATGCTTTAGTATTTTCTTGCATCTTAAAAATAATGAAGGAAAAAAAAAATAAGTCCACAAAAATCCACAATAAGATTTTTGCTGCATTTTACGGAGTTTGTTATTAAATGTTGATTCTACAATTTAATTCACTTGCATCTTGTCCGGTCCAGCATGGACTCAATGTGAAGTTTTGTAGTAACCCCCCCGCCAAATAAAATAAATAAATAAATAAACAGATTTTCGGCAGTATAACTTTTTAGGATTTATTAGTTTAATATTTAAATGCCAGATGAGATTAACTTACCTCCCCCGTGGCTTTGACAAAGGTAAGGGAACCTCCAGACATTGCCCAGTCCCACACAGAAGCCCACACATGTGAGCAGGTATTGAGTTTTGTTGTCCCATTTGGGCCTGTCTGTAGCCGTCTCCTTCTCCAACTTCTCCAGATCCGCATGAGAGGGAATCCTTTCGTCAAGCCCTGGGTTGGGAAGAACCAGTCTCATGATGTCTGTTAAGTTAGTGTGGGCTGCAGAACCCAAATGCCCAGCAGGCTTCCTCAGTGGGAGAAAGATGTGAGGATTGGGAGCTGCTGGCTGTCCAAAGTATAACTGCTGATAAGAGAGTGCAAGTGTGTGTGGGGGGTCAGGTGTATGTATGTCTTGGAGAGAGAGACAGTGACATAGTGTATGGCTATACATCCTTTTAATGTTTACATCTCATATGCCCATCCTTAGGCACATAAAAGGATAGAGTAGTGGGACAGGTTTTATTCCTGACAACAATTATTCACCATGTTTTAGATTTGCGAATGCTTGAGATCTGACTCCCAGAAAGTGGTAACTTGTTACAAATATTCAAATGTGAACGCCTCACAAGACTAACTCCAGCATTTTTAACTACATAATTGCATTTTTTACACCTGTCAAATAGATTTAGTTTATTTATATATAGATTTAGTTACATACAGGGTGTGTCTCCCTGGATATTTGATTGCATGGTATAGCACTACTTGAGCAATGACAAATACAGTCGTAAAGATATTTGAGTAAACAATTGCAAAACCAAATTTACTGTACGTACCATCAGATTCTCCAAAGATACAATTTTGAGTAGCAACAAATGAAATGCCTGTACGAATGACATTTCTATGCCAGTATCATCACTGCTACAATGCTATGCTAATTTTAGAACATTCTGACTCCTTCTACTAAAACTGATACTTTCATTCCTTGTTCTTGCCACTGTAACTTATAAAATGCTGCAAAGTTTTCCCCTCATGGTGGGTTAAGATAAGATAACACTAGGTCCTGTCTGTTAGATGGGACTTAGTGTTATCATGTCTTGAAGTTTTTTTTCTTTTTAATTAATTAATCAGGAGCACAGCTGAGACAAGTTCCTTTTTTTAAACATATTAAAAAACATTATTTTGTGAATTGGTGCTGTAAAATAAATACTGACAGGGAGACAGCACTCTGGTAGATAAGATAAGGCTTCCGTTTTAGGGTTTTTTTGTGGTCCCTAGAGCTTACTCAGTATAACTATAATATTTTCTCAATTATTTGAATTAACTAAACCAAACAAAACAAAACAAAAACAAAAACAAAAAAACATTAAGACAGTAGAATCAGAGATGACGGACCAAAACCAGAGAGAGAGATAAGGGTTTGACAAAGAGAAGGACGTTCTTTTGAGGCACAGCACCCCCCGTGTGAGCACGTTTGTGGTGAAATATTAATTCCTCACCATGACAACATGAGTAGATGTGCATTTCATAAATTCATGTTTCTGCAGTTATGCTATGAGTGACCATTATTATTAACCTCATTATTTTATATGTGCCTGACAGCAGTGATACATTTGTAACATATGGCTTCATCAGTTGACAAATGTAGTGCAATTCATCCAATGAAAACCTGAATCTTTAGTACAGGATGTCATCAGGGACAACAAAAGGATTGCATCTATCCCTAAAAATATTTTCTCTCCTGAGTGCTCCTCTCACGATCTGTGCACCAGGACAGGCTCTTCTGATAATGGGCAGGCCATATTCAGAGAGAGCTGATTGGTCAGGAGGTGGTGCTTTTATACTCCTTGATCTCTTATCCAAAACTTAACCAGTTTAAGTGTTCAGCATAAGTTACTATGGTGATGTACCACGCTTAGGCCCTGTTCTCACTCAAAAACACACAAATAAAAACACAGAAACGCTGAGGTACTGTAAAGCTGTAGTATGCATGCCAGGCCTGTAGTTTGTGATATAACTGCAGTCTTTTGGTAGCTCTGCCAAAGAAGAGGTGGGCTCATCATCTGGGAAATATATTGAATACATCTCCGCTGATTGCAGAAGTGGTGCAACAGATACATATTTTGTTGAAAGGCTGTCAGCAGATTCAGCAGCACAAGCACAACATGGTAGTCCACCATTGAGCAGATGTTGTTCAGTTTGTGCATAGCAACTAATGTCCCACAATGAAAGTGTAATGTGCACGCGCAAAGTGGAGCGTGATGTCAGTACCTTTGCATTTAATCCGAAATCTTTGCAGTGTAAACAGGGCCTATGAAGTGAGTCTTTGAGGTCATTGTTTAATAATTTTGAATAAGAATTAAAAGTTACTTTATTCAATAACCTGTTTTTGCGTTGTTTGCTGAGTACTCTTTGATGCCCATCAACAGGATCTTTAATATCAATAGGAGACTGGGTTTAGTCACACCTCCATATCACTCAGCTTATTGCTGTTTTGAAGCACATCAGCTCATTCATGCAGATGATTTATAGCTGAGATTACCACTCTATATTTAGACATAATTCCTTACCATGTTGGAGGACACTCCAGAGAAAGCGATAAGGTGATATAAAATGAGCAGGTGTTGAGAAGTGTGAAGAAATCTTTGAACTTAAGCCTCTCTTTTACAACCAGTCATTAACATAAGATGCACACTTCTAATATCACCTGCACTTAACACGTGTAGGTGATGCTTCTCTCTCTCTGTAGTGAGTGGAAAAAGAAGTGGTTTTCTGACCTCAAGTGGTCATGTAGAGGAAATTTTGAGTGTTTTTCCCCCTCGGGATAGTTTACATACAAATACTGGTACTTGAGACACAATGACAACAACATGTAACCCATGCACTAACCCTCCTGAACCAATTCTGCACAGTTCCTGCTTAACACTCAATTTGAAGTTCTAAAAGACCCCTTTTTCAAAACACTACACACAATTCTCTACATTTGGCACAATTTTCATGAAGACAATCTCTTGTTTTCACGAGAAAACAGTGTCATTCAAAACTAACATAAGGCAACAGGTAAGCGTTTCTGTTTTCGAGGGGTGGGGGGTGGGGGGGGGGTGTGAGCCGCACCCGACCCCTGCCAAGCACCCATCCACCTGGTCCATCCCACAACCACCCCTCACACCCAGTTACCCCCACACCCCCACTGCTGAACCAGATGCCCCCTAGGGTCCCAGAAGCTAGGCCCCCCAGGGGCAAGTGGAGGGGGGCCTGCCACTGAGCATATGAAGGCATGGGTCCAGGTCCCAGCTAGCCACTTGGGACTTAAGCCTTTCTTCGACAACTAGTCATTAACATAAGATGCATGCTTCTAACATCACCTGCACTTTACATGTGTAGGTGATGTTTCCCTGACTGTTCTTCCAGCTTCTCTAAATCTCCTCCTCCAGCCCGAGCACTAAATGTGCACAGGCAGGCAACAGGCCGAAGGAGTGAGACTAGAGAGAGCAAGGGAAGAGAGGGAGAGAAAAGGGGAGAGACTGGAATAACTGGCAACATGTAACAGTACTATGGTTCAGGTCACTGGGGATAATCTTGGTTTGCATTGTCTGTTTGGTTTTAGGGCTCGACACTGCTGTTATTTCTGTCTCCTTGTGGAACACTGTTTTCAAACTATGTTCTGTGAAGATGATCCTGAGGTTGTTTTAAGAACTGTTGATACACATGCGCAGCACTGTCAGACTGTACAAACAGATCCTCGGCTGCCTCGGGTACATGGTGTGAAATGTGCTTGTCTGTTGAATTCACTTCAGTATTTCAACTCAGTTAACAACTTCTCAGTAATGCATGATATTTTAGAAGGAGTTGGTCAGTTTGAGGTGAAACTCATTCTGAAGTACATTCAAGACGTCTTCCTAAGTGCTGAACAAATGGCTGGTAGAATACATGACTTTGACTTTGATTTCAACCAGCAGCGAGACCGTCTGCCTCTGCCAACATATAAGTTTCTGGATAGAGGTAATGATTTGGGGTTGAATGCCATACAGTCTTGATGCTTGTTATGCAATATGTCTTTGCTATTTGGTGATTTGATCAAGATTGATGATAAACACTGGTATCCCCTACTTTTGCTTTTGCATACTGTTAACATTGTATTTTCACCAGTCCTGTCAGAATGCATGACCATACATCTCAAACAGTTAATCAGTGATCATGATTGAATGTTCAAGCAATTATTTCCTGAAACAAATCTCTTGGGGCAGCTGTGGATCAGTGGTAGAGTTGTCGCCCCACAGTCAGAAGGTCCTGGGTTTGATTCCAGCTCCCGCAGTCACATGCCAAAGTGTCCTTGAGCAAGACACTGAACCCCAAGTTGCTCCCACTGTTGTTCTGTGGTGTGAATGTATTAGATATAGCTGATGGCTTCTGCCTTAGTATCAGCCTGCCATCAGTGTGTAAATGTGGTGTGATTGGGTGAATGAGGCTAGCAGTGTAAAGCGTGCGTTGTTGACAAGACTAGAAAAGCGCTATATAAGTACTGGTCCACTTACCATTTCTTGCCAAAACTTCACTTTGTGAACATTCCCATAGTATAAGGCACACAGGTCCAATTTTGATACATGATGCATGCGTTATGAAGCCAAACATTATTTCTTCAAGCAACAATTAAAAAGCTTTAAAAATATTACAAAGAGATTAGCCAAAAAGCACCAATGTTATGTGCTAATGTATCATCAGTCTTTCAGCAATGAAAGATTAATTTTTAGGTCCAGGAAAAATGGTGACAATTGAGGAGTTAAATCAGGGTGCAGCGTTTCTTACACAATTTGGAAATGTAGGATGTATTGAAATGTATTGTGTTTTCTGCCAAGTGGCTAAAATATCATGGTACAGAGTATCATTGTGAGTTCATCATCTGTACTGAGGTAGCAAGTGAGATGCCTGTATTTTGTAAGATCGAGACCATTGCTGGTAAAAGTTGACTGTGTTTTGCTCTGTGGAAAATTGATGGAAATCGCATGTTTTGATCACCAAGGTCAAGCTTTAAAGTCAAGCTTTTTTACTTCAAACCGTTTGATGTTCAAATGAAGTATAGTATGAGAGATACCTCTTTATATGTTGTTCCATAATGCCATTTTATGCAAACTTATGGTCAATGTTTTAAAGTGGTGGATCATGCATCTCAAAAAAGTGCTTTTATGCAACAAAAAGTAAAGTTATTAAATGCATTTTTGTGGTAACTTGTTTTTTCTCTGTGGTACATTTTAAAAGGCCCTGAAAACTCACAGCACTGCAACTTAAGAGAACAAATGCAAAAAAGACAAAACACAAGAAAATTAAGGAAACATCTTCATCAATTTGACAACAACTGTGCTGCATTTAGAAAATGTGCTGCAAAGACTACGACACAACATATTAGAAAAATGCGCTGCAAAGATCATAACACAACATAAATGTGCTACAAATAGACCGCAACACAACAGAAGAGTTTCCAGAGGACACTTAAAAGTGATGCACACTTCCATGATTAGCCAGGGCTTTTTTCCAAACCTCATGCTACATCCTACATGTGAATTTAGTATGTAGTAGGCACTGCATACTGCCTACTATTTTTCAATGTGGTATGTGGTATGACTGCTCTGTTGGGTCTGTTTTGTAGTATGCTACTCTGGTTTTCAGTTTAGGAAAATGGGACTACAGCTGATGGATTTTAGCGAAGAGTTCTTTTAAGCAAAAGTAAAGTAAGTAAAAACAACTTCAATATAATGATAAAAGAATCTGTAGAAGTAAACACCTCTTTTAAGACGAGAAGTGAAGTTTTAATGGCTTTTCTTTCACATCACTTCACTTCCTTCTCACAGACTGTTTTGTGTTGTAGATGTTATTGGTAATGTGGTAATTCACCTGAACCTGAGTGTCAACCCCATAGAGAAACAGCATTAGCACCATGCATTGTGGGAAACAGTATGCCAGATAGACTGGTCCGATGCATACTGGGAAATTTTCCATGATCACTAGGACATCTGGGAATTTTTGGCATACTGCAGATTTTGTAAGTTTTTGAAGTACACAATTAAAATAAATAAAAAACACTCACTTTTTTTAATCTTATTTTACAACACCACTGACGGAGAGAGAACCTTAATCGCCTGCCAAGACTTGTGCAACATCAGCTTCACACTGTTTGCAGATGAACACAGATATTTGCACAACATTTCTACACATAAGACAATGAAGTCTATCATAATGTCTCTGCATCACAGTTAATAAGCAATGACTGTCAAATTACCACACCCATGAGCTACTTAGTTAGAGGCGAAGAGGAAGACTTGAAGCAGGAGGAGTACGTGCCCAAAGAAGAAGAGCAAATTTAACAAATGAATTTGCACAACACTAGTTGACCATATCATGACACACAGATTGACTCTAAGGGAGGTTGAACTAAGAGTTCAGACAAATATGAGCAGATTTACAGCAGCATCTGTCATTATAACATTTATACAAGAAAAAAGGTAATAATAAAACAAAACAAAGAAAAAAGTGGTTACAGTAATCTGCTGCTTATTATAAGCACTGTATCAGCACTTTTGATGCTCCCTCCTATGACATTATACAGAAAGTTATATGAATTTTTTTTCTACAATTGAGGGTCAAAAATGACAAGGTGGAAGGGGGCCCATATTCGCAAAATAACAAGAGAGATGATAAACTTTTATTTGGACAAATAATGCTATCAGGCTCAGAGAAATTCAGGCCAACATGATCGGTGACCATTTAAATTATGTTCATCAGGTCTCTCAGTCAACACTGGCACACATCCTGAAAAGAATTCAAGTTTAATTGAAATACCTTTATGGAGTGCCTTGAGAGCAGAGTTCAGAGAGGGTCAAACAGCTGCAGCTTGTTCTCCTTTTAACTGTAATTGTAAACTGTACTATAAGTACAGTATTTTATGTTTGTTTGACATTTGCTGAGCGTACAGTGTTACACACACTGCTGTAGTAGCATGAAAACATGTTGACTGATTTTGGTATATGGAGAGAAATAACATATTCATCAGTCTGCGGCATTGGTCCTGTATAGTGTTTGATGAATTTATTTTATATTTGCACTTTTCCTGTGTACTTCACTCACAGGACTCTAATCAATGAGAAGTAGCAGCAGCAGTGTGCAACTGGTTCAAACAGAATTAAGTCATATGACACGTGTTTGTTTCATGTGATAACACAAAATGTTTTTTTATATATTAGTGCAACGTTTTTTACAAGAGTGTTTCATTTCACAAAGAATCTGCGATGTTCTGCTACTCCCGACAGTTTGTTGATGTATAATTCTACCCAACTCATTCAGTGTTTCTGGGTTTCAATCAAAATTCTGCCACAAATATCTTATTCATATTTTCACACGACAGCAATAGTTACTTACAGCTGTGCGTCTCCTCCTCCGTCATAGTTCGAGTTTCTTCCATTGTGGGATTGAAACTGAAAAGTCCGCTCAAATTACGTCTGGCAGAAGACTTGGTAAAAGGGACTGGGCAAGTCCACATCCAGGTACTTCGACCCATAGACATGCTTCGACCGAACCTGTTTTGATGCGGACTTTGAATTTGAACAGAACGTTGGCATTTATTGATGAAGTAACATAAGTCTATAACTCCGGAGGTATGCTGAAGTACGCATATCGAGTTCTGCAGGCGAGGGGCTTGAGAGATGAGGTCTGCAGCCGTGTAAGCTGCATTTAAACTGAATGGCCACAAGAGAGAGGCATTGGTCAGGAATGTGCCCTAAATTGCAGCAAAACTCCTGAAAGCAGATTTTTATTCCTGTAAGAGGCTACTTCATGTACTCAAGAACGGCAGCAGTCAGTCATTGTGAAACATGACATAAACCCCCGTTTTTAACGTCTCATAAATAACAGAAAAAAACTTAAGATAAAAGAGGACTTGAACCCAGTGCAGCACAATGATAGCTTCATATTACCACAGTACATGGATGTGAGAGACATTTGTATGAGCTGTAATAGTTTTTTAAAGTTTGACCAAAGCCCATCTGGAATGAATAGGGAGACTGAGTTTGTGACCTATACTGCAGCTAGTAACCAGGGAAAGCAATTTTTGTGGCGACCTCACTTCGAGCTGAATGAGATGACGTACATTTTTATTACAGTCTATGGTCACAGTCCACAGCAGATGACCAGCATTTGATAATATTATCAATATTATCTCATTAAGAAGTGAACGATAAACGTAATAGACTAAAGACCATAGTCTCGGAAAGAAATGGATGCAGTATTTGTGATGTCACTCATCTGTTTCTGATGGGGAATTTTGAAGCCTATTGTTGTCAGAAGCCAAATTTGGAAGGCTGAACTAAAAAAAAAAACAAAAAACAAAACAAAAAAAAACACTTTAAGGCTCTTCACTAACAGCTACAGGATGCCAGTCTGTCAGTCAGGTAAGCTGTGCCTCTGATTGGGCAAACTCGTGATCTTAATATCTTCTAAACTGCTGAGTTAGAAAAAAGATTCTTCTCCGTACAGTGTTCGCCGCTAAATAAACTGTTCAGACTGAAGTCATTTTTTGAAGCAGGCTGTAAATGTTTTTATTTGTGTTAAAAAAAAGTCACCTTTTTTAGCTTATTGTGTGGTGGTTTCCGGTACTTCCAGAGCCAGTCTTAAGTGGACTATCCACAAACAACATTTTTTTTTTAGCACTATGAAATCAGTGAGGTTTCTTGCTGCTTGCTAAAAAAGCATATCCCTAGCCATGACACTGAATGTTACTCAGGGATTCTGATAAAGAAATTCCCAGATGATCCGGTAATCAGAGACTATGCACAGGGTTTTATTTCTTCTATACTAGAAGAATTTTTTTCTGACATTGAATTTAAAGTAAAATACACAACAATTAATGTACAGATTTCATAAAAAAATACTTTACACACACTGTAGAACCCAGACAGGGACATGTATTTGTGGTAACTCTGTTGGAAATGCTGAATCATGGACACAGAGACACAGTGGACTGTAAGCAGGTCTGGCTTCAAGGTGAACAACTAACAGCAGGTGTGTGTGTGTGTGTGTGTGTGTGTGTGTGTGTGTGTGTGTGTGTTTATTTGTTTTCATGTGTTTATGTGGCAGTAAGTTTCCTTCCTGTAGACATCTGCTTCTGAGCTTTCACAGATGATGGCCTGCATGACGGTTCAAGGTCACAGTCCGGAGATGTAGCCGTGTGTGTTTGAGTTTGTATTACGGTGTCTACATAGGTATGTTATGTGTATCAGTGTGTTAGCTATAAATCTTCGCAGCAACTTCTTTCCACAGAGTTGGATTTATGACATTCATATCAAAGTTTGTTTCCGTTTACTCCCTGGTGTTTACATTCTCTGTGCGTTTGCATTTGGGCCTCTGTTGATGCACTGCATGCTTGACTGGACGCGTACACACTTGTGTCAGTGTGTGTCACTGCTGAGCCGACTGTAATCTCTGTATCAGTCCATCCTCATCATTAAAATCTTGTGAATCCCACAGCGAAACCTTGGAGGTCTTTAGAAAGTTACAGCTCTCTCAACAAATAGTTAAATAAAACGAGCTTACTGCTCACTTTTTATGATTTACCATTTATATGAAACAAACAGTTATTCTAAAAAAATCCCAATATATTTTTTGTCAGCATGCTGGTTAAGTGGTTAGATCAGAGCTTACATCTGGTGTGAAGAGGAACTTTATTCCCTCCACAGATCCCTTCAGCGTCAGTCCTCTGATGAGGAAGATTGTGAGGACCAGATAGGGCAGAGTAGAGGTGACATAGACTGCCTGATAAATAAGACAGTGGAAAAATGAACAAAAGAGTGTGAATGAGCTCATTCAGATGTAGACCTTTCCTGTGGTCTTGATTCCCCTGATGCAGCAAACATACAGCAGAGTCCAGGCAGCCACCAAGGCGAGCACCATCCACCACTGCAGACTCCCAGCTGTATCGATAGCTGTTGAAGTGTTCAGCGTCTCTCTGTACCAGAAGTAGTCAACAGTGGTGCTCCGAGCACACTCCTCCACCAGGCCTGGAGAGGAAGAGACCTCAGGGTTTAGGCTGATTGTACATCAGATATTTTGGAGCCCCTTCGTCTACTGTTTTGACACATGACCACATACCTGTCCTGTTGGCATTGAGGGGACACTGGCTCCAAGGAAGAGGATCCTGAAAGGAATTGAAGAGGTACCACATGATCCAGGCCATGATGGTGTTATAGTACATGCCCACCAAAAATGAGACAAGCAAGGATGCGATACCTGAAAAAGAATGAAGCAGTCACTGATGCTTTAAAAGAGAGAATTCAAATCTGTGAGTATCAAGCTGGTGGCAGCTGGGCGACAGCATTCAGGAACAGCACGAGTGCCTGTGATCCCGTCTGCATATTCATATTTCAATGCTGGTAGAATTTCAACCAAATAAGATGGAGCAATAATATTTTTTGTACATTAAACCAGATGAGTTAAACTTTCCAGCATGTCTCTGAGTGCTGTTTCTTCCATGTGTTTGTAGAAATCCAATTATAAAGCACAAACAAAAACAATGTGATCCAGACTGCTGTTGCTAATATTGCTTCCTACCTTAAATACACAACAAATATCTTATATTTGACCTTGGTCTGAACTTTGCCATTAATCATGGCTGTAAAATAAACAACTATCTAAGTGGTTAAGTGTGTGTGTGTGTGTGTGTGTGTGTGTGTGTGTGTGTGTGTGTGTGTGTGTGTGTGTGTGTGTGTGTGTGTTTGTGTTTGTGTGCGCGTACAAACATAGATACAAATAATGCCAACAGAGTGTCATGAGAATTCACAGTGCTTCTACATAGTGCTTAAGCACATAATTCAATTCATTTTAAAATGAACTATCAGCAGTTTAATGGATAAAAATGTACTTTAAAAGTTAAAGGACACATTTCAATAGGTTATGATACTCTACAATGCAATACAACAATACAACTCAAATATATAATTTGACAATATGATATGATACACTACAATAAAACAGTTTAATAAATTATATAACAGGAAGTAATAGTTTAAAGCAGTGGTCTTCAAAGTGGGGGCCGGGGCCCCCTGGGGGGCTGCCAGGGGGTGCTACGGGGGCCTCAGAAAATTGGAGGACAGGGGAAAAATAGAATCAAATTATTTTTTATCACTCTTTAATATAACCATTAGTCCTGAATGTACAAGACATGAAATGCGTAATCATCAGATTCTCAAGTTTCGGATTGTACTTAACCGCACGTGGTGTGACAGTTTGAACTTGGGCATGACAAAGTCATCATCTGTGTCAACTGGGGGTTTACGCCTGTTATCAAGTTGCTATCTAGCAAAAAATGAAAAGTTTTTGACGGGAAAAAGGCTGAAGGAGCAGTCCAACAGCCCTGCTGTGGAGGACTCTGCTGCAAAAAACCCTAAGAACTCATGGCCAACTAAAATTGGAAAACATGAGGCAGCATACATTAAGTTTGGCTTTACAGCCATACAGTAAAACGGCCATGATTGCCGTAAATGCATCCTATGTCTGGAGACCCTCTCAAACGAGTGTGTAAAACCTTCAAAATTTCAGTGTCACCTGATACAAAAACACCCGGCAGAGGCTGAAAAAAACAACAACAAAAAAAACCCCAATAGATTTCTTTAGACTTAAGGAAGACCATTTGGTCAGGCAATCTGCTGAATTCACCAAGCAAGCTACCTTGCCCAAGTGGGACCTTAAAGCATCATTTCTAGTCTCATATCTATGGAAGCCCGTTTCCGCCAGTTAAAAAAAAAACTTCAGATTGAAGCATTTTCCCAAAATGTTTAATTTTTGCTTGCAAGTATCAACAGGTTGCTGGTATTTTTGGGAAAACTTAAACTCCTTTTTTGAGGGGCCCTCTGGTAACAGCTGAGAAAAAAAAGTACTTGTTGCGATGAAATACACTACTAACAATAAGTTATTATTATTTACATGAGTGCTTTTCCTGTTTGGTCTGAATTTTAATGAAATAAGTAATAGTTCCCTTTGATATTACTATTAATGAATGAGAAGAAACACCATTTGCATTAGTTCAATATTTATTACCTCAACAATTTAGACAATAACAAAAATAGCCCCAAATGACCAAAACTGACAAAGTCAGTAGCAGGTGTTTCCACCATTTGCCACAATGACAGCTTGACAGCAATGTCTCATGCTCCTCACTAGCCTCATGATGTTGTTCTGAGGTAATGTGTTCCACTCCTCCACAAGTGCTACATGCAGTTCTGCCAGGTCACGTAGGGGTTGGGTACAAACATCCAGTCTCTGCTTCAGCTGGTCCCAGACGAGCTCTATGGGGTTCAGGTCAAGGCCATTGCCTGCCATACCATATGAGGCACTCTGACTTCCTGAAGTCAAGCTGTGATAATTCTGGCATGATGTGCTGGAGCATTATAATGCATGAACAGAAAGTTGGGGATGTGCTGGTAGAATTGGGGGATGATGATGATGGGTTATATGATGTCTCTGAGGTAAGAACGTGCAGTGACTGAGCCATCTACAATCACCAAATCTGTTTTGCGCTGACTGGTGATGCCTGCCTGTTGCACCTCCTCCACCAAAGTGAACCCTGGGGACCATGTTGACCTCAGCGTATCGCTCACCTTGCCTTCTCCAGCAACACTGACGACCATCATTTCTGTGCAAGAGGTGACCCAACACTCATCAGTGAACAGGATGGTAGAACCACTGCTGTGACACCTGAATTTACTTTTCTGGGATTAATATATATATATATATGTATTATATATTATATATGTATATATAGTGTATTTAGCTTTTAATCAAAGATAGAAGAAAAAAAACAGGTAGAAATTAACATGTATTGCACTGGCCCATGTTTTTAAAGTATACATTCAAATTAAGGTTTTAGTTGAATGTCTTCGACATCCTGAGGGCGATTACTGAACAGGTCATATTTTTGATAATGTAAGACATGAGGAATGTGAGTTTGCACATGCCATATAAAGTACAGAAAAATTAAACATTGAAAATTTCTCAGTTGTCAAATGTTAAACTCATGTCGAGGCTGTTCTTCTTCTTGCAGCAGTGTCTCTGGATCAGTTTGTACAAAGCCACCCCGGGGATGAAAAGACTGGGGAGCCCAGCCAGAAGGAAGATAACAACATAGATCCAGCTGGGATACGGTAATGTTACCAAGGATGGGAAGTTTGCCTGTGAACACAATGAGGGATGTATTAAAGAATGAAAATAAATATCAAAGACATTTCAGAGCACTTTGACTTATCAGACTTGGGAATCATACCGAGCTTGGACTCCAGGTAATGTATGTCAGTTGGTCTTGGACTTGAGTGATGAAATAAAACACAAAAATGATTAAGACAATCAAAGGGCTGATGACTCTCCACGTGGCCTGCCAGAAGATGTTTGGTTTGTGTCCAATCATGAACTCAATGTCCTTGTTAAACCTGACAAAGGAAACAGATCAGACTCAGGAATCTGCAGTTAAACTACCATGTTTGATTTTATAAATCTGGATGTGACACTTCATGTAACTACGTGAGGAATTATGGCTTGGTTGTCTGACCTGTCCATCCCATACAGGAAGACCACACAAGTCATCTCACAGAAGGCGATAATGAGTAGAGGGATGGAGCCTGCAAATCTGTCAAAGAGCGCTAACCAGTAGTTACCAGACTGCAGACCGAATATGAGGGCAATCAAGAAGGATACCAAGCAAACAATTCCTGAAAACACAGAACACAAATGACCTATTTACAACCATTTCATGGTACAGATGTACTTATTGTTAGCATACTGGGCTTCTAAGGTGTCTGAGGTCAATCACCTGTGATTACTTCTTTTGAAAAACGCTTTGGAAAGATCTTAAGCTCCTGCAAAGGAGCCACAACCCCCTCTACAGCTCCAAACATGGTGGAGAGCCCAAGGCAGAAGAGCATGATGAAGAACAGAACAGACCAGAGAGGAGAGAGAGGCATCTTAGTGATGGCCTCTGTGAACACGATGAAGGCCAGACCAGTCCCCTCCACTCCCTAGAGCACAAGTGAACAACCAGCTTTATCATTCAGAGGACTTTTTAAAAAGAGAAAAGAGTCAAATAAGTTTGATAAATAATAACATTATCATACGTCACTGAGGAAGGTTTGCAGCGTGCAATTGCCGAGTTCCAGCCCTTCAATGGTCTGTGACCCTGAGACTGTGCTGTTGAGATGTTGCAGCGCTTCATTGTAGTTGTCTTCTGTGATTGAACCCTCAGCTAGATCAAATGCATTCAGCAGCGCCATGATGTTTCTGGAAGAGAACATATTAGAACAAATAGGTGAAAATGAATTCATTCATTCAATCACTGAGGTTGTTGTTTTTGGAGCTAAAGCAGGGAGATTAAAAGTCAGTGAGCAGCTCCAGACATTAAAGTTTAAAAACCACTGACCATGCCAGAAATCTGGGTGTGATCATGGACTCAGACCTGAATTTTAACAAACACATTTAGATGGTTACAAAGTCGGCCTACTATCACTTAAAGAATGTGTCAAGGATTAAAGCACTATTGTGTCAGCAGGACCTGGAAAAACTAGTTCATGCCTTCATCTTCAGTAGACTTGATTACTGTAACAGCGTTTTTGCAGGTCTCCCTAAAAAATCAGTCAGACAGAAAGAATTGCCAAGTGGGAGGTAGATGATGAAGAGGAGGGGCCCCAGGACAGAACCCTGGGGCACATCTGAAGTGACGGGATGGCTGAAGTGAAGGATTTGAGTTGGATGAACTGAGTGCGGCCTGTGAGGTAGGACTGAAACCAGTGCAGGGGGGTGCTAGTGATGCCTATGGAGGAGAGTCTATTGAGGAGGATGGGTTGAGAAATGGTGTGGAAGGCTGCAGTCAGATTGAGGAGGATGAGGATGGAGATAAAACCAGAGTCAGCTGCCATGCGGAGGTCATTGGTAATCTTTCTGAGGGCTGTTTCTGTGCTGTGGCAGGACAGAAACAAGACTGCAACTGTTCATAAAGGCTGACTAACATCTGTCAAAGATATCCTGAAAGTAAGTAGATCTAATATTACTGGCACATACCCATGAAGACAGGCATCAAACTGCTCTGTTGCACGGAAGCCAATGATGGAGTATATGACGGTGGCAGCATAGATGGAAGTTACGCTGTTTACCAGGGCGATGATAACAGCATCCTGCTCACAGTTGTTGCTGAAAACAACAACAACAAAAAACATGAAATATTTTTCTTTACACAGTGTGTGTATATCTATATCTATATCTATATCTATATATATCTATATCTATCTATCTATCTATCTATCTATCTATCTATCTATCTATCTATCTATCTATCTATCTATCTATATATATATATATATATATATATATATATATATATATATATATATATATATATATAAAAACAAAGAAAGAAAACAGACCCTTTTGTTCTGTTATTGTCCCCTGATAAAACTTCAGCAGAAGTAAAATAGACTTTGTGTTTATGGAAATTGAACCTACTGAACAGGGTTGTAACTGGAGAAAGAGATAAGGCTTCCAAAGGCCAGCGAGAATGAGTAGAAAACCTGAGCTCCAGCGTCTAGCCATGTTGATGGGTTTATCAGTTCATTGAGCTGAAATGGATAATATCATCAGCAAGGTTAATATCTGTAGATCAAATGAGAAGGAGAAAGTATGATAACAGTCATGGCTTTGCTTACATCTGGTGTGAAGAGGAACTTGATTCCGTCCACAGATCCTTTGAGAGTCAATCCTCTGATGAGGAAGATTGTGAGAACCAGATACGGCAGGGTGGAGGTGATGTAGACAGCCTGAAAGACAGGAAAGATAAAGAGTTTTTATCCTTAAAAAATATGAGCTCTAATTAAGTTTTTTAAGAAATCCACACCAAATTGAGCACTTCTGGCATATTCTTGGGCTACTTTTCACAACTACTTTCTCTCAAAACTAGAACCACATTATTACCAGGATTGTAAACATTTTGATTTGTATTTGGGTGTGTGAATAGACGGTTTATTTTATTTCTATGTTCTATCTTTCTGTGTTTGGTATCGTTGTTTAGGATGCCACATGGAGTGAAAAGTTAGAGCAATTCTGATGATCATGACTGACAAATTAAAAAATAAAACAGTTATGAAAATGAGGTGGTAGGGACCAATTTGATGCTCTCTCCTGAGACCCAAAGTCATTATTGTCTTAACTGCTTCACTTTAACTTTCTAGTGGCTTTGTATTGTTTGTCATTAAAGTGATTTAGATGGAACTGTATAGCTAAAAGTGCCACAAACTTGTCAAGTGACTGCAGTTGACCTCTCTGTGATACTTTTTGGCGTTAATACACTAAGCTTTGACATCAGCTCTTGCAAAATGGGAAAAGGATCTGTTGTGTAATTTTGGCCAATTCCTCTTGGTGTTCAACCCAAATTTTTTTAAATAACAAAAGAAACTTTTTAATGCACCCAGTCAAATTTTAATTGTGCATTTTGTGTCTGTTTTATTAAAGTTACGTTGCATAAAGACACATTATAGTTGTCCTACCTTCCCTGTGGTCTCGATCCCTCTGATGCAGCAGAGATAGAGCACAATCCAAGCAGTAACCAAACAAATCAAAATCCACCATTGCAGACTTCCAGAGTCCTGGATAGTCTCGGAAGTGTTCAGTGTTTTCCTGTACCAGAAGTAGTCCACCGGATTGCTGCGTTCACATTCTGACACTAAACCTACAAAAAGGAAAGAGACACAAACTGATTGCATGGTCCATTAAGATTGACTGGGTTGTTAAAACAGTAACAATCTCTTCAAAAGGGGGGCCTGCCTGTTAGGTTTTTATTGAAAGGACATTGACTCCATGGCAGGGGGTCCTGGAAAGAGTTGAAGAAGTACCACATCACCCAGGCAATGATGGTGTTGTAGTACATGCCCACCAAGAATGAGACAGACATGGATGCAATACCTGAAACAGAGAGGTGAAAAACATGAATCATCCATGGTTTTACCCACAGGACCCAAACAGCTATTACTGTTCCTCAACCACAGTTACAAATTACAATTACAATAATAATAATAATAATAATAATAATAATAATAATAATAATAATAATAATAATAATAATAATAATAATAATAATAATAATAATTCAGTACAACAAACATCCTTATTTTAGATCAGGAACCATGGTAAAATAAAATAAAATAAAATAAAAAGTATGAACCAACCAATTCCAGCTAAGTACGGGTGAACTGCAGCCCAAGCCCCGACACTGCCTTTTCTCAGGCGTTGCCCGATGGCAAACTCCAGATGCATCAAGGGGAGACCCTCCAAAACAACCAGGATCATAAAAGGGATAATAAAAGCACCTGTGGACACACCAATACAAGATTAGATAACTATGGATATAAAAGGGCCGGCGTGTTAGATACACCTACTTCACTACAACTGTTCATGAATGAGACAGACTTCATGTCCATCATATTGCATATGGGTATACTTTTATCGAAAACAGGTTTTAGTGCTAACACAAATCCATTAAATTCATGTTTTAAAACATGTTAAATCATCACATAAGAGTGTAATAGAAATAAACAAGGTAACTTTTTACTGTGTCGATTATTTTACACGTTGTTTAATACAGTTCAGTTTCACGGCTAAAATGCTTATTAAGCCCACATTAGTAGATAGCAGATTTATATCAACTGACATGGAAAAGCTGAATTACACACATGATTATGATCTTTTCTGAGTATTCATTTTGAAATCTTAAGCTTGTGCTGTGTCATTCAGACTTGATGTTGTTGAATTTGCTCACAGATGTCACAAGAGTGTCAAAGCGGAACACTGACAGCACAGTTTTCATAATAATTCAATCTCAAAAGCTAATTTTTTACATTGACTTGTTTTGCACAGATTGTTGCACCTCTGATATGTTTTCATCCTATCTCATTAGTGCCTGAAGGTCCACAGCAAGTTAAAGATACAAAGAGTCTCTAACTGGCTCAATGCATAATAGCATCCAACCCACTGAGTAATCTTTAGCCACATCTTTCCAAAACATTTCTCAGTGTGAAAACTTCACATCTATTGCTGTCAGTGGTTGAACATTTCATCTAAAGAATTCTGTAAAATACCAGAACTCACTTATTATTCTTCTTCTTATTCTTCTTATTATTGTTGTTATTAATAATAATAATAATAATAATAATAATAATAATAATAATAATAATAATAATAATAATAATAATAATAATAATAATAATAATAAATAATTGATGATGACCACAAGAGAGGTTAATATTTAGGTTAATATTTAGGTTTATATTTTTGTCCATACAGTCCAAACAAGTGTTTGCACTCTAAAATTGAAATTGTATAAAGAACAAGCTCCATGTTGGCTGTAGCCTAAAGGCTTAGCATGTCTTCATATCATAAGTTATCTTCACTTGATAAGTGATAGTGCTATCAGTCATCCTCAAAAAAACATAGAAACAAGTTGTTTGTTTATGTGTTGACGCCCTCAACAGTCAACCAGAAAATTTATTTTTAGACTTTAAGACTATCTCGTCATGAAGCTGTGTTGTTGCTCAACAAAAAAGAAGAAGAAAAACAAAAACAAACAAACAAAAAAAAGAAACTCTGGAGTGCTTTAATACATCAGAATTTCTGCACAATGACGAATTTAGCTTTACCCTACTGTCCATTAAACTACATGTTAATATTTAACCTGAATCATTTTGAGTGAAGGTTATGCTCTCAGTGATGCATCATGGTTTTACCAGGCTGTTAATGGCATGTATGTGCCCTTAACAAGTTCAAGTTATGGATCTGACCCTGCACTTCCTGCCTCTATAGAAAAATAAATACACCTCATCAGCAAAGATTTACGACAAAAAGGAGCGATGCTTTAGTATCGTCTTGCATTTTAATGAAATTAAAAAAAAAATAAATAAAAAAAAAATAAAAAAAAAACAAAAAAGTCTGACAAATAACTGGTGAAATCACTACACAGATTCACAATAAGATTTTTGCTGCATTTTACGGAGTTTGTTATTAAATGTTGAATTTTCAATCTAATTCACTTGCATCTTGTCTGGTCCAGCATGAACTCAGTGTGAAGTTTTGTAGTAACCCCCCCCCCCCCCAAACAAACAAACAAACAAACAAACAAACAAACAAAAAAGATTTTTGGCAGTATAACTTGTTAGGGTTTATTAGTTTAATATTTAAATGGCAGATGAGATTAACTTACCTCCCCCGTGGCTTTGACAAAGGTAAGGGAACCTCCAGACATTGCCCAGTCCCACACAGAAGCCCACACATGTGAGCAGGTATTGAGTTTTGTTGTCCCATTTGGGCCTGTCTGTAGCCGTCTCCTTCTCCAACTTCTCCAGATCCGCATGAGAGGGAATCCTCTCGTCAAGCCCTGGGTTGGGAAGAACCAGTCTCATGATGTCTGTTAAGTTAGTGTGGGCAGCAGAACCCAAATGCCCAGCAGGCTTCCTCAGTGGGAGAAAGATGTGAGGATTGGGAGCTGCTGGCTGTCCAAAGTATAACTGCTGATAAGAGAGAGAGTGTGTGTGTGTGTGTGTGTGTGTGTGTGTGTGTGTGTGTGTGTGTGTGTGTGTGTGTGTGTGTGTGTGTGTGTGTGTGTGTGTGTGTGTGCGTGTGTGTGTGGTCAGGTGTATGTATATCTTGGAGAGAGAGACAGTGACATGGTGTATGGTTATACATCCTTTTAATGCTTACATCTCATCTGCCCATCCTTAGGCTCATAAAAGGATAGAGTAGTGGGACAGGTTTTATTACTGACAACAACAATTATTCATCATGTTTTAGATTTGTGAATGCTTGAGATCTGACTCCCAGAAAGTGGTCACAAAATATTCAAATGTGAAGGCCTCCCATAACTTATTAACCACCAAGACTAACTCCAGCATTTTTAACTACATAACTGCATTTTTTACACCTGTCAAAAAGATTTAGTTGCAGGGTCAAAGTTACATACTGGGTGTATCTCCCTGGATATTTGATCGCATGGTATAGCACTACTTGAGCACTGACAAATAGAGTCATAAAGATATTTGAGAAAAACAACTACAAAACCAAATTTACTGTACGTACCATCACATTCTCCAAAGACGCAATTTTGAGTAGCAACAAATGAAATGCCTGTACGAATGACATTTCTATGCCAGTATCATCACTGCTACAATGCTAATGATAATTTTAGAACATTCTGACTCCATCTACTAAAACTGATACTTTCATTCCTTGTTCCTGCCACTGTAACTTATAAAATGCTGCAAAGTTCTCCCCTCATGGTGGGTTAAGATAAGATAACACTAGGTCCTGTCTGTAAGATGGGACTTAGTATTATCTTTTCTTTTTAATGAATTAATCAGGAGCACAGCTGAGACAAGTTCCTTTTGTTAAACACATTAAGAAAACATTATTTTGTGAATTGGTGCTGTAAAATAAATACTGATAGGGAGACAGCACTCTGGTAGATAAGATAAGGCTTCTGTTTTAGGGTTTGTTTATGTTTTTTTTTTGTCCCCAGAGCTTACTCAGTATAACTATAATATTTTCTCAATTATTTGAATTGACTAAACCAAACAAAACAAAAACAGAACAAAAACATTAAGACAGTAGAATCAGAGATGATGGACCAGAACCAGAGACAGAGATAACCGATTGACAAAGAGAAGGAAACAAAATAAGATATAGTTATGAGTCAGCTTTTTTTTAATCAATCTTTAAATTTTTGTGGGTGTGATAAATGACATCAGTGACCACTCCTACAACAAAGCCATATAATCTACATCAATGTCATCCTGCCTCCTGCCAGCGTGCCCAAAGTTATCCTGTCCATCTAAGTCTGATCAATGTGTTAATTATATAGCAACTAATGTCCCACAATGAAAGTGTAATGTGCACGCACAAAGTGCTCCCTAGGATCCTGGGAGCTATGCCCCCCAGGACCAGGCATCCCCCTGGTCCAGAAAAATTCCATTCTGGAGGCTGTTTCCAAAAGTTTTCTGTTTAAGGTTGGCTAAAACACCATATCCGTGTATCATAAGGACAGAAAATCCAGGGTTAAGCATGAAGTTACTTTGCTTAGAGAAAATCCAGCTTTGTAGTACAGGCTTCTAGTGGGGACAGTCCTGTGTGTAAATGATGGCCACAGAGTAGTACACCTGCTTGGTAGTCTTTGGTTTTAAAGATATGATGCAACAGTAGTTACATTATTTAAAGTGAGAACATCAACCAGGTACAAACAGAAACTTTATCTGCCGGTGCTGTTGGTAAATTCAACTTGTAAAATATTGCAGGATCTCCAGAATACATTTTTGTATGTTTAAATGAATTTACTACTATTCATGTAATACTGTATTTACTCTTCCACTGCGACTCAGCTGATATCACGACTTCTTTGGGATAAAATACATCATACATAGTCATCGCAAGGCCCCAGAAGAGCACAGGAGTTTCAGTAAGAATGTAGAGGAAAAAGGAACGGTTCATCAAAACATAATAAGTTTTCTGTTTTGTGCAGAGGTGAGCATGTTGTCTTGTGTTAATTTGTTTTTTAGGGAGGGGGGGGGTCTCTTTGAGGTCATTGTTCAAAATTTTTTAATAAGAATTAAAAGTTACTTTATTCAATAACCTGTTTTTGCGTAGTTCGCTGACTACTCTTTGATGCCCATCAACAGGGTCTTTAATATCAATAAGAGGTTGGGCTCAGTCACGCCTCCATATCACTCATCTTATTGTTGTTTTGAAGCACATCAGCTCATTCATGCAGATGATTTATAGCTGAGATTACCGCTCTATATTTAGACATAATTCCCTATCATGTTGGAGGACACTCCAGAGCAAGTGATAAGGGGATATAAAATGAGCAGATGTTGAGGAGTGTGAAGAAATCTTTGAACTTTAGCCTCTCTTTTACAACCAGTCATTAACATAAGATGCACGCTTCTAACATCACCTGCACTTTACAGGTGTAAGTGATGTTTCTCTCTCTCTTTCTCTCTTTCTCTCTGTAGTGAGTAGAAAAAGAAGTGGTTTTCTGCCCTCAAGTGGTCATGTAGAGGAAATTTTGAGTGTTTTCCCCCTTGGGATAACAGTTTTTCTCAATTGTTTACATACAAATACTGGTACCTGAGACACAATGACCACAACATGTAAACCATGCACCAACCCTCCTGAACCAATTCTGCTAAACTACAAGCACAGTTCCTGCTTTACACTCAAATTGAAGTTCTAAAGGACCCTTTTTTCAAAACACTACACACAATTATCTACATTTGGCACAATTTTCATGAAGAAAATCTCTTGTTTTCACAAGGAAACACTGTCATTCAAAACTAACATAAAAGGGCAACAGGTAAGCGTTTCTGTTTTGGAGCAATGTATGCCAAACAGAGGCAGAGCCAGACGAGTGAGAGTAAGAGGAGGAGGACGACAATGACAAGGACGAGGAAAGCCAAGGACTGTAATCTCTGATGAGATCCGAGCAGCTTTGGTTAAACATGTGGTCAACCATGGCTTAACAAATTTATAGGCGCACTGTAGCATCCATCATTCAGACTTTCCAAAATGAGAACAGGTAAGAAATCTACTCTCACTAGAAAATTGCAGTACTGCATATCAATTCAGTACTCATTGAGTACAGTAGTACAGTATTTTTATTTATTTATTTATTTAATTTTATTTTTTTCGATGGTATGTTCCTTTAAACAGATAACTTTATTTATTTATTTATTTATTTATTTATTATTTAAACCATTATTTAAATCATGTGGAAAGAGCTCTTTAGATTTCACACAGTCATCTTATGGTTATAATAAAGGCAGACAGAACGAGAGTGTCTGTCCCCAACAGTATGAATGTCTGCATGAAGACTGTGTGCAAAAAAATGCAACCATTCATCATTTTGTGTTTTATAATACTTCACAGGATAGGAGTACAGTTTACATGCAAATTTAAGATTAAAGATTAAGTGCGAACAGCACCCACCCCCCGCCAACCACCCGGTCCACCCTACAACCACCCCCTGCACCCAGCCACCCCCACGCCCCCATGGCTGGACCAGAGGCTCCCTAGGATCCTAGGAGCTATGCCCCCCAGGACCAGGCATCCCCCTGGTCCATCCCCCTGGAGAAGGCATGGGTTCAGGTCCCAGCAGTAGCCACTTGGGACTTTAGCCTCTCTTTTACAACCAGTCATTAACATGAGATACATGCTTCTAACATCACCTGCACTTTACACGTGTATGTGATGTTTCTCTCTTTCTCTCTCTCTCTCTCTCTCTCTCTCTCTTGGTGTAGTGAGTTCCTGCTTTACACCCAAACTGCAGTTCTGTATGGACTGCAATCTCTAATGAGATCTGAGCAACTTTGGTCAACCATAGTTTTATCCATCATCCAGACTTTCCAAAATGAGAGCAGGTAAGAAATCTGCTCCCACTAGAAAATTGCAGGACTGCATATTAATACATTACTCAATGAGTACAGTAGTACAGTATTGACTGTGGTCTGTTCGGTAGGACTGTAAAAATAATGTTTATCTGGGAAATGTATTCCTACTTTTTTATTCATACACAGTATTTACAGTACTGTACTATTTGTGCTGCAGAACTGAAATATTACCAACACAAGGTGGTTGGAAATGTCTTCTGTTGTTTTTGTGGGAAAAAATAAATATATATGTTGCTGTGTATTTGTGTGTTATGGGGTAAAAAAAAAACTAATATTCCCCAATATTTTACAACACATCTATGTATGTACTGTCTGTAGTTAGTGTAACTGAAGAACAAAAAAAAGGGACTAAGTCATTATGATGAATGGAGAATAAGCTTTTCTCATTCATCATAGCATTTTACATTGAGCACATCAGTGTTCAATTGGTTCTTGTAAATAAATGTCTATTCATATGGTGGTTTGTTTATATGTCATTTGAAAACAAAATACCACTTTGAGAATCAATAACATTGTTTTAAAAGTAAAGCTCCATTTTGCTGGAGAATTGAATGGTTTTGCCCATTGTGTGTTTTTGATTTGTGTGTAGAGCTCTGAGAGTACGAGGCATGCTTTCAGAAAATGTGTGTAAACAATCGAGAAAAACTGTAATGTTGAGTAACATGCTGAAAAATAAAAAACACACTTCTGAGCCACGCTGAGGCACGTCGTCTGTTTGACTGGTTACAGTGGACACAGATAATGTGAGTCCCAGGCCAAGCATTTGCAATGTGATTTGATTAGTTAATAAGCTGACGTGAACATAGACCTAATCCCTTCTAGTAGTTTCTGCAAATAGCTTTCATTGCCTCCCATTTGGTGTTCTGAAACAAACAAGACACTATCTTATTCTCAATAACATTTCTAATATTATCATAAAAGTTGGTTCTGCTGTAGGGCTGGTCTGATTAAAACCATGCACCATTTTTTAAATCATAACATTCATATAACATTGTGACAGTAAGGTATTATGTGTAGCAAGAACCATGCAAATTAAGGCCAGACTTGGTTATGTCCAAAAATTTGTTAGAATAACAGAGTGGGATCTGAAAGAGTCTTTGATTGTAGGTAAAAAATGGACATGGGAATCAATCATTGCACTGAAGTCTATCATGATGTCACTCCCTCACAGTTAATAAGCAATGATTGTCTCAACTAAATTGATTGCTTCAACTAAAATGGAAAGAAGTAGAAGAGTTGAGCGCAGAAGGCCAAGTGGTTATGGTTGTGATCCATATGGGCAAACAGCCCTTGAGTGGGCAGCCCAGGTTCGACCTGTGGCTACTTTCCCGATGTCACTCCTCATCCTGTTTCCTTCTCTAGCCACTGTCCTGTCCTCTCGAAATTCCCACCACCATCTCCCATTCACACAGTTTGTGGTGCTCCAGCAGGTTGCAAGTTACTGCTGAGCTGCAGTTACAAGCATTCTGAATTACAAATGTCTGACGCCACTTAAAACAACATGCTGCAGTATTTTGAATTTGGCTGCAGTAACCGTTGTTGCCACAGACTTACATACGGCTATTTCTAAGGTGCTAATGGTAACCGAATAATAATTTTTGAGTAAACGTTACCTTTATTGATGTTTGTTTAAAGCAATGTTCCAGATTCATTGGTATTTGTATTAGTTTTTCCTTCCATCTGCTTCTCCTATCATTGTCAGGATCTGTCAACATGGTACCATCTCCTGGGCAGTCTGGACCATCATCCTCTGATTCATCTGATTCTCAAGATACAGTCCTCCTTTCAGAGACATCAAGCGATACAGCTTTAATTTGGTACTTCAGTCACTTATTAATGATCTGAAAGTACTTGAGACAGAGGGACTTCAAATTCTAAATTTTGAACATGCCATTCATGGAACTTGTTACAACCTCCTCAACTTAAATGAACAAACCAAGACTCGTAAACAAAAAGGAGACCATAACATATAAAGAAGGACGCCAAAAAAGAAGTCTTTGCAAAAATTAACCCACAGGCTTTATTAACAAAATGGATTAACATAAATCATCAAACCAAAAGGAGCTGGAAACCTTGGCAAAAAGAAACAAAAAGGGAAAGGTGCCAACCAAGCCACGCAATGGGCCGTCTCGCGAGCACCCCTCCCCAAACTAGACTACCACAAAAATCTAGAATAAATAAAAAAAGCGAAAACTGGACCATCGAGCTCTCCAGCCCAAATTAAAGCAACAAACTATAATAACAAAGATCAGCACTAAAGCATGCTGATCAAACTAAACAGAAGAAAAACCTGTGGGGAAAAACAAGTTTACCTGTAACAAAAAAAAGTATGTGTGTGCGTCTTCCTTCTCTCTCTCTCTCTTTCTCTCTCTCTCTCCCTGACTGCTCTTCCAGCTCCTCTAAATCTCCTCCAACCTGAGTGCTAATTGTGCACAGGTGCGCAACAGGCCAGAGAAGTGAGACCAGAGAGGGAAGCGAGGGAGAGAAAAGGGGAGAGACTGGAATAACTGGCAACATGTAACAGTACTATTGTTCAGGTCACTGGGGATAACCTTGGTTTGCATTGTCTGTTTGGTTTTGTGGAGTCATTTAGGGCTCGACACTGCTGTTGTTTCTGTCTCCTTGAGGAACACTGTTTGCGAACTATGTTCTATGAAGATGATCCTGAGGTTGTTTTAAGAACTGCTGATACACATGCGCAGCACTGTCAGACTGTACAAACAGATCATCGGCTGCCTCAGGTACATGGTGTGAAATGTGCTTGTCTGTTGAATTCACTTCAGTATTCCAACTCAGTTAACAACTTCACAGTAATGCATGATATTTTAGAAGGAGTTGGTCAGTTTGAGGTGAAACCCATTCTGAAGTACATTCAATACGTCTCCCTAAGTGCTGAACAAATGGCTGGTAGAATACATGACTTTGACTATGGTTTCAACCAGCAGCGAGACTGTCTGCCTCTGCCAACAGGCAGATCACCATGGCCACGCCTTTAAGGTCAAGCTGCATCCAGACGGATCATTTATGCAACACTTTTACAACCCTGTTTTACTTCAAAACCATTTGATGTTCAAATGAAGTATGGTACGAGAGATACTTCTTTATATGTTGTTCCATAATGACATTTTAGGCAAACTTATGGTCAGTGTTTTAAAGTGGTGGATCATGCATCTCAAAAAAGTGCTTTGATGCAACAAAAAGTAAAGTTATTACATACATTTTGTTATTACTCTGTGGTACATTTTTAGAAGCAGTTTTGAGCTTTTCTGTATGGTGGCCCTAAAAGCTCACAGCACTGCAACTCAAGAGAACAAATGCAAAAGGACAAAACACACCTTCACCTGTTGTAGTTGTTATTCTGACTCATTCCAGGAGGTGGCGGTAATTCACCTAAACCTGAGTGCCAACCCCATAGAGAAAACAGCTTTAGCGCCATGCATTGTGGGAAATATTATGCCAGGTAGACTGGTCTGATGCATACTGGGAAATTTACCCGGATCAGTAGGACATCTGGGAATTTTTGCCATACTGCAGATTTTGTAAGTTTTTGCATACTGCCTACTACATACTGAATTTCAGCACTGGTAGTATAGTGGGAGGTTTGGAAAACAGCCCAATATGCTATTATCTGAATCATGCAATCACAATATTAAAATAAATCAAAAACACTTTTTTTATCTTATTTTACAACACCCCTGATGGGGAGAGAACCTTAATTGTGTGTCGGGACTAGTGCAACATCAGCTTCACACTGTTTGCAGAACAACAGATATTTGCACAACATTTCTATGCATTAAACACTGAAGTCTATTATAATGTCTCTTTGTCACAGTTAATAAGCAGTTACTGTCAAATTACCACACCCATGAGCCACTTGGTGAAACACAAACATAGGGTGCAAAAACACATGACTGCTTAAGTGCAGGCACACCAGTCAGGTTTAAGCACTGTAAAATTGCAGCAGGTGAGTTCACCTGTATTCAACCAAAATGGAAAGAGTCAGAAAAAGAAGAAGAGGGAGGGTGAGAGAGGGAAACCACAGAGGATTAGAGAGAGGGAGAGGTAGACCTGAAGCAGGAGGAAAACTTACCTAAATAAAAAGAGGACCAAATTTATCAAATGAAGTTTGCACAACACTAGTTGACCATGTCATGATACACAGATTGACTCTGAGGGAGGCTGAAGTAAGAGTTTAGACAAATATGAGCAGATTTACAGCAGCATCTGTCATCAGAACATTTATACAAGAAAAAAGGTAACTTAAAAAACAAACAAACAAACAAAAAAAACAGTTACAGTAATCAGCTGCTTATTATAAGCACCATATCAGCACTTTTATTGCTCCTTCCTATGACATTTTACAGAAGGTTATATGTTTTTTTTTTTTTCTACAATTGAGGATTGAAAATGACAAGGTGGAAGGGGGCCCATATTCGCAAAATAACAAGAGAGATCATAAACTTTTTTTTTTTTGACAAATTATGCTATCAGGCTCAGAGAAATGAAAGTGACCATTTCATTATGTCCATGAGGTCTCTCAGTCAACACTGGCACGCATCCTAAAAAGAATTCAAGTTTAAATGAAATACCTTTATGGAGTGCCTTGAGAGCAGAGTTAAGAGAGGGTCAAACAGCTGCAGCTTGTTTTCCTTTTAACTGTAATTGTAACCTATGCTATAGGTACAGAACTTTATGTATGTTTGACATTTGCTGAGTGTACAGTGTTACACACACTGCTATAGTAGCATGAAAACTGGGACATGTTTTGTTGTAATTCTCCATGTTGACTGATTTTGGTATATGGAGAGAAATAACATATTTATCAGTCTGTAGCATTGGTCCTGTATAGTGTTTGATGAATTTATTTTATATTTGCACTTTTTTTTGTGTACTTCACTCACAGGACTCTAATCAATGAGAAGTAGCAGCAGCAGTGTGTAACTAGTTCAAACAGAATGATGTCATATGACACGTGTTTGTTTCATGTGATAACGCAAAATGGTTTTATAAATTAGCGAAAAAATTTTACAAGAGTGTTTCATTTTACAAAGACTCTGCGATGTTCTGCTACTCGTGCGTGTCCTACGTGCGTAGCGTCACATCCGGTTGTATTGCCGGCAGTTTGTAGATACATAATTCTTCCGAGCTCATCCAGTGTTTCTGGGTTTCAATCAAAATTCTGCCACAAATATCTTATTCATATTTTCACAGGACAGCACTAGTTACTTACAGCTGTGCGTCTCCTCCTCCGTCATAGTTCGAGTTTCTTCCATTGTGGGATTGTAACTGAAAAGTCCGCTCAAGTTACGTTTGGCAGAAGACTTGGTAAAAGGGGCGGGGCAAGTCCACATCCAGGTACTTAGACCGAACCTGTTTTGATGCGGACTTTGAATTGGAACAAAAATTTGGCTTTGGTTGATGACGTAACATAAGTCTGTAAGTCCGGAGGTATGCTGAAGTACGCATATTGAGGTCTGCAGGCGAGGGGCTTGAGAGATGAGGTCTGCAGCCGTGTTAGCTGCATTTAAACTTAATGGCCGCAAGAGGGAGGCATTGGTCAGATATGTGCCCTAAGTTGCAGCAAAACTCCTGAAAGCAGAATTCTATTCTTGTAAGAGTACTTGGGTCTTTATTTATTTATTTATTTATTTATTTATTTATTTATTTATTTATTTATTTATTGTTGGGGGTGGGGGTAAAAAGCTTCTCATTATTTCTATACTTATGAAAGTTAACAATACAGTGTATTCAACCAATTAGCCGATATTTGATTTCTTCATTTCTTGTATATTGGAACTATGGTCCAGCTCTTTGATGGATCTTCAGCTTTTCCACATAATTTAAATTCTGCACCTCTGACAGGATCAGTGCAACTAGTTTTCATTTCGGAAGCCTCTGCTAAGCCGGGGAAACTGACAGGAGGGGGAGGTGAGACAGAGGGGAAAATAGATTTGGGAGGGAGGGAGGGTGGAGGATTTACTGGGACTCAGACAGACAGCAGACCGGCTGTCCCAAGCTGCGCTGATCCTTCACTCTCCGGCAGCGAGCTGAGGTCCGCCTGCTGCCTCCAGTCTTTATCAGCGGCCACCTGCCCCTCCGAGAATAACACGGCGGAATCAAACATCTCAGGGTGAGTTCAGCCAAAGAAAGGAGGCGAGAAACTGACTGGCTTCTTGTGGCATCTTTCCGGCTTCCAGCAACCCCCTCCTCCTCCACCACCTCTCCCCCACAGTCCTGCGGGAGGACAGGCTGCGCGCAGGGCTCACTTGGCGACCCGCGTTTGTTGTCGTTACCAGGAGAGGAGCCCACAGCGACCACAGCCTCAGCTGGTCCGGCTCTCATTAAACCGGGCTGCCCCTCTCAGAGGAGCCACTTGCATGGATGCACCATGGCCACGTTTGTCTGCAGGGTTCAGTTTTTAGATGACACCGATCCTTTTAACAGTACCAACTTCCCAGAACCTACTAGACCACCGCTTTACACCTTCAGAGAGGATATCCCCCTCATCAACCAGCTAGCAGGCGTCCACCGGCTGCTCAAAGCTCCACACAAGGTAGGATTAACTAACAGCTTGGTAAACAACGATAACCTAGAATTCACCCATGTTACTCAGTAAGAATGTTCTCAATAGAAAGTATAGAAAATCTGTTGATTAAATCCACTAAGAGACTCAAAGTTATCATCAGATGTTAAAAAGAGATGTAGGTAAAAGAAAGTTTTTTTTTTTAATGTTTAGATTCACTCAGAGGTTGAAATAAGAGCCATATGAGGTTGTTTGGCAATCTTTAGGACGGATGTTTTCCACTTTAAGCCTTCTGCAAATAAACTTCCATACCCACCATCCAGAGGCTATTTTGAGAGCACATGCAGGCACAGCTGATTGGCTCTGCCAACCCAGGATTGAAACAAGGTTGCAAACGTTTGCTTCAGAACCCACAACAATAATAAACATCAGCTTCACTTGTTTTCGACTCAATATCCTGGTATAATCCTGTGTTAGCGCACTAAAATTGAGCTGAAGGTCCACTGAGGAACATGCAGGACCTCAAACTGACCCCTCACCTCTGGGGCTGAGGAATAAGAATGCATCCACCCTCAAACTGAATAATCCTTTCTTATTGCTAAATATATTTTGCACTTTGCTTAGAATGACACAGTGACAGGTGTGCGAAGGCATGAGTGCAACTGGATCCTTAGTTGCTTCATTCATCTGCAAGTGACAGTCAGCAGCTCCAGTGTCCACAGAGAGCCTGAATCATGGCTGATCAGATTTAAAGTGTCAGATTACCATGGGTGTGTGAGATAGAGAGTGTTTGTGTGCCAGTTTTGGTGAATTTAAGCAACCCAGATGAAAACAGCAACACATTCCTCACTGACAAGGTTGAGTCACATAAGCACACAGTCACACCCACAGAGGCTACAAACTGAAGCGGACATTAAAACCTTGTTTATTTGTAAGTTATCTGCATTTTTTAATAAACAGACTAAATTGAGCTGAAACTCAAAGTGAGACAGTGAGAAAGAGGCTGTCCCACTGCTGGCACACAACCCTGACAGCGCACCAGCGTACAGCAGCAGAGTGGTTTTCCAGACCAAGTAGATCTTCAGCGGCCCCATCTTTAAAAGCCACAAAACAAATGAAAAATGGCCCACAGCACAGAAAAGCTTATGATTACAACCTATACAGGGACAGATGGCATGTCATGCGCTCGTCTTTGCAATTTTTTTCACATCAGTTAGGAAAGCTGTGCGCTGTGGCGACTGGATATTGAGTTAAGATTACAGGGATGAAACTAAACTGTTGCAAATTTGTTCCTCAGACTGGCCAGATGTAAAAGTCTCCCTCTTGACGGTCTTAGTCTTATTATATAATTTAGAAAACGTCAAAAATTGCAAGACTAAGATGATTTCTTGAACTTTTTCTCAGCCTTTCTTTGCTGAAGTGGTCTCTTTTTGTTTTAACCGTCAGTGCTATTCTCTGAGAAAAGCCTACTGTATTATTATGTTGTGATGCCAGAGCTCTGTGTATGGCTGGCTGGGATCACATTTAAAGTATAGGTCACTTGTCCCAGAATTCCTGTGGCCAGGCCCTGGATCCCTGCAACACTTTGTTCTCCTCAACTCTGGCTGCTGTGGTTTTCCTGACCTCTTCCTCCAGCTCCTCTCCCACCTCTGTGACCATGCAGCAGTTTGAAAAGTTGAACACAAACACACGTTAACGTGCACACACACATAAGGTTAGGCCAGCCTGCCAGGGGTAAATCAGTGTGTCATGGTTTGGGTGTATGGGCTGTTTCATTTCATTCAACTAGCTGAAGAAAGCAAGGCACCTGTTCGATGATTACTTTTCTCTGATTTTAAAGAAATGAAAGAAAAAAATGATAAATCAGCAGTTAGTGAAAGCAGGCATTTATATTTGAGTTGGTACCCTGTTAGAGATGAAAACATTATGCTAAATTCAGAGGCTTCTCTGTCAGTCATGCAGCGAGAAAAGCTAAAAACTTTTTCCCTCAAAGCCAGGACTTCACAGCTCAACTTGTATTTCATTAACAAAGGGCTCCCATTAAAGCAACACTGGGAGGTTTAATGGCCGTGTACAACACACCCTCCTCCTCCATCTTCAAAGAGCCTGATCCTTTTCGCCTCTAAATTTGACACAAAAAAGTTCCTAAAAACTTGTCTGAGTGTTACATAAGACATTGTTTAACTGTCAACCCAGCGTGATCGCCAGCAGGCTTTGTGTTGTTTTAACATGGAAGTAATTACTCCCAAACCCCCACTTATCCTTTTTTTTTCAGCTTCGCTCTTCTGGGAGAATTTGATTAAATGAGTGTAAAGTAAACTAGCAGCTAAGTGTTTCCCTGGCCTATCCCGGAGCTTTGAGTGTGAAGACTGTGCGGTTGATTCTGGAGCCACCCTTCTGCCAGCTCCATCCAAAATGATGTGTTTTTATTGTAATGTTATTACTGGATTTGCCCAAACAAAGTGTTTTAGGAGAAAGCCTCCCTTTGGAGGGTGAACAGATAACAAATTGTAATGCAAAGTGGTCCAAGGCTCAGTTCTTGCTGTGTAAGCAGTGAGTAGAATGAAATAATGTGTGCAGATACAGGAGAGCAGCAAAGAGGAGCAGGGAGCTGGGTGGTGGATGGTGGATGGTGGTTCAGCTCTGTGGTGGGATGTGCTTCTAACAGCATTGGGAAGACATCAGTGGGAAATGCTGATTAATGCCAGAAGATTAGGTTTAGTATGTTTTTGTCTTATTCATATGTGAGAACTAGGGCATTGGGACAGGGTCTGATTCCCCCCTCCAGCCCCACCCGATTAAATAAAACCTCAATCTGTGATTACTGGCATCTCACGTTATATTTACATAGACAGTGAGAGTAGCTAAACAAAGGATGCATGTGTTTGTCTGTAATCATGACTGGTCTCTCTTTCACTGTGTTCATGATTTAAATATTCCAGCTATTTTTGGATTGATTTAGACAATATTTCAAGTAACCGCAACAATGCATTTTGGTATTTTTTTAGCACCACCATCCAGCTGACTCTTTTGGTTGTGCCCTCTTTTGTAGTGAATGTGACAACTTTGTTAATACTGTATAGGTACAAAGTGTGGTATGGAGTAGCATTTAGCAAAACAGACTTGTTATAAATGGAACATGTTCATCAGTACATTTACATTAGTGTATAATTACACATGAAAGACAAAAATTGGCAAAGGCTGCCATCTTGATTGTTTTGCACAAAAAACTACTATAAAAATCATTTTCAATAATAGGAGTTATTTTAAAATAAAAACTTGACAAATGGAGCACCATACTTATCATATGCAGCAGCATCTTGTACTCGCTTTATTAACTAGATGCTTGGCATTGCTCTATTTCCATATGTTTCCTTTAATTTTTCACATAGTGTAATCATAAGCTCAAACTTTCTAATATTATAATATGTGCCATATACTAAGTATGGTGGCCTGTTTCCGTTAGCCTAAGCTACACTTTATGTGTAGGGCTAATTAGCAAGTGCGAACATGCTAACACCAAAAAAACTGTAATAACAAACATGGACTTTTCACTGTTGAGTGTTTATTTCAGTTTTCTAACTGAAGTATGTTTTTAAATGGCAGCCCTTTTGTTGAGCAGACTCAGTTTTAACAAGTCTTCCCACAATAGACTGAAATAATAAAATAAGGAGGAAGTCTCTGCGACATCACCTGCCTGTTCCTGATAAAGTCAAATGAAGCCATTCATTGGACAGGGCCATCTTGGATATGGCGCAGACTTTGAGCTTCCTTTCTAACAGCTATAGTGCGCCCTTCAGTAGTGTGAGCTGAGATGAGCCTCTGATTGGACAAACTCATGATCCTAATATCTTCTAAACTGCTGAGTTAGAAATACCCCCCCCCCCCCCCCCCCCCCACACACACACACACCTTTACAGTGTGCTGATAGTGAAATTATGTGATGTGTATGTGACTTCCGGTCTTTATGCAGCCAGCCTCTAGTGGATTCTGGATGAACAGCAAAGACATCATTTTTCTCTAGTGGATGTTGCCCCTTGCTTCTCACAAATAGCTGAATTTTTGCCTTGAATATTAGCCACAAATAAATTAAAGTTTGTGTGAGTTTGCTTGGGATAACTTAAACAAACACCAAAGTTGCCCAAAGTTTTACAGCATGATTTTGAATAGCATTTGTAAAATAGAATAGAATAGAATAGAATGTACTTTATTAATCCCTGAAGGGAAATACAGGATAACAAATAATCCATCGTTAGTCAGCGCAGCTCTGTAGAGTTCATTGTAACAAGGTTAAGAGTTTATCCTAAGTGAAACTTTGGCCTTGGCATTGCCCCCCTTTAACTCTCAGCCCCTGTGGACACACCCACTCTAGAGCTCTTGCTGCCTCAGAGTAAATATAGAAAGGTTATATTTATGCTCTGAGTCCATCCGACAGTCCGTCTCTGTGTTTCCAAGTTGTGCAGAGGGGACAGACAGAAAGCAGTTGCAGCAGGTCTTGTGATCAAGGGTCTTTGCTGGTCCGAGAGTGTCGTCATGCACCTCAGCCAGACGGCTAGGGGGTGTTTGGCAGCACACCAGAGGCCAGGCTAGGTTAGGCCTAACAGTGCTGCAGAGATGCTAAATGCTTCCTCAGCTCGTGACTCTGATCTCACTGACACAGTTTTACATGATCAGCTTTGACAATATGTTGCAAAGCATGCGGCTGATGTGTTCAATGATGTATGTTACTTTTTATGAGTTGTAGCTGTTTGCACCTGCTATCAGCTTGTGACTGTGCTCGTAAACATCAATGCCAGCGCCGTGTGGATATGTTACTGTGCACCTGGTCTCAAACTCAGCAGGGTGTCTCATTACACAGCACAGTGGGTTAACTTTGACATGGCTGCCTTGCAGTGCCACCTTAGATCATGCATTTGCCGATGGCATGAGCGCAAGAATGGTCAGCTTTTAAGATGTGAAAATGAAAACCAAGCCTCCATGTGTTTTATGTATTAATGTCCACGTTTGCAGGATGATTACACCTTACTTAGACGTACATAGACTTGTGCTGGCAATTATTTTATATTTCACAAAATTTCGATTTCAATTAAGTCTAATTTTCCACAAAGCACATGCATTTCTATGCATTAATGCCTCTTTCTGTCTATGTTTCCTTCTGGTTTTGGTTTCATGTTCTGCAGCTATAATGGCTACGTCTCCACGAGTTAATTCCCTTAACAGCTTTGTGATGTTGAAAGCAGAACCATGCCTCATACGGCTTTCCCACCCTTCATGGCTCATTGTACACACTGGTGTTCAGATCTGTGCCCTGTTAGCTAAATTCATTTTATGAGCTTGAACTGTTTTAAAAAAGGGTGTGAACCGCATGCAGGGACCTAGTGAAGGAGTATTAAAAAGTATTAGGCCCAGGGACTAATGTCATTCCTGTGGGTGATTCATGTACGTATATCACAGCCAGGGCAGGGAAATTTTATATCCTAAACATCATATTTTCCATCCCAAATTTAGGTACAAATGCCAATTGAAGCTGGTAGCAACATTGATTTAGTAGTTAGCTCTTAATGTTCCCATTTCAGTCAGATCAAGTTGCAATTTTTGAAGACTTTTGCATTAGAAGTCTGTTTTTTATTCTGTTCCATAGCTTGATGACTGCACGCTGCAACTCTCCCACAATGGTACCTATCTGGACCTGGAGTCCTCGCTGGCTGAGCAACGGGACGAGCTGGAGGGCTTTCAGCAGGATGACACAGGGTGAGTTTGCATACGTAGCTATTTCTGAGACAATGTGAGGATTCCCATTTTCCCGAAATACACTCACACACTCTCCATTTCCATAAACGGGAATAATCACAAACTTTTGGATAGGGGCGCATTGGAACCACTACTTCACGGAAAGTATGAAGCCCTCTGGAAAGCAGGACAGATGTGCTCACCCTCCCACAGCAAAAGCATGTCTCAGTCTGTGTTTTTAAAATGATGGATTTTCAGATCTTTGAGACACAGTGCCTGAGTTTACAAACCTGTCATCTAAAAAAAAAATGGCATAAGCATTTGTAACTGTTCTAAACTGTTTTCAGCTTCTCAAATGTTCCAGCAGCAGTACTGGTGTCTTTCTTTGTGTCAGCAGAGAAATGGAAAATAGAAACGTGCAAGAAGTCAGGGTTTCCCTCACAAGACTCCATGACAGAGGAACAAATTATTTCAGACTGTAAATTGTGGTGGCAATAAGCTGATTCCAATCAGGATCAAAAGTAAACGATGACATAAATAGAGGCAGAGACAAAGGACCGCAGATATACACTGGGCTAACAATGACATTGTGTTGCAGAGCTAAGAACAGCTGATGACCACAAGGAGAGATCAATGACCGTGTGTTGGAGAAGTGGGTTCAGATATTTAGAGAATGAACTAGATCCATTAAAGAACTAGCATACAAAACGTCAGTCTTTCTAGACATACATAAACTGCATCTGAGTTTTTGCATTCGCAAGGGGGACTCGGTGTCTTTAGTCATACAAGAACTCCTTGGTTTGCTTTTCTATGACAGCACACCATTCAGGTGTGGTGCCCTTAAATTACCCATCAAAATAATGAGTAATTTCATATAAAGGCTATGGGTAACCATTTCTTTAAGGATAAATCATAAATAAATCTGGATGCTTTAAGTATGTTCTCTTGTAAATACACAAATGGCAATTATATGATGAGTGCTCTGAAAAGAAGCTGAAATGTTAAGCATGCTCGACTCCAGCTGACAAACAATTATCATTTATTTTATTAGCTAGAGCACTGCAGTGCTCACTTATAAGCATTCAAAGAAGAAATAAATATGAAATGTGACTGAAATTGCCATTAATAGCCTACATAAGAATTTACATAGCTACAGAGGCAGCCTACTGATCCTGGTTTTTAACACAGCGATGACTGTGAATGATAGCTTAAAAACAACATTGGTCTTTAAGTTGACCATATTTAACCTTTCTGCTTTTGTCCTGAGACCACAGGGCCTTTGAACCCTTCCTTTTTGCCTCTGAAGAAGCATATACTATTTTAAACTATGCTACAATTGTATTGTTTGAAGTACAATTGCTGGAGAACAACAGTTTGTTATGGTGTTCTTTATATTTCTCATACATATTTTCCTTATCATTTCTCATCTGCCATCAGTGCCTTTGCTGTGTGCCTTTTCAGCCTTATTGAGACTTTTGCAAGCAGAAAGTGATGTTTAATGATTGCATGCTGCATGTCAAATTTACCCTGTGTCAGTGATAATCACTATGCAATTACATTTAATCAAAACACCTGGGAACTAATAGCCTACCATTGCTCAGAGAGAAACCCTGATGCTAACACATTAGCTGCAAATGCTTAAAAGATGGAACTATTGGAAAAAAAATTCCTTTAAACAAAGAGCTTAAATATATTTGCTGTCCAAAAATTACTGTAGTTTGATGTTAACAATGATTATTTTGTCCCTAGCACCATGGTTAGCCACTTTAAGTTAATTAATTGAGATAACTAGCCTTTTTAGTCTTTTCTTTCTGTGTTTGAATTGGAGACCCAAACAATAAGCTAGCAAAAGAACTGGGCCAATATTCACAAAGCATCTTAAGGCTGAGAGTAGCTCTTGGTGACGTCATTCTAAGAAAAATCATAGAATTCCTGTAATTCTAATTTTTTTCTTAGAATTTTCCCTTGGTAAGATAAATTACTCCCCAGGACTCTGTTTATTCCCCGCCCTCCCACACTCCTCCAGCGCCGTTGATTCATGAACGTACGATTGTGACTGATTCAAAACCACAGACTCAAAACTGGTCCTCAGCAAATCTTTTTTGTTTTGCACTGTTACCAGTAATCAGTTTTTCTGCCATTCTCCTGCGTACTACTTAGATCCCACTTGATTATAAGCACTGACTCAGGGCAAGTGCACGCTGAGAAATGTACACACAGGAGGTGGGCAGAAGGGCAGGATGGGATTTGATTGGTTTAAAATTGGATCTCAGACGCTAGGATTGGTTGGTGTTTTTCCAGGTTTATTCCTGCTGTAGACAGCGGATATTTTTCGCTCTATTTTAAGAACACATCATGCATTGATTGCCATCAGGACATAAAGATAATTTAATAAGTACAACAAATACTTACTGCTCTTGTGTCTAGTTGTGTTTTCTAGTTTTTTTTTCTTTATCCATTTTGTTCGGTGTTTTGTTCATTCTGCCAAATCAAACCACTTTTTATAAAGACGCCAGCAATCAAAGGAATTGCTGACAACTGACTGCATCAACCATTAATATCAATATTACCAGCATGGACAGTAAACATGACAATAAGCAAATCGATATAATCGTCAAGTGAATGAGGTAAATTCAAACATTTTAAAGTTGCATCAGTTAATTTGATTTTGCTGAGTTTCATCATCATGAGATAAATTAACGTCACAGTTACACATTTCTAAATACAGTCAAAGTTATAGGATCGGTTGATTTTACTGTCCATTCAATACCAAGAGTGCAGAGTGCATTTTTTTTTTAGTTTTTTCCCTCTTTTTGTAACAACCAATCATAGCTTCTATAAGATTGTGTCATACCTAGCAACAGGTATGACAGGTTTCTGTCCTCTCCTTGCTCAGAGTTGCTCACAGAAACTTCCTGAATCGCTCTTTAGCTCAGACTCCTTGCTAGGAATTAGTAAGAAGCTCTTTGAGAGGGCTTTAAGAAGCTTTGTGAATGAGAGCCCTGACTTATATCTGATCTCAGTTTATGTTTATGTTCATTTGCCAACTGTTATGAAATGCAGTGTTAACAGTGAGTTGTTGGTGCTCGAATTACAAGTTTTTGTTGCATCTAATTATAATTAGCAGTAGTGCAAACATGAGCTTCATTCCACTGAAACTCTTTGCTTTTGTAGGACTTAATGGCAGCCAGCATTAAAAATATAGATATATTGTGTGTAATGATTCTAAAACAGTAAATGAAGCACTGCCACATGAAGCTCTGAGAAATACACTGAGCAGGCTGCTGTTCACTGGCTGCATGCATGAGTGTGTTTGTGGAGAGCTGTGGTATGTTGATCTGTTTGGAGACAGGGGCCACAGCATGATAAGTGATGGCAAAACCACAGAGCTGTTTGTGTGTGCTTGTTTCCATGTGTACATCTATTTGTTTGTGTGCGTGTCTTTATTTTGTGCACATGATGGACAGGTGAACAAAGGTGGATGTGTGTTTCAGAGGTAGCTGACATGGTGGGGAACTGGTTTGGTAGGACAGGGATATATGTCAATCCTTCAAACATGGCTGTTAGCAAGGTCGTATGTGCTGACAGAAGAGAATGAACCAAACATTGTGCTGGGGTTGACCCTTCTGCAGCCAAACATAGCAAAGACTGAGGATGGATGCACTCAGCCTGCTCTGACCTCTGTCTGTAGAGAGACAATTGCCACATGTAAGAAAAGGCATTTTCATATGTGTTTACCAGTAAGCATGGACTGTTTTCTTCTTTTCTTTTCTTTCTAAATCTCTTTTTGAATACTGAACTTTCACTTTTACTAATAAATGCTTAACGCTATAAAAAGTTATGTGGTGTAAAATGATTCTCACCCAGAATTGATGTTCCCACGCATCAAAAATGTGTTTCGATCCCAGCTGTGGCAGGACACTGCTGACCACAGTTGAGAGTAAACAAGGTCCTCGGTGAAGCTCAGAGATGCTTTCACTGAGAAAGTGGAGAGAAAACTGAATAGAAACTACTGTAGGCTACCATGCACTCTGTGTAAGTTTTATGTATTATTAAAAATACTATACTCACACATCCAATCTGTGCAAATTGGGTCTGATTTCCCTTCATCTGTCCCTGAGTTTCAGATTTGACTTTCATTCTTATATAATACGTAACTATAGAAGTAGCAAGAGAAATTAAATTTCTATCAGCATCTCCTCAGATCGTGTTAACATTTTGCTCTATTTCCGAGCAAAGCTGATAACGCAGCTTAAGAGCAGGATGAGAGGCCAGCTGGTCTCCTGTTTGCTGTGTGTCACTGCAGCGGTGTGTTTTATCAGAGCAGCGCTTTCTCTGCTTGGATTGCATGCTATCAGCATGTTAGTGATGGAGGACGGTGATTAGCTCTCACAGATGAGAAGATACGAATCAAGGTTAGGAGAGAGAGTTTGATTTGCTCTCAAAATACCATCATATTTTACCTTCACGCTTGTGTGCAATCCTCTTGTTTTCCTACTGGAAATATGCAGCGCATGAATGTGTGATCAGGATGGTATGTGGAAGTGTGCATACATATGTGTGTTGTGTCTGCTTCTGCAGTGCTGCTGTCTGTCTTGAAGGCCACGATGTGTATCAGTATGAGGGTCACTGTCTGCTGTTTCCCATCATGGCAGCTACATTTACAATGATAATAATACTGGATGTAAAAAAGGTTTGGATACTTAAATGATGAGTGACCGATCTGCTACTATAAACTAGCCAACCTCAAAAGAAGTTTTCTCTTTTTTTTATTCTCTTTTTTTATTCTCTAAAACAACAGGCTGAACTTCACTTACATGAAGTAAGTGAAGCACTATAAGAGGCAAAGTAATGTCAAAGCCAGCATGTTGTCTGCCATCAGTGTTAGCCATTCCTGTATTATTTTTTTTTAACTTCAAAGGTCAGTAAAAAGTTGAGTCAACTTCATTTATACAGCACATGCTAAGACAGCCAAGTGGGACCTTGGTTGTATATATGATATGAGGAAGTAAATGTAAAAGTTCATTTGGTTTGGCAGTAAGATAAATTCTTGTGCAAAAAAAAAGGCTCTGTTGCTGTCATTAAGATATCTTCTGATAAATAATAAATCTGCTCACTCCTGTCTTCGTCAGGTCCAGGGGGAAGAAGCACAGTGTTATTCTACGGACCCAGCTGACCGTCCGCGTGCACGCCTGCATCGGTGAGTGCTGTGTGACATGTTTATATATGTGTTTAACAGGAGTCTCTCCCTGGACAGCAGCACATGCACAGTCAAACACATCAGAAAGCCTGGGAACAGACTGTACTACACTTTCAGATGACTGTCTTGGGGTTTACCTGTAGTGCATGCAGGGGTCAGCGTGAGACCTCCCACTCAGAAGCAGGACTGACTGGTATGCAAAACTTCAAATTCAGCATAGTGCTGCCATGATGTCAGTGACTGTATCCACGACGTATGCTGGGAATGGTAACATGGGCTGCAGAGGGTAAACGAATTTAAGTTTATAAGAATATGTGAGTTTAAGTGTTTTTACAGTTGAGCTGCAGCTCAGCCAACTCCCCTCTGAGTCTGGTGAAGTGTTCACAGTGTGATGCCCGTTTCAGTTTGAGATGGTGAAGAGAAGGAGGACGCAAAATGAGGGACCTGTGATTATGAATGATTCAAAGCTGTTACAGAAAAGAAATGTAGAAGAAAAGAGGCATTGTAATGAGGAAAAAAACAAGAATCTGTGATAAAAACCTCTTCGATCAGGCTCCAAAATCCACTGTATTTGTTTCTTTATTTGATTTTTACAGCAGAAATATGTATTCGTTCTTTAGAAATGCTATCATCACTTCATTATACCACAGCTCACCCTCTAATCCCCTTCACTGACTCTCACTCTCTGTGTCCGTTCTCCTCATGCTCGTCCTCCATAAACTGTTCACATGGTCAACATTCTCCATGCCAGTGATAGCAGAGCTAAATCTGGACCCTTGAATCAGTACCTTGGATTGGTTGAGAGAGTGACGAGGTCAAAGGTCAAGGTCAGTTTGCTAAAGGAGCAGAAGTGACAGAAAGGAGTCAAGAAATGCTGAAATATTCTTTAAAAGTATAAATGACTTCAAAACACACAAAGTTGAGTATAAAATTTTGGAAGCTAAAACCATCGTTTCTGCTTCGACTCATTTAAAACCTACTCAGCAATACGCTCTTTTGAGAGATCTTCTCATTACTCGTTTTGGTTTGAATCAATAAATCTGACAGCATACTTTGAAAAACAGGTCGGATCTTTTGCCAAAAACGGCGACATCACTACCAAATGAGTTGAATTTCCCTTTTGAAGTGCATGGCTGAAACTTCATTTTTACCCAGTGCCAAAGCCTGATGATAGGGTTTGCTCAAATTATTGACCTCAATCCAGATTTCATTCAACATGGCACAGATGCGCGGCAGCAACCAGATCCCAACTTGGGTTGATACGCTGGAGCTGCACTCTGTAATTCTGCTGCATTAAACAGATGTATAATCAGATAACACCGGCGAGTCAGAGTGATCCATTCACTTTAGAGATCTGTTGACCATTTACCACCCCCCTCAGAGATGCCTCAGTGAGTGGGTTCAGCTTTTCACTCATCCACTCCTGTCACACTCTCTAATCTTCTGAGGACTTGACCTCCAAATCTCCTGGATAGTGGACATCAAACTGTCCAGTCGATGAACGTCTGTCACAATCAAAGATAGAAATTGCTTTTAAAATCAAGTATCTTGACCAACAGATAATCATTGTAGTAAATTAAGTGTTGTGGGTTTGGATAAAATGCACTGATTTAAAACATCTACTTCATTTAAATGATTGAAACACAGGAAGGGATCAATTACTAACAGATTACTAATCTTGCCGTGTTCATCAGCCTCCAGTTTTGATTGAAAGGATCAGGATTCGATTGTATTCAGGTCAGATGTTCAGTGGTCTTAAGGTTGGAACCTTCTTAGTATATTCATTGATCTTCTTTCAGAACTATCATTCTGAAGACGGCGCAAAACTGGCATTTCTTGGCACGGATGCTAACGGAAAGATCAAATTACATTCAGGCCGGCCAGCTAGAGATTAAGGATACTCTGTGGTTCATGTGTGAGTGAGTGAGGGGGCGATAATATGGGCGAGTTAATGAGTTTTTCTGATGTATATGAAGAGGAGCACACATTGGCGTGGTCAGCAAAGCTTTGAGTTTGGCTGCTGGTGTAAGCACAACTCTGCAGACAATGTGTGTGTGCTGGAGAGGCCTTCATGGCACTTTAATGATCCAGCTTCTCTCAGCACTCACTGCACAGCTCTCCAAGGGAGATTGAGGTCAATTTTACAGGAATTTATCTTTTTGTTTACACAGGGCAGATGCTTCTCAGCTTTAGGCTGCGTCCTAAATCATTCTTTTCCAGTTTACTTCTGTATCTCTCTTTCTGTTGTCCTTTTGTTTCTCAATACCTGCTCACGTGCACTCTGTCCTCAACCTGCCCCTCATCTCTCAGTTGATCCTGTGGTCTGCAGTCCCATCAAAGTGCCAATCACAACCCCTTGTTTGAGGGTTAATTTTAGCGCTCCCTGCTGCAGCAGAGCTGTTGTAGACTGGAGCTGACGGGTGGAGAGCAGTGGCTCTTGGTGGGGGTGAAGTGGAGGTGTTATCTTTAGAAAGTGTTGACAGCACAGAAACATGTGAGAGAGGCGGCACAGTGCTGAACCTCAGCTCACTAAATATGAAAGTTACAGAGAGCAAGAGGGACAAAAAGGGCGGATTGAGGAAGTTGCAGGAGAAATGAAGGTGACTGGGTTCAGAGGAGAACTCATTTGGTGCGGTCAGCAAAGCTTTGAGTTTGACTTCTGGTGTTAAAACAGCATAAGCACTTCAATGACCCAGCTTCTCCCAGCACACACTGCACATGAACTACAAAAACATAAAACAATATTCTAGCTCCAGAAAGCACAAGGCTCTTTGAAATGTGTCACATTTTGATTTCATTGACCCAGTTGATCCAGTTTAGTTTACTGATTATAGATAAATTTAATTCTTGAATCTGATTGCTTAGGCTTTCAAAGAGGAATGGACGACTATGACAGACACTTTTTTCTTTATTTATTAAAACAAACTTTGTCATAAAAAGTTAGATCATCAAAGTAATTACAGACCTTTCACTACAGATGGGATCAGCAGTGGAGAGGTGCTCTCTGAACTGATATCTAAGATACAATATTTGTAGACACACAGTAAATGGAAACCTGAACTCAGCTGTCTTTTGAGCCCAAGTGTGACAAGATGTTGCTGCTGCTGCTGCTGCTAACTGCAGCTCGGGCCGTTCCTTATGGATCAGAGACCCTGGGGTGTAGAATACAGTGCAGTTCCCTGTTAAATTAATAAATGCTTCACCAAAGCAGACGCATTTCCTCCTTTTGCATGGAATGTCTTTTCCACATATTTTACACATGGTTGTGTTATTGTTTTTTTCAGTGTAGCTTAGCCAAACTTACTGTGGTCACTTTCTGTGGTCTGCAATCACAACTTTATGATGTGCAATCATAGAAGACAGTATGTAAAGTTCATTATTACCTTCTGAAATATTGAAACAATTGAATCCTGGTTCAGGCAAGGTGTGCCTTTCTGTGTGAAGTTTGCATGTTCTCCCTATGCATGCATGGGTTCTCTCCGGGTACTCCGGCTTCCTCCCACAGTCCAAAAACTTGCTCATCAGGTTAACTGGTGATTCCAAATTGTCCGTAGGTGTGAGTGTGAAAGGTTGTCTGTCTCTGTGTGTCAGTCCTGTGATTGGCTGGAGACCAGTCCAGGGTGTACCCCACCTCTCGCCCATAGCCAGCTGGGATAGGCTCCAGCCACTCGCGACCCTGAACAGGATAAGCGGTTTAGAAGATGGATGGATAATGATTCTTGGTCCTGCTGGATGTCATCTTTCCAATATGTGTTAGTTTACACTCAGGTAGTAGAGGAATATAGCAGTACAGCTTTAAATCAGAGCTCAGTTTAATGTCAGGTGGATGCTCTACAGCTTAGACACAACATATGAAAGGCATAGTTAGCCTATATAAATAGATACTAGTTTTATTGATGAGTAATTCTGGTGTTGAGACACATGCGTAACAAAGTTTTATGTTTTAGTAAATTAACATCTTTTTTTTTCTTTTCATGTCCCACCAGTATTCTTCTTTGATGCTTTGTGAGCGTTTATGGATAATAATCCATCTGACCTGGTGTTGAACAACAACTATAAATGCTGCATCAGTGACTGAATACATGCATTTGTTTTGTTCTCTTGTAAAGTTCACATCATGTATCAGACTGGTCTTATAATCTTAAAGCTTCCGTTTCCCATGTGGCCTATTTTTCTAGTCTCCCCTGATGTAAAGGCTGTGCAGTAATTAAATACAGTTTAAGTGATCAAATATAGAGCAGCTATGCTGCCTGACAGGTAAAGCTCTCTGTAATGAGCTCTACAGCAGGTGAAACAAAAGAGTCAGAAGGCTGAACAAAAGAACTTGCGTGTGTTTTAGAGTCTCTTCAGTCCCTTGGCACTTTGCTCTGGAATTTAGCCCCCATTTAAAAAAAAAAAAAAAAAAAAAATTGGGCTTCCACATTGTTGGATTTTTGAGCCCCAATTATCCATCTCTAATCACCCCCCGCAGAATAGTCAAAGAGAGGTGGGACTGGAGGTTTAGATGGAGTCAAAGTTGAGTTGCTTTGATATTCTCTTCGTCTTCTGTTACATAACATAAAAACAGAAAATTGTGTTGCATCTTTCTTTTTTAGACAAAACTCTCCCATTCAGGACTGAATACGCCCTTTGTTTTTTTTGTGGAAAATGCTTTTTAAAGATGTCAAATGAAAGAGGAACTAATTTCACTTTAGGGATAAATAAAGTACATTCTATTCTATTCTATTCTATTCCATTCTATTCTATGATGTTAGAAAGCGTTGCACGGATCAGAATCTCTGTGAGTATGAGCTCAGTGTCATGGTGGTCTGAAGTGATAAAGCAGTAGTCACTATTCAGTGTTGCTCTAACGCTCAGGGTGCTGTGGTACTGACAGCAGCTTGGCCTTGAAATGCTGCAGAAAGAGTTGACTACAGCTGGTTCCAACAGCAATTTACTGTGTTGGTGTCCCCCCGCTGTGGGAGATAAGGCCTGGTAATGGCATGGTGTGACAGGGAGATAATGCCGGGTAATGGGGAAGCTGGAAGGGGGCAGGGGTATGGGACATCTGTGGCTGTACGGTTGTAAAACTCCAGACACACTATATTACATTTTAACTAGTTTCCAATCTGGCCCCATTCCCCCTTCATCCTTTTTAAGTCTACTTTGCTCTACTTTTGGGTCCAGTCCTCCCACCTTGTTGTATCCCAACATCATCCACTTCCACTGTTTAACCCTTTCAGGTCTTTCTTTAACTGACCTTCTCTGCCTCATGGATTAAATTGGTCTCTTCAGCGTAATCCCAACACTTTGTTCTTAAAGACACTGGTGTCAAAAGTATATTTCACGATGCTTACAGATGAGTCTAAACCGGTCCCTCTGTAAATGTGTCATGATATCCTCTGTGTCATGATATCCTCTGTACATACTTACATCTTGTGCTCTCTAGAACAAATACCTAAAAATAAGTATATAATCCTCTCTCTTTATCTGTGGCTCACATAGTAAAAGAAGGGACAAGAAAATCATTCAAATACTTTCCTCTCTACCCTCACCAGCAGCTGAGACCCTGATGGGCCGGCTGAGAACATTGCACCCACATGAGTCATGCCTAAGTTACTGCTGTGGGAGATGGAGAGATGGTCTGATGAGGCTTCGGGGAAAGAGGTGTAGAGCAGTGGAAGTGGTGAAATAACTTAACAGCAGTAGCTGCTGTGAAGTAAAAAGCCAGAAATTTGCATTCATCCTGCAGCTGTTCTCCTTTCCCCACGATGAAGACCGCGTGTGACTGCTGAGTTGCTCTTTTTAAAAGATGAGGAGGAACAGTCTGTAGTCATACAGTATTTTACTCCTCTGTCATGTAAAAGACGATGTGAGATATGCTAACGTTATGTTGAACAGCAGATCTAAAATCACATAAAGGAAGATGACTGCAGCAGCTCAGCAGTTTGGAGGTTTTTACTCATTTCCTCAACATCTCAACTTGAATGTGCAAATTTAACTCCTCACATATCCACTGCTGAGGTTAACAGTTAAATTGTATTTTATGTTGTATATCCCTGTTCTACCCAAACACTTTAAAGTAGATGTCTAACACACGAGTCTGGTTCTGCTTGAGGTTTCTGTCTCTTAATCATGGTTGATTAAGATCAGATCACTCCTCATCTTGTCTCCATGTTGGGTCTTTGTTAGTAATATAACAACAGCAGGTCTAGACCTGTTACTGTTTTTTTAAAGCGTCTTGAGATAACATTGCTATAATTTGGCTCTGTATAAATAAAGATTGATTGAGAGTTTTGGAGATTTACTCACAACGAATCTACACATGTATAATCCTACAAAATAACAATTCACTCAGTTTAAACATGTTTTTTTCCATTTTGTCACAAAGTTAGAAAAACACCATCAAAAAATAGTGGTATCTGATCAAATCAACGTTGGTAAAAGTTGATACCAAAGCCCAGGTAGTGGTATTGGGTCTGGGCCTTAAAAAGTTATATCGGTGCATCCTAAAGCTCAATATTCAAAGTGCTCTCAGTGTGTTGCAGTAACTTAATATCATAGAATTGATATTTATTCATGAACTACTCTTTTTTGTTTTTTTGTTTTTTTAGGTGACAAGTGAAGGAAGCCTGTAATCTTTCCTGCTGGTTTTCAAGTGGTTAAGTTTAATTATAGATTTCAAAGTGCTGAAGCTTATCATAAGAGCCCAAGTTTCCGATCCACAATCATATCATGTCTTACTTTAAGTAAGGGAGCAAAAGCACAAGGCAAGGTCCTGTTGTTTTTGACTTGATGGGGAAAAAAATTCTTCATTAAACATTTAATTTTTCCGCTTCAATAATTCAGGGACTTTCCACTTCTGCACTATCAGCTTTTCTTCATCATGACAAAACAAATAATTTGATGGCCATTATTTTCCAATCTGGATGTTTTTACAGTTCCATAACATGTAAAGATGGCTGCAGTGAGCCATAAGCAGATAAAAAATCACAACCGAGACATTTGCACAGCTGAATCAGTACAACTACAGACACTTAGTGGGATTATTGATGGATTTTAATACAGCTGCAGCAGTGCTCTTCTTATTTGCCGTGGTCAAGTGGGGCTCATTTGTTGTAATGTCGTGCTGCCTGTGGATGTGGCAGGGTTTTTCCTGGACTCTGGTTATGCTTACAGCCTAACTGTTGCAATCTGGCACACACGCTGCTGTGTAGGGTTTGCTTTTCTGACTTTCTGCATATTTACTGTAAGAAACTCAGAAATATATCATTACATGTTTGTGTGTGTGTGTGTGTTGGCTGTGAGTGTGTCTGAGTGTTACGTCTGGGCTTGTTCATATGTGCAGCTGAGTGTGCCTCCACAAACCTCTGGCTGGTCTGTTTTAATCATTTTGAAGCTATTACATAATGCAATAAAACATTACAATTACCACAAGCTCAACATCCAGAACACACACTGGAGAATCTGCGCGCTTGGCATCTCATCCAGCCGTGGGGTTTGAGAGATGATGGGTTTAAGGGATGTGCCGAGAGAGATGGGGAATGGGATGATTTCCAGGGAAATGGTAAATCACTCAGGGAAGGAAACACAGGGGGAAAACAAAGCAAGGAGGAGGAAATGCACCTGCCAGACAGAGCAGCAGCAGCAGCTGGCAGCCGGCAGGTCCAAAAGTTATGTCACTGTGGTCTGCTCGCTTACAGGTGAGGAGAGCAAAAACAGGGAAAGTTTTAACAAGGTGAATCCAGGTGTTATCATTTTCTACTCCATTTAACTCTCCGTGTGTTTCCTCACAGACTTGGTGGTTTTATGATAAGAACATTGCTTTGGCTGCTTTATTTTGGGTATTTCTAATTTAGGCTTGACGGAAATAAAATCTCCTTCATTTTGGTGGCATTTCATGTACAAACCGGGATTCTGAAGATGTTCAGCATAAACAGATGTTTTTTAGTCTTGTTTATTTCTGTGGATTTTTGTTGTATTGATTCAGAGCTGCTGGAAACTTTTTTTCAGGCTCAGAGACTTTGCTTGTCTGAATAAACCCTCTATAATTAATCACATATGCACACATACTCACATACGCATTTATCGAGGTAATGGGTGCTTTACCTCATTTTAATGCATTTAGCTCTTTCTCCAGTCTTTGACAAATCACAGCTTTTTTAGATTGTGACATTCACCTATTCACACCGCATTTATTCACTGATGGCAGAGGCTGATATGTAAAGCACCCATCAGTTTTGATTGGTTTACACTCCTCTGGCACAACCTCCTGGGCAGTATAGGGTGGTTTCTTGCCCATGAACATTTTGGCATGTGAAAAGCCAGACGTGGGATCAAATCCCCAGCTTTACCTTTAAGAGGCGACCAACTCAGAGCAATAGCCGTCTGTTTTTGATACGTACTGTAAGCCATGACCAACAGATGGACTTTAAAAACCAAAAAGGTGATCTAGCATATTCTTTATTTGTAAATAAACTTAACCAGGTCATATCTCCCTCACAATAGCTCCTGTCATATGTCATCATGCCTGCTGCATAAAGGCCCATTAAATGCTCAACATTAAATATGGATCTGGATAGGTACGGAGCCTTCTGTCTGTGCTCTGTTCATTTCGTCCATATTTCTGCATGTTTCCATAAAGCTTATTGAAATGGACCAAACGGAGCAGTACCACTAGAAACCATGGGGGCAGTGTTGCTCTGATCTTACTACCCGATGCGTAGTTCTAGTGAGACAAGAAGAAGAAATAACAAGGCTGGAACCCTTAATGCAAGAGGTGTAATAGCAATACCTCTGTCATAGTCGCCATATTTGTTATGAGTTTGTTGTCGTCATAAACTTTTAACTCTGGGTTGCCCCCCTGGTGGATGTATTGGTTAACAGTAACGCCAACTTAAAGAAAGCATGGAGGTTTTGCTAGCAGTGACGGTGACTTCATTTGAAAAGGACGTATACATTTTTGTACTTAAAGGGTGTATAAATGGGCCTTAAAGGCACAGTTGGTAGTCACAGAAAACTAGCATGAATTTGAATGTAGCATCTCCTCAGGACTCCATTTAGCCCCAACACTCGGAGTTCCTCCAAAACAACACCCCAGTCACATGCACGAGTGCCGCTGATTCACGACCATATGATTGTGAATGATTCAAAACCACAGACTTAAATGGTCCTCAGCACTTCATTTTTGTTTGCACTACATACCAGTAATGGGGGTATAGGTAGTTTTCCTGCCGTTCTCAAGTGTACTTGGATCCCTATGGTTATGCTCATTGAATCAGTGCCAGTGCCCGCTGGTAAAATGTGGGCAAAACAGCAGGATGGGATTTGATTGGTATAATAAATTGGATGCCAAACGATAGCATTGGTTGGTGTTTTCCCAGGTTTACTCCTGCTATTGACAGCGGATATTTTTCGCTCTATTTTAAGAACATATCATGCATTGATTGACATCGGGACATTAAGATTATTTGAACTAGAATAACAAAAAGTGAATCTAAATCTGATTACCAACACTGCCTTTAAGAATCACACATCATAGTACGCACACACACACACACACACATACACAAGTAAAGGAGGAGTATAATAACAGGCAAGTGTGGTATGAGTCACAGCAAGGCTTCACTCAGATAATCCTCTAAGCAAGCAGCACATATCCTCCAATATCCTCTCTGTTTACTCGCTCAGGCTGCTCATCGTCTGACTCTAGTTTCTCCTGTTTCTGCTCTGTTTGCCTTTCTCACTCTATCTAAGTCTTCTTCTCCCTCATTTATCGGGCTCTCTTTTTCTGTACTCAATCCATCATGTAGATGGCTGTTTATCAAAAACACTGCAAAATACAGTCTTAAATCCAGTAATAGAGCAGTTTAGGTTTTCAAACAACCTTTTTAAATGACAATTTGTCTTGTCAAGATTATTACACAGTGTTATATAATAATGACTGCTGTGAGGGAAGAGTTCCAAAGCTCAGCGACTGTAGCCATACAAACTTTGCTTTCCTGTAATCTCTCTGATCTTTCATCAATGCTTTCCTCAGCAAATCCAGTCAATTAAAAAAGGCATGACACAGCAAGTGTGTGAGAGAGAGAGAGAGAGAGGGAGAGAGAGAGAGAGAGAGAGAGAAGGGTGAGGGTAGAGTGAGGGAAAACACTGGGCACTTGTTTCACACGTGCACACTTGTATGTTGGATTGAACACCTCAACATTTCCCACAATCAGCCTCCCTGCCTGGCTGCATGCTACAGGAAACCAGGTCACACTTTAATTCAGTGCTTTATCACAGATAATTACAGAGCTGCTCTGTGACATAATACCAGTTGCACGCAACTCCAAGACAGGAGTTTGGTGAAAACGCTTCAAAGTCTTCAACAGTAGAATAAAAAAAAAAAAAAAAGAAAAAGAAGGTTAATTGTTTGCAGCCTTGTTTTTCCGAATTCAAGGAAAAGCAGAACAATGCTTGACTGACAGCAGGATAAGAAGACCAATCCCCCTCTGACCTCTGATCTTCTGTACTGGAGATTAATGGAACAGCGCTGGTACCTCAAAACTACACATGCACCCTGATCGCAGACGCTTACTTTACTATTCGCTCCATAAATAGACACTCAGCTGTCAATCATTGTGAAACATGACATAAATTACATTAAAATACATTTTTAACATCTCACAACTAATGGAAAAGAAACTTTGGGTAAAGGAGAACTTGAACTTGTACAGCTCAATGATAGCTTCATGTTACCACAGTACATGGACGTGAGAAACATTTGTATGAGCTGTAATAGTTTTTAAAATTTTGACCACAGCCCATCTGGAATGAATAGGGAGACTGAGTGTGTGACCTATACTGCAGGGAGAGCAATTTTTGTGGCGACCTCACTTCATACTGAACAAGATGACGTCCATTTTTATTACAGTCTATGGTCACAGTCCACAACAGATGACCAGCATTTGATAATATTATCAATATCGGTGCCAACTCATGAAGGAGTGAACGTTAAACGTGATAGACTAAAGACCATAGACTCTGTAAGAAATGGGTGCAGTATTTGTGATGTCACTCATCTGTTACTGATGAGGAATTTTGAAGCCATTTGTTGTCAGAAGCCATATTTGAAAACAAATCACTTTAAGGCTCTTCACTAACAGCTACAGGAAGCCAGTCTGTCAGTCAGGTAAGCTGTGCCTCTGATTGGGCAAACTTGTGATCTTAATATTTTCTAAACTGCTGAGTCATAAAAAAGATTTCTCTCCGTACAGTGTTTGCAGCTAGATGAATTGTTCAGACCAGGTTGAAGCAGGCTGTAAATGTTTTTGTGTTAAAAAAAAAAGTCACCTTTTTTAGCTTATTGTGTGGTGGTTTCCGGTACTTCCAGAGCCAGTCTTAAGTGGACTATCCACAAACAGCATTTTTTTTTTAGCAATTTGAAATCAGTGAGATTTCTTGCTGCTTGCTAAAAAAGCATATCCCTAGCCATGACACTGAATGTTACTCAGGGATTCTGATAAAGAAATTCCCAGATGATCCGGTAATCAGAGACTATGCACAGAGTTTTATTTCTTCTGCACTAGAAGATTTTTTTTTCTGACATTGAATTAAAAGTAAAATACAAAACAATTAATGTACAGATTTCATAAAAATACTTTACACACACTGTAGAACCCAGACAGGGACATGTATTTGTGGTAACTCTGTTGGAAATGCTGAATCATGGACACAGAGACACAGTGGAGTGTAAGCAGGTCTGGCTTCAAGGTGAACAACTTACAGCAGGTGTGTGTGTGTGTGTGTGTGTGTGTGTGTGTGTGTGTGTGTGTGTGTGTGTGTGTGTGTGTGTGTGTGTGTGTGTGTGTGTGTGTGTGTGTGTGTGTGTCTATGTAGCAAAACTGTATCTGCCGGTTAGTCTGTCATCACGGCGCTATCACAGAGCCATGCTGACTAGATTTGTGTTTGTGTTGTGGGTAACTATTCCTGTTTGTTTGTGTGTGTATGTTTGTGTGAGAGTGTGTGTGGTTGTGTTTATGGACTTATTTGGTGGTCAGGGGGCATATGAAGGGCACAGAGCATGTTTTGGTCCTGGAGTGTGTTTGGAAATGCCGCCAGTGTGTGTATGTGTGTGTGTGTGTGTGTGTGTGTGTGTGTGTGTGTGTGTGTGTGTGTGTGTGTGTGTGTGTGTGTGTGTGTGTTTATTTGTTTTCATGTGTTTATGTGGCAGTAAGTTTCCTTCCTGTAGACATCTGCTTCTGAGCTTTCACAGATGATGGCCTGCATGACGGTTCAAGGTCACAGTCCGGAGATGTAGCCGTGTGTGTTAGAGTTTGTATTACGGTGTCTACATAGGTATGTTATGTGTATCAGTGTGTTAGCTATAAATCTTCGCAGCATCTTCTTTCCACAGAGTTGGATTTATGACATTCATATAAAAGTTTGTTTCCATTTACTCCCTGGTGTTTACATTCTCTGTGCGTTTGCATTTGGGCCTCTGTTGATGCACTGCATGCTTGACTGGACGCGTACACACTTGTGTCAGTGTGTGTCACTGCTGAGCCGACTGTAATCTCTGTATCAGTCCATCTTCATCATTAAAATCTTGTGAATCCCACAGTGAAACCTTGGAGGTCTGGTTCTCTCTATACCTCCCTTTCACAAACACAAACACACACTGAGCTCATGGGGCCTCTTTCGTCATTTGTACCATCAGCAGCCTTCAGTCTTCATACTGTAGGCCAAGACCAACAGACAAAAAATAGACAGTCACAAAATAACCCAGTTGTCCTCTGCAGTTTGGCCTTTGCTGCGTGCCAACTTTTCCTTTTCATTTCACTTGACATGAGTCCGAAATCATGCATCACCGTCTGAGCTGTATTCCATTATGACAGATTGATGGAGTGTTTATTCTTTTAACTACAGATTAATGGACATACCGCTCCACACATGTGCACACACGAGACAAAAAATACCACCAAACCTTTTTCTTGCACACGAGTACTCATCAGAAATGCAAACCCTTTCTTAGAAATATTTAAAGGTCTTTCTTGAGCCATCATTACATTTTGCATTTCATAGGTGAAAAAAAACTGAACTAGTTCTCTGGAATGATCAGCAGGTGACAAATGAAATTCTTTGTAAAAAAAATTCCTGACAGACATGAAAATAACAGAGACTTTCTTATTCAGTTGGTCCAACTTTTGCAGAGCAGCACACACAGTGAACCTTATGACCTGATCACCATTCAACCCAGTATCTAGGTTTCTCCCAGTGCCTGACACCCACCCACCTATATTTAGCGTGGTACCAGCGCAGAAAGGGAAAGACTTCCTTGGATTAAATCTAGCTCTCCAGCGTGCCATTACACCACACGCCTCTCTCACTTCTTTATTTTAGACCCCACCAAAGACCTAGTTTGAAAGCCAGGCGGCTGATTGGCCCAGACAGCCGTGTGGAGGCTTTTTAAGAGGGGTGCAAAGAAATCCTCCAGAAACACGAGTCAGCGGATATAACAGGACTTAAATGCGGGGCCATCAGCTGTGTCCTGCCTCGCCTGACCCATAAACAGTCATACCATACTGAAAATATTACCCATGTTTGACCTCAGTGCAGGCTCATGTGTAAATATCCTGTGACCCCACTTTGACATGCCACACCGAAAAATCCAAACACAGTATACAGATTCGGCTGTGAGACAGCAGACAAACAAAAGAGTTTGCTCATGCAGTCTGCATGTGTTTTGTGCACTTAAAACGATTGTGCCCTCTGGGGATTCTTGAGGGGGGGTACTGTGGGAATATGGGGTACTGGGGCACTACAGTGGCAAGCCCTCCAGTCCCAGTATAATAAGTTGTGGGCTGTGTCTGGTCTGGCACAAGCTGAAACACTTCCCTGTATGTGTTTGCATCCATCAGCATAGTCTCATCTTATAATTTCTGTTACTGATTTTAATGGTCAGGATCTCAAGGTGCAGCAGGAAGAGGTAGAGTGTAGGGTTTGGGTTTTGGCTTTGTTGGCTTTGTCCTGCTGTGACATCCAGCTGGCACTGGAGAGCTGTGAAGTGATCAGGATTAAAATCAGCTCCTCCAGGTCATGCCATGGTTGTCTGCAGTAGTAGCAGAGAGCTTCCTTCTGGTGGGAAGCATAGACAGTATATAGAATGAACAGAGTGGCTCCGCCTTTTACCATTGTATGGTTTTGAAGGCAAGTTAACCCCCGTCATAGTTGCTGCCATTTTGTCTGGGCAGTAGGGAATCTGACTGGAGCCTGTTGATAAATAAATCAATCGATTAGATCAAATAAATTCTCAGTAAAGGATGCGGGTACTAGACTGGGCTTCCTGTAGTCCAGATTTGTCTCCCAGTGGCTCGAGTGGCTCATTATGAAGCGTAAAATACAACAACAGTTACTCTGGACTGTTGAGCAACTGACGTTGTACATCACAGAAGAATGAAACAGATTTCTACCTACAAAAAATTAGTGTCCTCCGTTCCCATGTGCTTATTGAATGTTGTTTAAAGGAAAGGTGATGTAACACAGTGGTTAACATGCCCCTGTCCCAGCTTTTTTGAGATGTGATACAGCCATCAAATTCAAAATGAGTGAATATTTGCAAAAAATAATAATTAAAAAAAAAAAAAAGTGTATCAGTTTGAACAATAAATACCTTGTCTTTGTAGTGTATTCGGTTGAACATCATATAAACTGGATTTGCAAACTATTGCTTTTATTTACATTTTACACAATGTCCCAACTTCATTGGCAAAGTTATGTAACTTGATTAGCCTATTTCCACTGTGTCCCAACCATAGACTGTGTAATTACTGGACGTAGTCTCCGCAATGTCATCCATCTGTTTCTGAAACAGATTTTTGAAGCAAAACGGCCAGCGCGGCCGTATTGGAAATGAGGCAGGCTGTGAGTCTCCACAGTAACAGCCATAGGACGCTCCACAGTCACGTGATCTGAGCTGTGCCTCTGATTGGATGAACTGACGATCTTAATATTGTCAAATCTGCCGAGTTAGAAAGAAATTCACTCCCCGTACAGTGCGTGCTGTTAGCAAAATTAGCAATTCATATGGGAGACATTCTTTGTACCAGGCTGTAAATATGCTTATTTTGGCTGTGAAAACTTTTTTTTCTGTCTTGGTGTGTACGTGACTTCCAGTACTTCCGGGGCCAGCCTCAAGCGGACACCCGAGGAACAGCAGACTTAAGCACTTAAGTCCAAGTGGCAACTAAGGTTGCCACTTGGTCCCAACCCTAGATGACCAGAAGAAAAAGGACAGGGGTAAAGGGGTAAAGATGGATGGACTGGATGGGATAGATGAATCATGAGCTTTTATCACCATAAAATCCAATTCATGTCAATAGGGTTTAGCCATTTTGCAATATAGGGATATGATACCGCTATGAAAAGCTAAAACACCAGGATTTGAACTCTACATCATGGTATGTGTACTTTTAGCTCTGTTTATGGTCCTCTACCCCTGAGGAATTTACAGTATCTGTCCCTGTAGCTGTTTAACGCTCCAAAACGCTCCATTTTGACCACTAACTGGTTTCTAACTTTGTCTGTTCATTGTTCAGAGCTGGGCAGGTGTCATACAGTGGGGATTTTATTTTCCTCTCCAAAAAAAACAAACCCACTGCTGCTGTGGTTGAAAACATCACATTTACAGTGTCAGAGAGTGTTAACGTTATATCTCCAAAGGTTGGATCCAGAAAACTCAAACAGGTTGTAGACAGAAAATGTTAAAAGTGCTTAGTAAGTCGTACATGTTAGATCACATGTAATGCTCTGGCACAAAGAATACTCGATATCAGAGCGATTCACATGATTCTCTTGATTTTTCTTCATGTTTTCTCCTTGCCAGCCTCTATAATCTCACCTACACATCCCTGTTTCTGTAGCTCTCCTTTAGGAAACATCTGCTGAGCTTGCTTTCTTTTGTTAATTCTTGGGATTAAGCAAAGCACTAGTAGATTGTTGTTGCCCTTTGCTGTGACCAACTGAGCAGAATTAGACTTCAGACATTTACAGACTCTTAGACTTTGCGTTTGATGTGTTTCAAGCGGTACAAAAAAAATAGCGTGCAGTTTGGACTATAATTGCTGTGGATTAGGCCGAGCGTAGCCCGAGCTGGCCTGTGTCATTCTGTTTGGAGACGTGTAGATGGTGCAGTAAATGTTGAGGGATTAGTCAAAGCTGAAGGGTCACAACACTAATCTCATTATGGCAGGAGGAGAGGGAGGGATCTGACCACTCGTGGACAACTAAGCAGACAGCCTCAGCACTGGGGGAATCCCTGTATCACTGCAAAGGATATCCTACACACACACAAGCAAACACTGATGCACATATAGGTGCTCGTATAGCCCCTTACTGAGAATAAAACTCACTCATCTGGAGGGATTAGAAGCATTCAATGAAAAAAAACAAACAAACAAAGCACAGCATGGCAGCTAAAGGACAATGTCCTTACTTGTGGTGTTTTGGATGTCATATGTGAGTGTGAAGTTCTAACAATAGCTGAACTCTGCTGTTCATGTCACTCCTTTCAAAAAGCTTTATTTATAGATGGATGAACAGTCTGGGGTTGGCTCCTAAGTTATAGGGGGTAGACAGTTGTTCCAAGATAACGTGATGTTTAAACTCGTGGAACGTGTTTTTCTCTTTTCTCTTATTTAATGAAATGGAAATTAAAACTGGTGCAACAGCACATTTTAACAGCTCATCCTCCTGGTGGATTTTTCTGCTGGCTCAAGAAAAAAAATAAAATTTTAGGATGGAATATGTGACCAAATGTTTTGTTCAGGCTGATATATTGCAGTGAGCTTGAGGTAATGGTTAAAAAGTGTGGAGTACGAGTTGTCCAAAACAAAACAGTAAAACTCAAAAGGAACCTATAAATGAAATGTTCTTTTTCTGTCTTTCCTTCATCTTTCTGTCTGCACTCTGCAAACACAGGCACTGGCTGACACATGGGACCGTGAACACAATCGCACATGCGCACACTCACACACACACACACACACACACAAGCCACAATGACACATCTCATTGAGTGGTTTAGCTTTTCTTGTGACAATAATAAAACCTTGGGCCAGGAAAAAAAGAGGGATGACAAGGAAGACACGTGGACGGTCAGATCCTTCATACACAAACCACTTTTTTTTTTGTCTTTAAGGCCACCAAAGGGCATCTACTTGAGAAGTGTTATCTCCCTACTTTGTGTTTTGCTGTTATTTTAATCTCCCTTATAGAGGGATTCAGTGACTGAATTAGAGACATTACGCCAGACAGAGAGGTTGAAGGTGAGGGTGATTTGTTTGCCTCACTTCCTGCCTTAAAGCACCATCACAACACTGTCACTGAGTACACTTACAGAGCTCAGACAGTCAGAGCACCAATGAGAAAACGGTCCTTTGATTAGTTGGCATGTCAAACTGTGTTTACTCAGGAGGTGGAAGGTAATTATGCTGATCAGACTTTGTTAGCTAACTAGCGGTGGGTGACAGAGAATCATCATGACAACAGTGACTCTGTGCATCACTGACGGACTGATGGTGTAAGAACAAAAAAAGACGAGTTTACATTGACATGCAAAGTTTCTCTTCAGTTCTTATTATTACGAGCCTAACAATCACAACAGAATGATAAATATTCAATAACAGTATTTTACAGTTTCTGAACAACGTAAAGGAATATTGATGACTCATCTTTCATTTTTAGGCATTTTTTTAAAATCACTTTTTCCCATGATGCACAGGGTCTTGAGTAAGAAAGTTAACTGCACTGAACTCTTGTAGCACTCTGACCACTCAAAGAACTTTTACTTGTCACAGTTGTGTCTATGTCCTCTGGTCACAAGGACACTTCAGGAGCTGCCAAGAAATGGGGCGACTGGGTTAGAGTCAGTCATCTTTGAATTGGAAGGTTGGGGGTTAGATCCCAGGTCCCTCTGTACTGATGAGGAGTCTTTGAGTAAGAGGCTGAACCCTGAACTCCCTGTGGTGCTGTGCCAATGTGTTTAGTAACTTATGGGCTTTTTACATGACACCCTCTGCTGTCAGTGTCTGAATGTTGTGTGAATGAGAAACATTACCACACCTGTTTAAATTCATGCACACATTTTATTTTCAGTTCCTGCTGTAAATCACAATCTGTATCACCTATACATACCTCCTAAGCTTCTTCAAGTTTTAAGAACTGTGCTAATGTGCAGAATTCTTTTCTGGAGACTTTGTTTAGATAAAGTTAATGAAGAAATGTGTTTCAAGTCAGACGACAAGAGAACTAGAGTACTAGAGCCTAAACATGAAGGTGTTTGCTGCAACTGCAAAGAGCTCTGAGGCTGCCTCTATTGTCTGTCCTGGCTCTGGTACATTGTGTCCAGCAGCATGTTACATACTGTTCTTCAGCTGCGTCCAGCCATGAATATCAGTTTGTTATATATTTCCAGTACAACAATAGCCTACAAATAAAACGTTCCTGATATGCCCAGTGTAATAGTGGCATATAAATTTAGACTGTAAAGAGCAGGGGTCTTCAAACTTTTTCCTGTGAGGGCCACATAACTTTTCCCTTCTGTGATGGGGGGCTGGGGTCAGTTTGTAACAGAAAGAGTGTGACAATTACAGGGGTGCCTAAACGTAAACATTTATTGTTTTCCAGAAAACCACACATAACCAAAATTAATAACCCTTTCCAGGAATCTTTACAGAAAAATAGTCAGGAAATAAATAATAACACTATTAATGAAATAAAAAACACTATTTATGAAATCAATAAAAATCAAATAACCCTCTCTGGGATCTTCACAGAAAAAAGTCAGGAAATAAATTACACTATTTGTGAAATAAGTAATAACCTAAAAACCCTCTATGCGTGTATTATTCTTGATTGTTTGGCCAGACTCCAGTTTGGGGACCATGGGTAAAGAGTGTCACCATTTAATGGAGCTGATAAGCCATAGTTGGCTGGTACTGTGTGTGTTTTCCAGGGAGGTACAACCATCATCCATCTTCAGCTCATTATATTGAAGTTTTGCTTCTTTCATACATTTTTATATATTTTTATTTTGTTTAAACAAAGATGATTACCGTATTGCTTGAAACCACCGTCAAGCAATTTTGTTATTAAATAAAACAACAATTAGTAGAAGAGATTACGATCTTAGAGGAAAGAGACGTCACACCTCCTCTGCTCATAACACAGTGTCCCCACCTTTTCACACCTGACTGCATTACTAACTTTACAGCAGAGTTAACCCAGCCAAGTGTACAGCTTATCACTGCTGCTGACATGCTCCTGATGGACAGCAGACATTTTGGTAAAGGTTACCCCGACAGCACTGCCCATGGCCTGATAAAGAACATGAACATCACACGTGAGTGTGCAGACTGACTGTTCCCTGCATCATTAAGTGATTTCCAGGGAAACCTCGAGAGCAAGAAAAAGGTAATCAGATCAAAGAGGAAGTCACTGCACCTGACAGTGATCCATTCTCACCTCAGTTTGCTCTACATAATGATCCAAGAGGTTTGTGCAAGTTGAACAAACTCATTTATTTCAGAGTGGAATATCTTTGATATCTAAGAGTATAAACTAAGACAGTTGGGTTTGGTAACATTAACCCATATTATCTCCTAAAGGATTAGAGAAAACAGAAACAGGCCTGTTTTCAGTCGTTACCTCCTTGTTTTCCTTCCCATTCATTTCCTTCCCTTCACCGACCCTTCTTTCATTTTAATATGCTACCCTGTTTTATTTGCTTTCCTTCTTTTCCCTTTACACCCTCAATTTCTGTCATGTGAATTCATGGAATTCATGCCTTTTTTGGTGAGTTTGAAGTCCCGTTCCCCAAACATTTACTGTGCCAGTTGCCTCCTGGCACTTATGATTTGGATTATTCGATTATCTGAGCTGCAGACTATCACAGATGTTTTCATGAATGCTGCTTCTGATCTCACAGAGAGGGTCCAGCAGATGGAGAGACAGACTGCAATTCTTCGGCTCTGGGTGGAATGATAATGATTTTGACCTTAGGCTATGGTTGTGTTCGCTTTGTCTAGCTTAGATAGAGTGAAGGTCCAGACAGCAGGACCTCACTCTCTGTATACTCTAACTAAGAACCTCTCGTGATGGACTGAAGGATTTGTTAACAACACGCAAACAACGGATTTACTCACGCTGGTCCCCGAACCCCCTGCTGACACAACTTAAATGCACAACTGTTCAAATGGACAGCATGGACAGTCATCCTAACAGACCCTGAGATGCATGAAGTAAATTTAAATATGTGATACCATTCAAAATCCTGAGTTCAAGTCATACCAAGGAACCCCTAAAAATATGTACAATGTACATATTTACACAGACACTACCGTATAAGAAAGGGAGCAAAAACTTTACATTTTCAGTTGACATGTTGTGCTGATTTCAAAATTACAATATTATCTTTTACCATTGTTTTACATTTTCTTTTATAATAATAATAATAATAATAATAATAATAATAATAATAATAATAATAATAATAATAATAATAATAATAATAATAATAATAATGTAATAATATTCTTAGGTAACAAATAAATGATTTTTTTCTCTCTTTATTCAGATACTTACATAGTGATGTATCATACTTAAGACAATAATCTTCGGTTTTTAGCAGTTCATTCTGACAAATGTCATCGAATACTAAACACTGTACCTTTGAAATGAGTTTTAGTTCAAAATTTGAAATATTTTAGAGAGCAACTGATTCCACAAACTGATCTTATAAGTAGTAACAGTGAGTATAAATAGCTGGTTAGCATTAGCAATGAGCTGCCAGTGCTCAATAAATGTTGACTGCCAATCGAGGCAGTCAGTTTTTTGGCTGTGGGGGCGGAGTGGGCAGTTTGTTATCCGTCTTTGGTTGTGGGCATTGAGCACAAGGAGTTTATTATGTCATAATGTGGCACAAGCTTAAAAAAAATCATAATTTTCATTTATTAAAAACATGTTTTCAGTCTTTTTTGGTGTTGTTGTTAGTACGATTTTAGTGACTGTTTGCTAGAACTCTTAACTTTCACTTTTAATATTTGTTGAATTTGGAGAGGCTTTAAAAAAGGAGTGCTGTGTGTAAAAACCTAAAACCAATTATAGTTAATGGGCTAACAAAAATTAAATGCAATACAAGGTGGTAGAGCCCCTGTTGTTGTGATTGTGTTGAGTGATAGATGTTTTAAAGCTGCTTATCAGTGACAAGGTATAAGGCTACATATCCGTTTGTTCTCAGTGCTTTCCATGTTGTGACCTGAATACCTCACCACTGAATCCCAGCCAGCAGCTCATTAACATTCCAATACAGCTCTAATCACCACTGCAACCAGCATGTGTGTGTGTGTATGTCTATGTGAGAGAGAGAGAGAGCGAGTGAGAGAGTGCATGTGTGCAAAAAAAGATCATGCACGTGTGGCTCTGTGAGTAAGGACACCGTGAAAGTGTGACCAGGTGCCAACCTCAGGTGATCGGAGTGAATCAAAAGGGACTGGATCCTGCAGTTATTATGCAACATTTGTACAGCTGAGATTCATTTTTCAAACTATTTTTATTGATCAGGACATTGAAAAACATGAGGATTGTTTGGAGATGCAAGGTGCTCTGCAGAATGAGCAATGCAAAGTGGGTGTGTCAGTAAAGCCCATATCAAAGCCAGGTAGAAAAGCTAAGAGCACATGTCATGAGTGGCAGTGATTACATTACTGTTTGTTGAGTTTCAGATTGATAACCCAGCTTTGTTCCTCTCTCTCTCCAGAAAAACTATATAACTGCAATGGACGGGACCTGAGACGGGCACTGTTCTCTCTAAAACAAATCTTTCAGGTAACACACACACACACACACACACACACACACATATATATATATATATATATATATATATATATATATATATATATATATATATATATATATATGTATAAAACTCACAATTGCTGTCAGTTTGTTGTTGCAGAGCACAGTTGCTTATTGTGGCCACTGTGTGCGTCCATGATGACAGGGATCTCCATCAACGTGGCATTTCTCTCGCTCTGTGTGTATCTGAGTGGGCGTGTGTAGGACTCAGTGTGTGTGTTTGGGGTGTGTGTGTGGGAGTTTGCATTTGTGTTTGTGTGTTTATTTTAGGATGAGAGGAGTAAGCGACTTAAAAAAAGAAAAACAAAGGCTTTACTTTAAGCATTCATACAAGAAGAAGAACTGGAATAATGACACACGGTCGAGAAATCAAAACGTCAGGGCGAAAGATTTTAATGTCCACAGCATTCAAGGCTAATCAAAGTGTTAGAATTACAACTTGAGCTCACAGAAAATAGTATGAATGACCCAGTGACCAAAGAAGTCATTTCTCTACCTGAAGGTAAAGCAAATGATCCATGCAACCACTCACTATGAAAGTGCTCTGTTCACTGGGATTTGACCCTGTGCCTGAACGCAGCATTTGCTCGGGACCCTTTCAGCTAATAACTTAAAGTTTGTCATTTTACTTTTTAGTGTTTGTGAAGAGAAAAATTGCCAAAAGCAACAGATTTAAAACACAGAAACATGAACATGTGGAGTGTGTTTCAGCTGGAAATTGAAATCCTGATCCTGACCATTACTGACACCATGTGGTGGAAAAAGAGAACTGAGCTTAAACTCAACGTCTGAGAAGGATTTTGTGCATACCAGGTTGTGTCCTGAGTGAAAAATGAAGTCACTCACCCTTCTCTCTCTATGTGTGGGTTTCTTTGCAGGATGACAAGGACCTGGTCCATGAGTTTGTAATGGCTGAAGGTCTGACGTGTCTCATCAAGGTGGGAGCCGAAGCTGATCAAAACTATCAGAACTACATTTTGAGAGGTGAGGCCTGTCTCTCCTGGTTAAAATTAGACACAATGAGGAATCAGAGAAACTAATCGTTCATTTGGCCTATCTGAGAATAAATTCCTCACAAGAACATAACCCATGTGTTCATAAAAGTGTTTAATAACACATCTAAAAAGGTTTCAACTCAAAACCAATAGGAAAATCTGTGAGAGCTGCTGAAAGTGTGAGTACATGGAACCTCAGCGGTGAAACCTGAGCATTTTTTCCTTCCCTTTAAGCAGCCTGTGAGGGATCAAAGCTGTTATTTTTTGGGACTGAATTGATGGCAAGCATTTGTTTTGCACCAAAACCACTCCTACTGCTACAGCCACTTTTACCCCTAAATTCAAAATAGCTTCCCTTTTTTCTTTGTTCTAATTCTGTCCAGTACTAAGTTGATGTCTTTTTATGTGTAATCAGACACTTATTAACTAATGGGCAAATAGATGTTTTGATAAGGAATTTATTTCCAGATTTTCACAATATTCCCAGACTGTAGGAAAAAAAGAGAAGAACTGAAACAAAAGAGAATTACGTGTGCACTGTTTATTAAATCAAAAAAGAAAGCACAGGCTTAAAAAAAAAATTCATTGAAGAGAATTGTTCAATGATTAAATCCTTGCAGTAAATTTTGAATATGGGCAAGGCCGGAAACAAAAGTAATCATATGGAAAAAATCAGCCCATTCACCGCAAAAACTTAAAAACAGGAAAAAGGAAAACTATTAAAACACGATCACCACTCCTTAATCCTATTATGTCACATAACTGAAAGATTTAAAGGTATGTTCATCAGATGAAACCGTATATAGACATTGCACAATTTTCAAGCGTTTTTGAATGCACTGAAATGTCTGTGTGTATTAACATAAATCTACTTTTTCAACAAATGTGAAAGAATAAGTCAATTGAAAGTGATGACTGTGACTTTATGCCATCTGTGTGATCACTGCTGTAGTTAACAAACAACAACAAAAAAAGAAAATGTGTAAAGAAAACTTCCAGGTGAAGAGACATCAAGGTAGAGATGTCATTTCTGTCCAACAGGGAAAACACAACGAAATTACCAGTATTCAAATGTTGATACATGAATGAATGAAGATAGAATAAAATAGTTTTCTGTATTTAAAAGCTGAAGTTCTGTTCTTTATTCTGATCTATTCAGTTTTCACATACCCCAAACACAACATTTTTAATGGGCCTTCAAACATTAGTGGTTTGATCAAAACTCTGGCGAGGAAAGAGTTAACTTTGACACCAACCAGCCACCTGTTGAGCTGTCCTGCCAACTGCTCTGCCGGCAGCATACATTCATTTTGTTTCCTTTTTACTTTGAGCTACATTAAATACCGTGCCTGTTTGTAAAGTTTGCCTCCGTCTAAACGTAAACAGGGATGTAAATTTTCTGAAAAGCCAAAGTTCTGAAAACTCCCACATGGACACAGAAAAGCACCCAAAGTCAAAGTGAAAACTGATGCACATATTTAGCTGAAATGCTCATAACTTTTAGTTGAGAAAGCTCATTTTTGCCTTCCCTGGTTACTGTCAAGCTTTCATACAACCCTAAAGTAAAAGCATGTAAAGTTTGTGACCTTAAAGCAGTGCAGACAACAGCCTCTCTCACAGCCAGTGTGAAGACCCAGACAGCACAAACCCAAACTATCAGAAGCTATCACATAACCACACGTCAGTCATGTAAGGTCAAATTTGCACTGAGCAACGTATGAGCTCAAAATCCTTTTTTGTTTATAACTTTCCAGCATCAAGACATCATTTACAAGAAGAGCTTCTACACAGTTTGCTTATTATTTTATCAAAAGTTGGACTTCTTGGCTGTTATGTCAACCTTTCAGCCTTTTAGTGTTTTCACTGAGGTTCCAGGGTCCCTAAAAGAAGCAGGAATAGAGATAAAGAGAGATTCATACTTTTGTTTATTTATTTTTATTTTAATAGTCCTCTAAAAATTACAGCCTTTTAATTAAACTGTCTTTAACTTTTGTCAACAACATTTTGACAAAATAACATTTATACCATAAGTAACAATAGATACCAATGTTAAATAAAAAAAATAAGTTGTTGAAAAACAGTAGAACAGAAGGAAAAAATATCTCAGTCAAAATAAGAAATTTTCAGGTATTAATTCAGTGTACCTAAAAAATGTTATTTTGTGCACAATTATGAGTTGATCACACACTTAATTGTCATTTTTCAAGTTGCTTAAAGTAACTTGATTATTTTTTTCAGTGAGCATGCTCCACTTACCTCTGGAAAAAAAGAAGTCCCCCACCTCTCTCAGCTGCAGGCAGCAGAGTTTTTTTTTTTAAATAGATTAATCAGTTTATCTATTTTCTTTTATTTGACAATATTTTTAGAAACAATACATACATGCTTAAATAACCCCACATTGACTGAAAATGAATGAATTAATATGAAAGAAAGAAAGAAAGATTCCAAGCATCTTGGGTGGTAAAATGACATTTCTCTTCAAGATACTCACCAAAAGATTTTGCTGTTTTTTTTGTTTTGCATTGTTTTTTTAATCAATTCAAGAGTTTACACAAAGTAGGGGAGTCGTTTGCCCTTTTTTCATCATTCATTTGTTGATATGAAAGTTAGCATAGTCATAATACCTATATATATATATTCACATCAGTTTAAAGGGGTCTGTTTCCGAAAGTGTTAGAGCATGTACAGCTTTAAGAACGTACTCTTGCTGTTAAATGTCAGTTAACCGTGTGATCATTCATCACAGTTGAAAAAAAGTAGAGTATAACTCAAAGATCCAGGCACATAAAGACCAGCTAACATGTCACAGTTCCTGCCTGCTTCACCAAATACTTTGATGAAGACTTAAATTAGTTTTGCTTAATCAAACTAAAACTAAAACCACACATTATACAGTCAGCAGATCTTGGTGAATCTCCATAACCATCTTTCAAAGTCTGCTTCATCTAATTTTTGTCTCTCCCTCCTCCTTCCCTCACAGCTCTGGGACAGATCATGCTGTATGTGGACGGGATGAACGGTGTCATAGGGCACGTTGAGACGATCCAGTGGCTCTACACTCTTGTTGGCTCAAAGGTATCACTGACACACAAAAATAACTAACAAAAGCAACCTCAACACACTTATGTACACAAACTCATTTACACTGCAAACAGACTGCCTTTGGGTCTGACTGAGCCAATTATTGTTTGGTAAAATTTATTCTTTGCTTCTTCACTCATTAAAACAAACACCTGCCTTATTCGTAACTCGGTTACTGACCCATTAGGGTTGTTTTTTATTGGTATTGTGATATTTTAGATTTGTGATTTCAGTCACGAAAGCAAACATAGCAATGCTTCTATTTCTTGATATAATATTGAACATTACATTTGGTTTCCTACAATAAAAAGCTCTAACATGTACAACAAATAAAGAGTAATGAGGCCATTAGAGTCAACAAAATTTTACGCACATTTTATTAAGCTAAACAGGCTGTGAAGGGAAATAAAATTGTCTTGTTTTAAAAGTCTAAAAATATCCATCGTTTTTGTTGTTTCTTGTCTCTGTGTGAGCTTATAACTTTGAATTTCTCTTTTAGTTCCGCCTGGTGGTGAAAACAGCTCTGAAGCTGCTGCTGGTGTTCGTCGAGTACTCTGAGTCAAACGCACCTCTGCTGATTGAAGCCATCGCCTCTGTGGACGCCAAGACAGGTAGAAATGCTTTCTTTCATTTTTCTGTTAACCTTTGATTCATACTTGAGTTCACTTGCTGTTTCCTGGACTGATCCACACTGAGAGGTGGTCAGATGGAGAGCTGCCATAGTTTTTGTCTGTAATTGTTTGTCATGTTCTGATTTTCAGGCTCCAAGCCGTGGTCCAACACTATGGAGATCTTACATGAGAAGGACGGAGTGGACACAGAGCTGCTGGTCTATGCCATGACCCTCATTAATAAGGTGTTGTGTTTGTTGTGTCTGTCACTTTTTTTAATCAGTGGAATATTTTGGTCACCAATATTTCAGCCACAGGGTTTCAAACTTCTTGTTTTCCAGACTCTTGCGGCGCTGCCTGACCAGGATTCATTCTATGATATGGTGGATGGTCTGGAGGAGCAGGGTGTGGAGACAGTGACTCAAAGACACCTGGGGAGGAAAGGCACTGATCTGGACTTGGTAGAGCAGCTCAACATCTATGAGGTTTGTACCACATGAGGGAATAGTGAAATCTGATTCGCTGAGATCCGATTTCAGCGTCCTCAGTGTTGTCAAATGGACGTGACTCCTTATGGTATTTTAGCACGTCATCCTGGTACCCAAGCCTCTTTGTGCCATACATCATCACTACTCTCCTTTCAAACACCTCAGATGACCCTACGGCATGAAGATGGTGACGATGACAGCCAGCCTCCACCGTCAGGACGCCGTGACCGTCGTCGAGTAAGCCTGGGGTGCGGGGACAAGAAACGTGGTTTGGAGAGGAGGCGGAGCCGCAGGGCCTCTCATGGGAGGTCTGGTCAGGCCTCGCCCTGCAGCCCTGCATCCCCACAGAGACCCAACTTCCAGCCTTTCAATGGACAGAGAGCTGAGGACATGAGCGAGAGGTGAGAGAAGAAGGGAGAGGGAGGAGCGTAAGAATAAGAGAGCGGAGGGAAGAAGTGGTTGGTTTATTTTATGGTCAGTGTTTGATTTACAGCAGCTGCGACTCACAAGAGATTCATATTTGTTCAGGGTACTTACATTTTTCAGCAGGTAAAAAGATGTAGAGAATTTGACCTTCTTGTACCGACACTTTCTGCTCCAGAGCTCTGTCAGGTCTCCTTCCATCCATGTAAGTTCAAAGGTCACTGAGCTGCTGACGTCTGTGCCCGCTGCCTTTGTTTCCCACTGCTCCTCACCTTCATGCTCTGACTAATGTGGTTTCTGTTGCATAAAGCACAATGAGTGTTTTTTGGTTTGGTGTAGAAAGAAGCACCGGCCTTCAGGATGTGGGAGCATAAGCATTGTTAAACCATCACAGGCTTGTTTCAGTCATTTGTGTGTGTGTGCGCACAAAAAGGGTCATTTCAGGCCAGCTGTTCCTGTTATCCTCAGGTAAATCCATCCTCTCTATCTTTCTAGCATTTTACTCTGTGGATGTGAAGCTCTGTCATTTCTTTATCTGGTCAAGTGTGAAATATTGAAATATGACCAAAGCAGATTATCCCACACTCCTGCCAGTGTTGCTCGAACACCAGCACACATTCATCTCTTAAACAGACATCAAAATGTTCTGTGAGAAACCCAATGAGTCTGCTTTAATGAAGGAAACGATGGGTGAGTGTTGTGTGGGTCCTGTTTCCTATTACACACACACAGGCAGAGGAAAAATAAAGACAAACTTTATTGGTAGACTCATTCGTCACACACACATGGCTCTGGTCTTACAGAACAACACCTGGCAGCTCACGCTGACTCCACTGCAACAGGACTCATCTGGTTTCACTCCACAACACTGTTTGGTGACACTGAGCTCCAGCCAGTTGTTCAGCTGTGGTATATTCTCCTCTTAGCTTTTCTTCCCTTCTTCTCAGTGTTTGTCTACTTCATGCATGAAAACCTACCTGGAGGCATGGTAACGAGAAACACTCATCCCTCTCTCCCACTTCATTTCTGTCCTCTTCTGTCTCAGTCTTTTTATTTTTCATCACATCATCTTTGTCTCATAGATATCAAGTCCTCCTCTGAGTGTTTTTGTTCTTTTATTTTCACGCATCTAATCATATCAGTCACCATCTCTCTTTTCCTCTGCGTCATCTCTCTTTTCCTCTTCTTTATCTCGTTTTTCTTTTCTGTGTCTGTCGATTTCTATGTGCATGTTTTTTTCATGTCTGTCACGTTGTCTTTTCCCCCAATTCTCCATCCATCCAACCATCTTTCGATCCATCCATCCTCACCCCTCTGCCTTCACAGAGAGGAGGAATATGAAGATGAGATAGAGGGGGAGGAGGATGAGGAGGAGGAGAAGCAGAAGGAAGTAGAGGAAGAGGCGAAGGAGGAAAAGCAGGAGGAAGTAGATGATGATGATGATGAGGAGGAAGAGATTCCAGAGACTGAGTCTGATTCGGATGAGCAGCAGGGGTCTGAAACAGTGTCTAAAGAGATCACCCCCAGGTATTTTAGGACGTGGTGGTCACATGGAGGTGTTCTTTGGTTTTAAAATCCATTTATAGACCCACAGTCAGTGATTGGATGTTTGTTTTTTACTTTGTTTCGATGTGAGTCTGCTGGTTTCATCTCTTGTGGTCTGTGTACCTGGTGTTAATGCGATACTCTGAAGCCTTTAAAGCAGTTAAAGGTTTATTGGAGTCGTTGGTCTTCTCTAAAGTTTGTACCGTGTTACTTTCATCCATTTATTCTTCTCAATCCATTCCTCTGTTCCTAGCCCGGCTAGACACCTTCCATCCATAATTCACCGAACAACCGTCCAGTCTATCACCATCACATCCAGAAAGGAGAGTCTAAAAGAGGAGGAGCAGAGGAATCGGACTGAACCCCCTCCACCACCTGTCCTTCACTCGTCCCCTCCCTCTACCTCCTCCCCTCTCAGCCCCCCAGCCCAGCCATCCCTGCTGGCCTCCCTGCTGGCCAGGAAGAGGTCTATCGTCACCGTCCCAGCTACTAAAGAGGTCAGCCCGCCATCCCGAGGCAGCAATCGTCCCTCCCCTGACCGCCTGCCCTACCTGCCTCACTCACCTTTTCACCTCTTCTCCTACGACCTCGATAAAGAGCCGTCGCCCCCGGCTCCAACCAAACCCAGTGAGGAGCCACCAAAAGCAACATCTCTCAGGTCAGGCGGACAGAAAGGCTCAATATCCCACAAGTTCAAGAAGCACTGAAGCTCTTCCGGCATCTCTTGGATGTTGCACTTTCACTTTTTCTGGTTTCTGGAATTTTTTTCAGCTGACCTCTTTTTCATCACCTCCCTTATTTTTCTTGTTTCCTTTCACTCCTTTGGCCACTTCCCACCTCTTGGCATGTTAGTGCTCCTGTTATCACCTGTTGCTCTTTCACATCTCTTCTTTCCAGCTCTGTCTTGATAGCCCAGAACAGAGATTCCCACTTTGTTTCTTCGTGCCTCAACTTACCTCATCTCTTTGACAGCACTCGAAAGTAGAGTTTCCACTGACGCCTTTTAAAACTTCACACCTGTCCTTTCACTTCCTGCTTGGTAGCTAGAGCACTCTTCTGAAATCGTGTCACCTTTACTGTTTTACTTCACTTTATACTCGATAGTTAAATTTTTCTGTCTGTTGTAAACTGTTTTCTATTTTATGAATGTTTGTAAATATTACCATAAGCATAACATCCATGTATCCTTGCCCTGCATGGATGTTTTGCTCATGTTTTATTACAGTGCTTTAGTTTATTGTAGTTTCAGGTTAACTGTGAATAAACTTGCTCCTAAAATCTCAAACCCACAATGAACAGCAGTCAGTTGCTAATCTGATGTAATTACCACAGTACACCTCCCCTTTGATGCTAACAGCGGCTCGCTGATTTGTCAAGTTAATTAAATGTTACTCGACAGTCTTTTCAGCTTCACACTAAACCGTAGATGTGAAGAGACGCCTTGTCTGGAATTTTCCAGAAACATAAGCGTATAAACTCTACAGGAGTTATTAACAGGGGTCACCTGAGTGTTGCACCAACAGCGCTCCTGTTATGTAACAAGGTGTCACTTTCATTTCTCGCTACCACATTTGAACCGAGGAGTTAGTCAGTGGGGTGTCGTGTAGCTAGCTGTCTAAAGTGGTCACTCACTGTCACCCGTTTCTCCCCCCTCTCCCACCCAGGAATGGAGGTGTCACGTCTTTCTCCTCACTCAGCAGTCCAACCAGCCCCAGGTGAGGAGAGTCTGAACTCGCATGTGCCTCCGCACATCCTAAAATTACACTCATGTACTCTTAACATGTTCACATATTCACATGTGTGACAGGTTTGGCCTGTGTGAAGCCGCATGGTAAACTCATGTTGCTGACAAGCCGAAGTGAATGTGATCTGAGCTCTCAGGTTCCCTGCTAACTGAGCTGCTCCTATTTCCTGCCTGAAAAACACACTCATTAAAGACAATTTATGGCCTGTTACATATACACAGATAGATCAGAAGCAGTGTTTATTGCAGGGATAGCTTGTTGTGTTGCTGGTGAAACCACAAAGGTGGAGCTAGTTCATTAAAAAAAGAAATGTATCATGACAGAGCATCATCTCAATATTTTGTCTACGGTAACATTTCCATTAACATCTAGAGAAAGAAATAGTCCAGCAAGCTGAAAAGTACTTGAGTAATAGTTTAAAAAACCCAAATATAGCCTCTGGAGCAGGGGTCTCAAACTCAACTTACCAAGGGGCCGCTGGAGGTAGTGTCTTGGGGGAGGCTGTGCCACATCAAGTGTTCCACAAAAAAGGGCTTCAAGTATTCAAAAAAAAAAGTACAACTGATCCAGTATTCTAAGTTTTAACAGGTCAGAACATGCAGAACATGAATAAGTTTGGACCTGGACTTTGACATATTAAAGTTCATTGTGGAGAAGAGCTTTTCACACAGAGAGGTGCTGCCAAAAAGGCATATGATCCATGTGCCATCCTATAGCACCAGGTGACAGGATGTATTTTCCCTCCACTCTATGACCCAAACATGTTACAAGTGACCAATTGCTAATTTGTGTTGTTGTCATGAGCCTGAGCTGTGGTAGCCCACAAGTGTTACACAGATATAAAACGCTTAGATGCATGTAAGAAAAAACACACGGGCCGCACAAATACAAAGTTTTGATTTCAGGCAGGGGTCACAAAATATTGTCCTGCAATTGGCCCGCGGGCTGCAAGTTTGAGACCCCTGCTCTGGAGGACAGAGTGTCTCTAACTGTGTTATTTAACTAAACTCTCTCTCTCGCCCTCAGGCCGGCTTTGGGTGGACTTCTGTCGTCTTCATACCGACAGCACCAGGAATCTCTGGCGGCTGAGCGAGAGCGCCGCCGCTTGGAGAGAGAGGAGAGATTGCAGAGGATAGAGAGAGAGGAGAGGAACAAGCACAGGTGAGATATCGCTAACTGTGAAGCAGGAGAAGATGAAAAGAAGAGAAGAAGAACAAAAGATTTAAAAGAGGTGGTCAAAAATACAAATATAGGGGCGCTGTTGTCTGGGAGGTTTAGTGGCTGTGTCACATGTTCAGATGATAAAGTCCTCATCACAGAAACCGTTTTTACTGTCCTGTGCAACAAAGGCAAAAATATCCATCAGTATCTATTTAAATACATGCGTCAGAGATATCCTGACATTTACACAAATTGGTCTGAGAAAAAAAGAGGAACTATTTCTTTGATGGAAAACTAAAACATCCACAATGTGAGTTCCTACCGAACATACCTGAATGAAGACTTTACAAGCTAGTTTGTGGTACAGCATGGCTGCTCCTCCTGCATCAGCTGCTGTAAAGTTACACAGAACTCCCCGTATAACATCTAATTTTTTGATCAAAAAACAAACAAGCCTGATTATTTGTGGACTTTGTTGGTTTTCATTGGCTGATTCCCCTTTTTAGTCAAGCTGCCTTCACTTCTTTCCTTTCCCGATGCCAAGCCAAGTTAAATAGCAACTGACTTCCCAAAAAATGTGAATGTTAACTATATTCTTATTTCCGTCTCAACAAATGGAGTCCCCACATGTTTTGGGTGTTACAGCAACAAAATACAGAGAGTCTGGTACCAAGTCTGAAATATTGACGTATATCGATGTATTTTCACAGACTTACCTGTAAAGGTGTAGCAGATAAATACAACAAAATAACATGATAAGACTGGCACAAAAACTGTGGTATTTTCTATATGAAATAATAAACGTGAATCCATGTGTCTAGAGTGAGTCATAGACGGATGTAATGGAGAGACTCTGGTCATTTTTCAAAATCAAACCTCATTCAGACTCAGATAATAAATCAAACTGAAATAATGGAAGTTGATTATTCTTTCTGTGCGGCCCGGTACTAAATGACCCACGGACCAGTACTGGTCTGTGGCCCGGGGGTTGGAGACCACTGGTCTATGACTCAAATATATGATCATCTTTTGTATCCCAAAATTTCAGGTAGAGGATAAACATGATTACCGGTAGATACATGTTAGAGTTAATTATAAACATTACAGGAAGTGCATAAGTTCATGTGAAACCTGTTTTTTATTTTTCATAAAAGTGGTGAAGGTTTTTACTGATTGAAAGAGTGTGAAAAGCATAAAAGAACGAATATGGATTCATAGTTTTCTTGCATTCCTTCACTGTCCATGTACATAATTCAAAGTGTTTGACATAAACCAGGTTTACAGAAAAGAAAGCAGCTGAGGATAAGATTGTAATGGTTTGAAATTGTCTGTTTGTGTGACTCCCACAGCCGTGACTTTGTGGATAAAATGGAAGAGGCCAGGCATGCGAGGGAGGAGAGGTAAGTGTGTGCACTAAATCAAAACAACACACACTCAGAGAGCAGCTGAACCTGAGGGGAATACGTTTCAGCTTGTGGTTTTTGGAAGCTTGGTAATAGCGTAATTGTTTTCAGGTTAAGAAGTTGCCCTCTGCTGCCAGAGGACTGAAACCTTTTTCTCTGCTGTCTCTGCTTGTTTTCCACTTTCTTATGGAGCTGTACTTAAAAAGCTGGGCTCTGTCAGGGGTTTGATAGCTGAGTAGCATGCTGTGAGAAAATCAGACTCAAGGATTCCTCAAGACTCTCACAATAAATACGCACTTTGAACTTGAGCACATGCGCTGAGCAAAGTTTTCCTGACACTAATAAATGTGTCTGTGTGTGCACAGGAAACCGTGGAATTACTAAAGAGAGTATATGAGGTCGGGATCACATTTAGGCCTAACAGTGCTGAACACAGAATTATATCCTCACAGTATGAGCAGATACTGTCTGATGTATAATTAAAACATGATCATCTTTTCTCTTTCTTATTTTCTTCTTATGATGTTCTGTGATCTGTGTCAGGTTCTGTCCCCTTTTCTGTCAGTCCAGCGTCTTTTGATTTAAAGCTCTGTTGACAACAAAACACTGTGTCTGGGAGTCAGAGAGAAAAGAAATAGAGGGAAACAGACTAAGAACACTTGAAGTCGACAGCAGATAGAGGAAATGAGCGGGGGGTGAGCTGCTGAGTGAAAAGATGGGGGGGCGAATCCACAGGAGAGGTCGATGTATTTATGGAGGATTTGGACGATACGGTTATCAGGCAAACATGAGTTCTTACCCCAGCTCACCTCCCTCAGGGACGCTTCTGTCAGACAAGATACAGCTCTGTAACACCTGGACTAGAAAACACTTGTGTAATATATGACTGAATCTAAAAAATATTTCAGATGGCATAACTACAAGTGTTAGATGAAACGTTTTCCACAGCATGTAGCAAATATTTCAACTTTTTTTTAAGCTTTATTGTAAAAAAAAATCTCCCTTCAGCTTTGCTTTATAATCAAATCTAATGACATCCCTCTGAACTTTGTGTTGCTTATTGTTTAATCTGTAGTCTCAAAGCAACATGTTGGGGAACGATGGATGCCCACGTTTTAAATGACTTTTATCGATAAATCACATAATTTCATCACCACCCTCAGTATTTACCTTTTTTTTTTATTCCAGATTGAGTGTTAACATCATAGAGACGTCTTTTGATTAAAAATGGTGATAATGGCCATCGTCTGTGAGAGTTTTGCAAACATCCTCTCATTTAATTGCTAAATGTAAAAAAAACCCTCAAACAACACTGAAGGTTTTGGTCCAAGTTGAAGCCAACAATGCACAGTTGGCTCAGTCACACAAATGCACACATATACTGGTATCCAGTTTCTTCAGTCCTCTGAAGTGGCCTGATGCAAATGAACTGTGAACAGAAGCTCCACACATTCATGGTGCGGTGGGAAAGAGGAGGGGTCACAGACAGAAAGACAGCCAGAGGGAGAGAGAAAGGGAGGGCTGAAACAGTGCCCTAAATCTCTTTTTGGGCCGGCAGGTTGAGCGGTAAAGTTTGTTAGAAGGATAGGAAGAGAAGTGACACGGGAAAAGAGCTGATGGAGACACATCTTGAACAGGTTTACTCTGATTCTCCTCTGATGTTTAGCCAGCAGCCGTACTAACTTTCATTTCTCGCTTCTTCACTCTCAACTCCATCTCTCCTTCTTTGAACTCTCTCTCTGGTTGTATATTTGGATCGCTGGTGAAAGCTGAGAATTTGGAGACAGGAGAGGTGCAGGATGGAAACAAGTAGTGAATGCTTTGTGGACAGTTAATGGGATGTGGTAGAGGAGTGAGGAAGGCTTATAGTTTGGGAAAGTGGCCTTGCAGCTGCAGAGGAGAGTTTTGAGGTAAAGTTGTTGTTTTTAACATAGCGAGCCCATTTTAACCAGATAACTCAAAAGAATGAGAGCGGATGTAAAAAAAAAACAACTGTTTTTTATCCTCTAATCCTCTCTCTCTTGCTATCTTTCTTCTGTACAGGTATAAGAACGTTGAGCGTCTTGCGGCTGAGGAATACGAGAAGGAGCGTGTCCGGGTGTCAAGGACTCGCCCTGACCTCAACCTGACCTTTGAACCCTCAGAATCTCGGCCCTCATCTTCTCGTAGTAGCAGTCCATCCTCCTACGCCTCCCAGGAGGACACAGAAGCTGACCTTGAACCTGAGACTCCCGCCACTGCCTCCCCGCCATCTGAGACCGGTAGGATAACTGAAAATACTGTGTGATGAAGTAGCTGTCAGGTACCAGCAATAAAAACACTAATAACAGTCCGTCTCCGTGGAGACGTTATTTATGATTCATAAATGAATGTGGGATTGAACAAACAAACTTAAGGTGACATAAAACTTAATGACTCCTCTGCTAGTGGCTCACTGAATATGATTGTTATACTGCAGTCAAATGCTGCCTTTGTAAGCACTGTATTTAAATACACAACAGTCGAGTGTGACAAAGATTACTGTAATTTCTCCCACCAACACTGTGACTGTTAACACCTTTAATACTACAGCTAGCACAACACTTTGACCCAGTAGCGATGTAAGTTTCAGAACATAGCACTATCAAGATAGATCTGCACTTTCTCGTCATTGTTTGTCTATTTCCCCACAGCAGCATTACAAATATTGTTACTGGAGCTTCTTTGTTAAAAGTGCGACAGAAACAGAAGCAATGCTTTACTTGAGTCATTCTCACAATCAGTCGACAAACAGACGATCCTCACAATTTGGGTTTTGTTTTTCTTTTTTAAGCTTCAAGATCTGCAGTTTCTGCATGAGTAACTGTTTGATCTGGCTCTGTTGCACTCAAACTGTCAGTTCTAGCTTAAATATTTTCTTATCACTCCTTCATTTCTGCATGTACACTGCAAAAAACTGAAATCTTAGGAAGTGCTTTTGTCTTATTTTTAGTAAAAATGTCTTTTTAGACTTAATATGAGCCTCATTCACCAGACCAGTCCAGAAACATGTCTCATTTAAAGATATTTACAGACAAAAATCAGCTCTGAATTGTTTGTAACATGAAAAACATCTGCCAGTGGAGCAAGAGAAAGTTTTTTGTATTTAGACATTATTCCTAACTTCACAAGTAAATTTTTCTTACCCCACTGGCACATTTTTTTTCAGACCTTATTTTGTCTTTTAATATCTTGAAATAAGACATGCTCCTGGACTTGTCTGTTGAATGTGGCTCATATCAAGTATAAGAAGGAAATTCTTACTTTAAATAAGACAAAAACACACTTGCTTGGATGTCGGTTTTTGCATTGTAAAAACAGCAACAAAAGCAACTGCGATGAGATTGAAGCCTGGACTCCAAACACGACCAGTATTTTACAGTTCTGCAGGAAACACTTTGAACCATTAAACTGTGAGATGTCTGACTGAACTAGTGTACTGAGCGCAAGTCAAACAAATACAACTTAACAAAGAGGTCTGTGTGATCAACATCAGGGCTTAAAAGCTGTGACCTGAATGAAGAGTTTGAGATGGGCCAACCCCTCTCAGACTGGTTAATGTAACTTTTTTGCTTTTCACTAGTGATGGTAAACTGATCAGATTTTAAATGAAAGAAAGAAAGAATGAAAGAAAGAAAGAAAGAAAGAAAGAAAGAAAGAAAGAAAGAAAGAATGAAAGAAAGAAAGAAAGAAAGAAAGAAAGAAAGAAAGAAAGAAAGAAAGAAAGAATAGCATTAAGTTGTGTAACCCTCCACTCTTAATGAAAAGTCTTACACAGAGACATTATTACTGAATGTAAATGCATTAAATAGCTGTTGGTGAAAAATGCAGATACTTAAAGGTCTTGAAGGTTATTTTTTCTCTCAGAGTTTTGTTGAAGGGGTTTTACTTGAGTTTTTGCAGGAGTTCCTCATAAATACATATGAGACCTATGATTAATTCCCACTATGCACTTAAAGGCAATCATTACCGACCCTTAACTGTTTCCGTTTGCAGCCTGCAGTTTGAATTAGCTCACAGGCGTGAGTGAAAGAAGGTGAGGTGAGGCAGATGTGGAAACAACCTGAGGAGAGGAGGGGCTGGCATCACCGGGGGGTGACAGAAAAAAACACACACACAGAGGATATGGGTGAAAGGGTCACATAAGTTTTTGAAAGACCTTTTTGAAAATGTGATTCCAAAACATCTTGCGTAATAGAACAGCCTTGTTTTGGAGCTAAATGCACGCCCAGCCTTGAGCTGAGGCGGTGCACCTCAAACAGGCGTCACAGTGTCGTGTTAGTCTAACCCCGCCTGCATCACTGCAGCGACTGTACTGCTGAGCTACGTGTTTGTGGCGCGTACATTAGTATGTTTTCATGTAAACAGGAACTTAATTCTTCATTTCCTGTTCATATCCTGATTCTGCAACAACAAGGCTCTCTGTACCCGCCATATTGTTTACACAAGAGTGTAGGTGTGTGTTTTTGTTTTTCTTGTTGGTGTGTATTAAGTGTGTGTTGATACAGGGTGTCCCATGTGAAGCCTAAACAGAGGGACCTTTAAAATCAAAGACAGCCATGTTGCATGTTTCAAACAGTATTTCACTGCAGATAAGTCATTAACCTGCCATGTGTCTGTGGGAGCGAGTCAACGCCCTGAGAAATCCTCATAGTCAACCATTATTTTACAGAATAAAAGAATACTGTTTCCTCTGTGACAGGAGAGGTCGATGACTTCAGCTCCTGCGTAGAAGAAGAAGAAACAGAGCCCCCCGCTGCTGAGGAAGAGGAGCAGAAAGAGGAAGATGAGCAGAGAGAACAGGTAGAGGAGGAAGTACGGGAAGAAGAGGAGGAGGCGCAGGAAGAAGCGGCAGCAGAAAAAGAGGAGGAAGGCGAAAAAGAGTGTGAGCAGGAAAAGGAGAAGGAGGCGGAAGAGGCAGAGGAGGACAGTGGCATCCTGAGCGACAAGGAACGACAGAATGAGGAGGTGAACGAAAAGGACAACTGCTCAGCATCCAGCATCTCCTCTGCCAGCAGCACTTTGGAGAGAGAGGAGAGGGGAAGCAGCGAGAATGGTGGGTAGTATGAAGTCAAGCATTATTCAGCCAATAAATCTCCTGAAATTATTGGAATTGTCACCAAAGTTTGATGTTTTACTGTTTAAAGTTAGAGGCTCCTCTCAGATTATGACAATTGTGCAACTCCCCTCTCCATGGCTCAACATTTTGTCTGTCCTTTGTGTAATTAACCTGCCTGCCAACATCATTTTTTTAACCTATGTGTTCTATGCTGAAAGCTGATCTACAAACCTTAGAAAATGTGTTTAATGTCATCATGGCTCACAGCAAGAAACCAAGTTGAATTGCATTTCTCTTCCTCTTTAGATCTGTTTCAGGCATCTTTGACAGTAACTTTAATAGAATGACGCCAACACTGCAAAAACTGACATCTAAGCGAGTGTGTTTTTTTCTTATTTAAAGTAAGAATTGCCTTCTTATACTTGATATGAGCCACATTCAACAGGCAAGTCCAGGAACGTGTCTTATTTCAAGATATTAAAAGACAAAAATAAGGTCTGAATTACCTGCAACAAGTTAAAAAATCTGCCAGTGGGGTAAGAAAAATATACTTGTCAAGTTTAGAATAATGTCCAAATACAAGAAACTTTCTCTTACTCCACTGGCAGATTTTTTTTTACTTGTTACAAACAATTCAGAGCTGATTTTTGTCTGTAAATATCTTTAAATGAGACATGTTTCTGGACTGGTCTGGTGAATGAGGCTCATATTTAGTCTAAAAAGACATTTTTACTAAAAATAAGACAAAAGCACTTCCTAAGATTTCAGTTTTTAGCAGTGAAGTGATGCTTCAGCGAGGATGTGCAAGCTTGTCGCTGCCAGGTTGGGTTGCCAGGTTTGACAACACGTGTCCTACACCAGTACTTTTAAACGAGCCTTTAATTGGTACAAACATGTTAAATCAGGAGAAAAAATGTCTGGTCAGAGAATATTTTTTGTTATTGTTTTTTTTTTTACTTAAATAAATACCCTGAACATTAAACTCTGAAATGAGACCAGTGAAAGAATAAAGCAGCACAAATCTTTGGGGGTTGATGGTTGGTCACAAAGGCTGGCACAGACACTGACTGGTTCACCATATCAACGCACGATGCAACCTGTGTCAAATCAGCAAATCCTGAAGGAAGAACTAGGTTATGTTCTTCCAAAATAGTAAAAGATTGACACGCGACAAGCCAAAAAGGACAACAATACCAGACTGATCAGTTCAAATCATGTCATCTGCCCCTGAAGAAAAACTTGCCCTTTTAAAAGCTTCTTCCTCGTAGTCTCTCTGTCCTGTTTGTAAATGTTCCTACTTTGAGACTCTCTGTTTATGTCATGCTGCCTTGGCTCTGCTCACCTTTTCACATGATGCTGTATTGTATTTGTAATTAAGCTGATACTGAAGAGTTCTTGTATTCAAAGCCTCTCAGACAATAGCATTTGCATACAGAGTGCACTCTTGCATAAATTCCTCTCTCCTCCTTCTCAGGCCTTAAGGAGGCAGACGTGAATGAGCACAGCAGCAAACTCCTCAACAGCAAGCTCTTCATGCTGGACATGCTCTACTCTCAGAACAAGAAACCCAGTGATGAGGAGGATGAAGAAGAGGATGCAGAGAAGGAGAAAGAGAAAGACAAAGAGCAGGGCGAGGACAAAGAGGCCCAGGAGGAAGCTGAAGGACAGCCAGGTGCTGAGCAGGAGAGCAAGGACAGGGCTGACAAAGCAGATCACCGCGGGACCATCCGACCGTTCGCTGAGCGGTTTGGAGACTTGATCAAGGACCTGAACTCACCAAACCCTCACCTAGACGTCCCAGCAAATGAGCCCCCGCCTCCTCCTCCCAAAAAAGAGTCAGACACGATCTGGGACCAGCTCCTGGCCAGCCCTCGAGAGCTGCGCATCGGGGACATCAACTTCACCGACCTGACAGAGGACGATGACAAAGACATTCTGGATGCTGTTATGATGGGAGGATGCGGCGACCTCCCGCCACCACCGCCCCCTCCACCCTGCATCCCACGTTTCCCACCACCCCCACCCATGCTGGGCAGCTGCCCCCCACCACCTCCCATTATGGGGATTATGAGGCCCCCTCCTCCTCCTTCTTTCAGTGCCCCAATTCCAGTGCCTCCTCCACCGGAGCCGCCTCTCTTCAACAAGAAGAAGAAAACTATTAGACTCTTCTGGAGCGAGGTGAGCCAAGATACAATGACCATTTCTGTATACAGATGAGCCTTGTTGGACAAAAGAAACATTTTTAAACTGTTTTTATTTAGTGTCACGTGCTTTAAGACTCAATCTCCATCCGATTTAAAAAAAAAAAAAAAACTGCTCTACCATAGCAAACCACAAGATCTTGATGAACCAAGCAGATGGACTACAACTCTTTCACTGTCTGTAAAGGAATTAAATAGTAGTTTTGTGTGTCAGGAATATATAAATTATATTGTTTGTGATGAAAACAGCACTTTCCATCCACTGCACTAAAATCTAAAGTCATTTGAAACTGAAGCTTGAAACATTGTTGTAGCTGCTCGCACTTGTAGTTTTTTTCTTTTCTTTTCTTTGATTGTCTTCAACGTGTTTGTACTTTAATGCTGTTTGGTTCTGTTTGTGTTCAGGTGCATCCCACAGACTCTCAGGTTAGGGACTATAAACGGAGCGGAGATTCGCTTTGGTCCAAACTGGAACCAGTCAAGGTAGACACAGCCAAACTGGAACACCTGTTTGAGTCCAAATCAAAGGAGATTCCAGTTACGAAGGTAAACAATCCATGCATGAAGAGGGTTCAGAGAAGCTTGCATGTGAAATATCTAATCCACCGCTCTTTGTTTGTAAGATGTCTAAAGAAAACTGAGCTCTTTGTGTAAACTACTGGAGCTTGAGCTGTGTACTTTTGTTTTGTGATATTTTATGGATCTGATTTGCTTCCACAAACATCTTTCTTTTTCAAGCCGCATGGCTCGGGGTTTAATGTACATCTTCTGCTCTTTTAAGTTGATGTTTTAAGGGTTAAGTGAGGTCACACGTGATCTAACACGAAAGTCTTCATGATTCTCCCAAAGCCTCTAAATAAGAAAAGTATGATCAGGAAAGAAGAAAAGCTGAACCCAGGCTTCTCACACTTTGAACTCTTGAGCCACTGTTTCAAACCCACTTATTTTATTACAGATGAACCAGTTAATAACTCACCACCGCGCAGCTACTGGTCTGCACGTTATGTGTCAGTATGACGGTGGTCTTCAAGCTAGAGTATCCAGTTAATGAGAAAATCTGAGGTTTAGAGGACCACCTGAACACTGAAGCCTTCAGAGGCAGAAGGATAGTGCTTTGTTGTTTTAATGGCAGACTCTCCTTTGGTCCCAGCTTCACGTGTTCTGGAAATCCACCAGAATGTGAAACATGTGTGGTCATTTAAAAAATTTGGACCAGTTTCACCCACATGGTTGGAGCAGTTTTGGCATTTTCATTGCTTTGAACCATCAATCTGTACAAGTTTTCTAAGTCTGCACACAAAAGACTTGAATACAAACATTAAAAATATAATTTCAAATTTAAATCTTAAACATTTTATCACTTTTGGAAATATGGTGATACTTATAAACTGTTTTGCACTGCAGCATAGACAGTAACACGTAACGAATCTGCAAGTGTTGCACTGAAGTGTACGTCTCAAGGCTCCATGTGGTGAGATTCCTGTGATTAGACCTTAGCACATACTCTGTTACAGTTTTTATGTGGCAAAATAAAACAACTTCCTTCCTCCAATTACATTCACTCGTCAACACTAGCCGAGCACTGGTGAGCTCATATGTTCATACTGACTGAAAGACTACAGATCTATTTAACACCCACACAAACACATATCTTGTAGAAAGTTCCTGTACTGGTATTTCTTACCTGTTCCAATTACACGCTTTCCACTCCTGTGTTCTGTGTAACCAGTCTGATAATTTCTCTAACCTTTACAAGTTGGAAAAAGTGAACCACACAAAGGAAAGACATGAAAAAAGATCAGAACTCTGACCCGCTTTGTGTTTTTGTGCATCAGAAAACAGCAGCAGACGGGAAGCGCCAGGAGATCATCGTATTGGATTCCAAGAGGAGTAACGCCATAAACATCGGTCTGACGGTGCTGCCTCCTCCTCGCACCATAAAGACGGCTATTCTTAACTTTGACGAGTACGCTCTCAACAAGGAGGGCATCGAGGTGAGGGATACAGATGAGTAGGATTGTAATGATTTCATCTGTCACTCATGTTCTAGTGGCGTTTACAAAGACCTAGACTTCAAAATTAGCCTGTACCGGTTTAGGAAGACGTAGAGTAATTATTTTTATCTGCTTTAAACGACTAACCCTTTTGTTTAACAGCCTTGCTTAGTTCACTGATGAAATTCTGATCCAAAACTGGGCTGAGCTTTAAGAACAAGTCGAGGTGATGCAGTTAACAGCAGCTCAAATCCCTGCCTCACTCCACATTACCACGACTTTAGTAGAAAATACGTTTAGTTTGAGTTCATATCAATAATTACCAACTTAAATTAAGTTAAAAAATATAAATAGCATTAAAACATTGACGGGAAATCCCTGATTGATATCTTTAACCACCCTTACACTCTTCGTTTGTGGGTCAAAGTTGTTGTTTGATATCACAGCCTGACAACCTTTTGTCTGTCCCACTCTCAAACACTTTCCCAAGAAGTTGCCATCTTTTTTTTTTTTACAGTGTGTATTAGGGATGGGACAGTATGCTTTTCTCCCGATTCGATTCTGTTACAATTTTTGGGGTGCTGCTTCAATTTAAATTGCGATTCTTCAATATTGCCAATTTTTGCGATTTTACTTATTTAACACCAGCCCACGTAAAGTTGAATGATGATGAATGTCTACAGAGTATATCAGGAGCCATATTTCCCCAAAATATGAACATCACATGAGTCAGTTTTTAAGATGTATTCAGGGGATCTGACATGTTACTTGGTAGACGAAGAAAAGCATTTCGTCCTCTGCTGCAGAAAAGCAGCAAGTTTTTTTTTTTATACAAAAAAATCGATTTTAAAATTGTAAAATAATAAATCAGTTAATTATAATAATAAAACAGTTTTTACTCCCACCCCTAGTGTGTATTTTGTTGATCTTAAAAAGCAGAAAAAAAGTCAGCCTATTGTTGGACAGAGATTTCAGCTAGTGTAAAAAAAAAGTCACACAAAGACACCTTGAATCCGATGCATTTATTTTTCTTGTAATTGGGAAAATTTGCAGTACAATAAAAAAAGAATCATTGAGCAGTGATCAAGCAATTGATCCTGAGCAGCAGCTGTCAGTGTGTTTGTTGCAGGTGCACACACACACACACACACACACACACACACACACACACACACACACACACACACACACACACACACACACACACACACACACAGGCATACCCATAAAGACACATACACACAACTTCATTTATCATCTCAACACAGCCTGAAAGGTAGAAAAAGTGTCTCACTGGACATTTTTGTCATTAATAAATTAATCTGCCAGATAAATTAATTGATGATGTTGAGGATACAATTAGTCTACAGCGTCTCTGAACAGTCAAACAAACCCTGAAACGACTTTGATGGATCCGTGTGCAAAGACCTGAACTCAGATTCTTCTGTCCTCACTCACATCACTTTGTCTTTATTCTTAGAAAATCCTGACAATGATCCCCACAGAGGAGGAGAAGCAGAGGATCCAGGAGGCCCAGCTGGCAAACCCTGATCTCCCGCTTGGCTCAGCTGAGCAGTTCCTTCTCACTCTGTCGTCCATCAGCGAGCTTAATGCCAGGCTCCAGCTCTGGGCCTTCAAGATGGACTACGAGGCAACTGAAAAGGTCTGTTTTTAAAGAAAAGCAATGGAAGATTTGTTTTTAAATAAAGCAAACAAACACCATTTTCAGAGTCACGTTTGAATCCATGCTGAGCAAGTGAGTTTAGTTTTATTAAAGCAGAAACAGACGTAAATACATGAAGTCAATCAACTCTGCACATTGGAGTTTGAGTAAATGTGCGCAGCATGTGTGCATTTAAGGGTGTGTGTGTGTGTGTGTGTGTGTGTGTGTGTGTTGTGCCCAGTATCAACATCCCTTTTAGTACAAACAACATCCGCAAAGCATCAACATAGTTACATCATAACAAAACCAAATATGCACCCTTATTAGCAGCACCTCTCCTTCTCCTGGCACACCATGTTTTACTCCAGTGAAGAATGCATCCAGGAGGACGAGTTCAAAGTAAAACACGCCGAGAATGAAAAACATCCCACCCCTCCGTTTGTGTCCTGTAAATTTTATGGCTTCCCACAGGATGCTAACGTCTTTAATCTCTCCATGAAAGACTTGATTCATGAACAGGTTCAACAGAGCACTGATCTCGACTTGACTCTGCGGGATGGTTTGGTAGTGGGATACTTAATGGAGGGCAAAATACCATGCAGGCGCATAAACATACGAGAGAAACTTCCGCACAAAAGCAAAAGCTGGGTGTAATCAGACGCAGGTTTGATGGAAACTGCTGACCGACTCAAGACCCTTTTAACAACCTGATGTCCTCAAACCACTACAGATGATTTGTGGTGGGACACAAGGTGCACCTGTACTCCACTTACATAACTGTAGACACATAAAAAACATGTGTTAGCACGTCTTAATTCACTCCACTAATGATGTGTGTGTATGCGTGTGTGTGGCTGTGTGTATTTTCCTCCTCTCAGGAGGTAGCAGAACCGCTGCAGGATCTGAAGGAAGGAATGGAGCAGCTGGAGAAGAACAAAACTCTGCGTTACATCCTCTCCACGCTGCTCTCCATCGGGAACTTCCTCAATGGCACTAATGTGAGTCATGTCTATTAAAGGCTGCATGATGAAAAGCTGCCTCTGTTTGGAGGAGGGGTTCGCCCTAATTGTAGATGGTGATTTTAAAGAAGGGGTGTCTTGAGGTCTGTAATCTGTAGATTAAAAATTACATCACATATAAGCTACCAGAACAGATGCATCTTTAACACAACTGCAGATACTAATCTCTGTTTTGGGATGTTTTTAAAGCACTTTTGTGAGTTTCTGACATTTTAGAGAAAAGCATAAAAGGACTTCTTTTAGTAATCTGTGTTTATGTGTGCAGGCCAAAGGCTTCGAGATGACATATTTGGAAAAAGTTCCGGAGGTGAAGGACACTGTTCATAAGCAGTCTCTGCTGCATCATGTCTCCTCTATGGTGGTGGAGAACTTCCCTCAGAGTACTGATCTTTACTCTGAGATAGGAGCCATCACGCGCTCTGCAAAGGTACAACCAACACCCACAGACAGAACATATATACAGAATATAATACAAAAAACATCACTATACAACAGACCTGGGCAATTTATGGCCCGTGGGCCACATGCAGCCCTTTGGACTTCCCTGTGTGGCCCGCGCGAGGTCAATCATATCAATCATAAATTAAAACATGAGTGAAAAAAAATATGCTGTATATGCAATACAGCTGTGTTGCTTTTATTTTGAAAAGGGTGATGTTTTTTTGCATTATTTCTGTACGGATGCACTTGTGTGTGCACGTGTGATGTCCAGTAATAAAGTTCAGCGAATCCAAATAAAGATCCTCCATCACTGATGATCACCTCTGTTCTTCAGCTTTTCTTCTGGCCATCTCAGAAATTCAGTCGGATTTCAATGCACTTGTTCAAGCCCAATGCAGATTAATTTTTTCTTACTGAAGAGTTTAAATAAAGTGAAAAATATTCAAGTTTTTTTTTTCTTTTGCATCAAGTTGTTATAAAAGTGTTCAGTATTTGTGGAGATTTACAAGCTGTTACTTTACTGTTTATTACCTCTGTTGTAGTATTTCCCTATTTGACCTGCACCACAATTTCACATATTTACAGAATATCCTTATTCTTCTGGTTATAAGTTGCAGCTAATAAAAATATAATTAAATGCATTTTACAATGGGAGAGAATTAATTTTGAGCAAGATTAAGTTCATGTTATTGTTGGTGTGGCCCTCTGACAGAATTCAGGTTTCTCACTTGGCCCTTTATAAAAAATAATCGCCCACACCTGCTGGACAAGATGCTTTGATTTAAAAACTGTACTTTCACTACTGCCTTAAAAATGTGAGCTGAAATATCAAGAAGAGTGAGTGATGAGGTAACTGTTGTGATCATTAGTATCAAAGGAAACAATTATCTGACTCAGCACAAAGCAAGTTTGAAACAAATGTTTTTTAATCATAGAAATGAAGGGCATCAGGTTATCTTACAAAGCTTAGCTCATTAGTCAGCAGTAGAGCAGAAGCACTACTTACAATGGTCATTTAAGGTGAGAAAAACCTCTGCCTGTGACTGTGACTGTAAGACCTGAAGCAGTCACAGTCCTAAATCCATTGATAAACCAGCTGAAAGGTGCATTTCCGCCACCTGCTGCATGCTTGTCACGTAAAGTTGCGTTTGTGTACATGGAACTTTTTTTTCTTTTTTAATTGCAGCCTTTGCGTTTTGAAAATTGCATCCTATTGATTAATTGTTCGGCCCTACCTGACACATAATAAGTATCTTTTCAATAATTTATACAATTAAATGGAGTTATAGTTTGATTATTTACCGATCATACTTAAGTCTTGTACACTGATTTTCATGGCGCCATAGAAAAGGAATAAAAATACAAGTTCTAACATGAATTGTTACTTTTTGAGTTTTAATGGATTTTTTTATCATGTCTGTCCTTTTTAAGACACTCATTTTTTTAATCTCTATTCACCAGGTGGATTTCGACCAGCTGCAAGAAAACCTGTGTCAGATGGAGCGACGCTGCAAAGCATCATGGGACCACCTGAAGGTGATTGCCAAGCATGAAATGAAACCTCAGCTGAAGCAGAGGATGTCCGACTTTCTCAAAGACTGTGCAGAGAGGATCATCATCCTCAAGATTGTGCACCGAAGGATCATCAACAGGTAGTTTCTCCTCACTCTTTTTGTCTTTGGGGCCCTACAGAATATTTTCTGCAGAAATCTGAGCAAGAAATACTGACAAGTATATCAACAAATTTTAATTCATGCTGTTTCATTGATGATGCACTAACTATTAATCTTTATTGCAAGTTATTCAACAATCATTCTCACTTAAAAATGGATGAATTGTTCTCTACAAGTAATGACCCAACAAGAAACAAAACTTCAGAATTAGCAAGAAGTTGTAAACTCTGTGAAACCATGAACATTCTCTCAAACTCTAAGTCACTACCTACTTTTTTCATTCAAATTGTATTTTTTCTTTAAAATACTTTAATTAACATAAAACATTTAGAGACTTCAAGAAAAAGCTTCACTTTCACTCACCCCCTCGTCTTCCTCTTCCTCCTCCCAGGTTCCATTCATTCCTGTTGTTCCTCGGTCACCCCACCTACAGCGTGAGAGAGATCAGCGTTCACAGGTTCAGTAAAATAATCAGCGAGTTTGCGCTTGAGTACCGAACCACCAGAGACCGTGTGTTACAGCAGAAACAGAAACGGGCTGACCACCGTGAGCGCAACAAGACCCGAGGAAAGATGATCATGGACGTCAACGCTCCTGTGAGCATCACACACACAGAATTCACACTCAGACTTTGAGCTCTCATTCTTCCTTTATTCTGTGTGGACATCCAGTTACTCCTTTTCTCTTTCATTTCTTTCTTTGCCTTTGACTTTCACTCTTTCTTTCCTCTGTAGTCTGATGATGAAGAGGAGAGTGAGGTATCAACTTGTGTGCTAGCTGTCTGCATGTGTGTACCTGTGTGTGTGCATGAAGCCTCTAACCATAACTTTCTCTTTACTTCAAAGTCTTCATTTTTGTTAATTTTAACATCTTAGTAGATCTGTGACAGAGCTCAAGAGGGAATTGTAATCTTGAGATGGTCTTGATGGTTGTTTCTTCTTCTTGGCATGTTTGCATCAAAGTTCACCAAAACACACACACACACAAAAAGAAATCAAGCAGCAAAATTCTTATCCCTTTCTCATATGTACACATCCGTCTTCAGTGTGGTCGGTATGGCTCCAGCAGCAGCAACAGCGCCCCTAGTGGCAGCCAGGAGAGCGAGCAGCCTCAGGGTCTGGGTCACTCTGAGGACGCTGCAGAGCACGAGCACATGAAAGCAGTACTGAGAACCAGTCTCAGCGGAAGTGACAAGGAGGCCAGCGGGGTACCTGGACTTAGGACACGAACAAGATCGAGACCTGGACGGGGAGGTGAGGGTAACAGGAAGTGCCTGACAGAGGCACACACAGATCTGAATGAGAGAAAATCAGAGTCAGTGTAGCTAAGAGCTTTAAACATAACCTCTGTCATCCTGCCCTGTGTGTTCAGGTCGCACTGTGCAGGCATGGGCGCCAGCCGTGGAGGACACTCAGCTCTGTGGAGACGATGCTGCGGATGAGATCATGGAGCGTATAGTGAGATCAGCCACTCAGGGTCCAGGAACCAGAGCCCAGCCCCGAGAGAGGAGGAGGTCCAGGGCCAACCGCAAGTCATGTAGGCTTTAATTTTTCAAGTTGATACATGACAAAGTTTATACATCAAAGCTCTGCTACAGACATTGCAAAATAAAACATTCATGATGAATAAAAATGAAACATACATGAGGTCTAATAAACACTCCTCATCACCGGTGGAGGACACAAACAGTCTAATGATGTTATGAGGGAAAGGCTTATTTAAGAAAGCCTTCATTACAATCAGAAAGGTTTAGAAGTTTGCTTATCAAACAGATTTTTACTGCAGATAGAGGGAACTAATGAGACCATAGACCATAAAATACTGACGAAGTCTCCCAACGTCATCCGTCTGTTTTTTAATGCTGTAAAAGTCGTTGTTGTTGTTTTTTTTGGCTTGGCGTGTACGTGACTTCCGGTCCCTCTGCAGCCGGCCTCTAGCAGATTCTAGATGAACATTAACTTTTAGCACCTCCACAAAGGTTTTATTTTTCTCTACCAGATGTTGCCCCTTAAATGAGATGCATTATCAGTTGCATTATGGGAAATGTAGGATCCAACGATTTTAGTGTTTGGCCCATACAAGGAAGTAAACGTTTAGTTATTTCCGCCTCTGCTGACACTATATTTGACAAAGAAAAACAAAAAAACATTATCTTCTTTTGAAGTTTCTTTTCCATGTCTCCTGAATTGATCAAAGTGCAAAATTAAAATCCTGGTGTAACCACCAGCTAAGACAATCTAGGACATAATACAAGCAAAGAGTGGGGCTGGACATGAAGTCCAACATCAACACTTGGAATGTAAGTAAGATAAAGTAATGTATTTAGATAAGTCAGAGATGTGAGGAGTGAAGATGAAATCAGCAGTTTATCAACTTACAGTGCAAAAGAAAAGTCTTGTGAAATTTACTGAGAGTAAAATACTTGTTTATAATTACAAGTATGTAGTTTTGTGTATACTTACTGCAAAAAAAAAAGTCTGTTGGAGCTTGAAATGTACTTCATACTATTTAAAGTATATAAGTATGTAGTATGGAATTGATGAGCATAAAATGGTCATGACTGAAGCTCTTTTTCCCGTCTTCCTGCAGTGAGGCGGACCCTGAAGAACGGTCTGACCCCAGAAGAAGCTCTTGCTTTAGGACTAACTGATTCACCTGATGCACCTTGACTGACAAACCTCCAGCCTGCCCTTGTTGATGTGGAAACACAGCTACAGTCATAAAAGCTGCATCTCTGTCAGCCTTCCAGCTTTACCACATGTTACAGTGGGACTCCAAAAGTCACAAACACAAGTAGATTTTTGCCAGCTGCTTAATTTGCCTAATGAGTGATGAAGCTGCAGCTGTATGGAGTGTTTTTAATACAACACAAAGAGCAAGTGAAAAAAAGAGAAAGGGTTTATAGGAAAAATAAATAACTCTGTGATGCTGCAGCTGAACTTCAGTGAGACATTTATTCATCTAAACATGTATTTAAAATCTTGCATTCAGCCAAAGAGATCATTTTGGCTCTTGATTTTCCGCACCATTTTTGATTTATTTAAGCTGTGAATTTCAGTTGCAAAGATTAACAAGCCGTAAGGGCACTTTCATTTGATCTCTCATTTCTCTTTTAAGTATGCCAAGAGATCAGCTCAAACAAAGAGGCTTACTGAGAATAATCCTTTTGTAAAAAGGCAAATGTTTGCTTCTGCAGCTGCACGTTCGACAAGTGACGTGTGTACTTGTGTAGTAGGAACTTGAAAGGTTATCATTCTGATGTGTGCCTTTTGTTTAAAAGGGACAGCACTGTACCTTTATGCCATCTCTTTCTCGCTTTATGCCCCTACTTCTCAAATGACTCACAAATGTCACATTAACAGCCATCAGTCACATGAGTGTAATCTATCAGTTACTTTTGGGAATAATATGTCAGTATTTATTTGTGAAGCTCGGACATCTTGCACCTTACTCAACAAAAAGTTTCTCAAACTGAATGAAAACAGAAAATGACGTTTTAATTTTTGTAAAGTGTAAAAAGTCAAAAAGAAGGAGACGTTTTTTTAAAAATTTAATAATCTATTTTGAAGGACATGCAGAACATTCTGCAGAAAATGTGTAAATGCCCTTTTCAGCTGCCAGGTACTGTAAGTTCTGTAGTACTGCAATGTGCATGTTCAGTGCGGTTTATGTAATGTATTATTTTTGTAATTTCTGTAGAAACTTGTATTATAGTCTGAGAGAAAGGATGCTGCTCTGTGAATTGTAATAAAAGATAAAAAATAAAATAAAAATGTGCTATGAGTTGAACTGTCTTTGTGCTCAAAGAGGAGCGCGTGAACTGGACTTTGTTTTTGAACTCTGTTTGGACATTGTATGTTGTATGAACTTGAACAGGTTGTGGATCATTGAAGTCCCAAGTGCTCGCCTCACGGTTCAACCAAACATGGGAAATGAACCTGCATTACCATCATGTGGTGAGCGGAACATGAAACCCTGGTTACAAACACCTTCACTTGAAATGCTGTGTATACACCTCCTGCAATAATAAAAAAAAAGAAAACCACTGAGTGAATGTTCAAGTTGTGCGAGTCTTCCTCAATTATTTACTGCGCCTTTTAGTTCACATAGAAGCACATGGGTGTGTTTACATAACAAACCTCGATTTATAAGAAACCATAAAATACTGTAGTAGTCAACTTGAGTCTGCTTTAGGGGGTCTGATCCACTTCCTGCTGATGAGTGATGATCATCAGTCATTTTTAAAAGCAGATTTGAGGTATTGTAGCAAAGTAAGGGGAAAAGGTATAGTTCTGACTCCTGACCACTAGATGGCAACATGCGCTTTTGATAAGGTTGGATATCTACCCCCAACCACAGAATGAGTGACAGTAAGCCCATTTCTTATGTGGTGAGCCGTCAGTATTTCTTGTATCACTGACAAATAAAGTCAGATATCAGGCTGTTGAATCCTCAACCATGGCCCAGGACATAACTCTGTTGTGGGGCACTGGCTCTTCCCCCTGCTGGAGAGTGATGATCGCTCTGGAGGAGAAGAACCTGCAGGGCTATAACCAAAAACTGCTCTCCTTTGAGAAAATGGAGCACAAGTCTCAAGAAGTATTAGATTTAAATCCAAGGGGACAGGTAGGAAATTGATATAAACACAACAAATTAACGATTGAATATTCACAACAACGTCAGGCTGCTAGCATTGACATCCCCCTTTCACAAATAACACAGTGTACATAAATGCATGATATACGTGGATACATAAAATGCAACAGGTGCAACTTGCAACCCCACCAGTTGTTGATTGCATTTTATAGTGCTGTAGCGGAGGGCTACACTAGACTCTATTTAAAACTCTATCAGGGATTTGCAGCTTAATGCTACACTTGTGTACTTGCTGGAAAATGTCAGGATACCTGAAACGACTCGCATAGATGTTGCTTCCTATTCGGTGTATTTTATGCTCACAAAGCGGTTTTGTTTAAGACAAACTTTGTGAATATAATTTAAGGCCTTTTGAGGCAAACGCACAGTAGAGGGCAGCAACGACTGAACTGTCAGCGTGTCGAGGTAAGAACAAGCCTTCATTTGTTCATTAGTTCTTAATGACCTGTAAGCGTAAGAATGAATTTATTGCGTGTTACAGGAAAACGACTCAAAAATTTCCAATTTCAACGGAGAAGAGTAAAATAAGTTGTTGAGAAGACAGAGGTGAAGTGAAATTAAGACATTTTTTGTTTTCCACGAGCCCCCAGCAGCTCCTCTTATGAAGCTCCCTGTACCATTAGCATCAAGGCGCTGTCAGACTGACACTAATAGAATGTAACCCTGGCTAGCATTGCTAACTTGTAAAGTTGGTTTTGTCTGTTTTGTTAGCTTCCCACCTTCAAACATGGGGAGATCATTGTGAATGAATCATACGCAGCCTGTTTTTACCTGGAGGTAAGTGATCCTTTCCTCAAGTTAACAAGCAGCACTTCAGTTACTACATTACTCTTAAATCCACAAATGATTTTTAAACTTTCTCTCTATGACAGAGTCAGTTCAAGTCTCAAGGAAACAAACTGATCCCAGATGACCAGAAGGAGCAGGCACTGATGTACCAGCGCATGTTTGAGGGTCTCACCTTCTACGAAAAACTCAGTATGACAAAACATAAATATGATGTCATAGAAAAACTCCTGCAACAAATCTGTAGCTATTTGTGACTCTTTTAAAAATTAATTTTAGAGTAATTTTAGCTAAAACCTAAAGAGTGTTTATTTATTTATTTTAAAAAAACGTATTCGAGGCCTTTTCAGGAGGTGGACTGTAAAAATGTGGCATCATCTCATATGTAAGAAAGAATCTAAAAAGTACATACTTGGAATTACAATCAAGTATTTTATTCTCAGTAAATTTCACGAGACTTTTCTTTTGCTCTGTTACTTGATCAACCGCTGACTTCATACATCATGTGCCTCAGTTGCCCTTATTTACTTATGTTAGCGTGTGTTTATTTTTGTGTATTTCTTAGATGCGGTCATCTATTATGAGTGGTTCGTCCCTGAGGGCGAGCGGCATGACTCGGCTCTGAAGAGACACAAGGAGGCTCTAACCACTGAACTTAAGCTGTGGGAGGGTTACTTGCAAAAGGTTTGTACAGGAAAAAAACACAAAGGATCTTATGGACACAGTCATCTTGGTGTTACCTCAAGCTTCCAGTTGGCAACTGCCACATTACTTTTCTGGAGCAATAAGTAACAATATGTGGACTGATGTTATAAAAGATGAACAGTCAACAACTGTGGCTGTTTATCAGCTAATGGATGAGCAAGATGTGCTAATGACCAGCTTTAGCTCATTAGCATTTTAAGCATTTAATCTATGATTGATGCACAACAAGCCAAAAAATATATTATTTATATTATATTATGGTTTCCCAAATCTCAAGGCCAGGCTTCTAGGAAGACTAGTTTAAGCAGTAAACAAGCACATTTTATCGGATTAAATCCCCTTAAATGCGAAAACATTGATTTTTAATGTCATTTCGTATTTTTCGACCTCTTCAGAAGCAGATTTGCCAAGTAGTTTTTGCATTACAAGGAATTTGCCTGGGTCTGTTGATGTGATTAGTTAAAAAATAGTATAAATGAAATTATATAAAGAATATAACAAACAAAAGTGATGTCTTTCTTCCCAGTTGGGCTCCAACACCTACCTGGCAGGACCATCCTTCTCTCTGGCAGATGTGACTGTTTTCCCAACTGTTGGTACTCTTTTTCGATTTGGGTAAGCAAAGGAAAGCTTTCTAAAGTTGTTTCAGACAGATTTTTTTGATGGTGCGGTTCAAACATCTTCTGTCCTGTAGGCTGTCTGCGGAGCGTTACCCCAGTCTGGGAGCGTACTACGCTCTCCTGAAGGAGCGGTCCAGCATCAAAGCCAGCTGGCCTCCTCACTGGCTGGAGAACCCCAAGGGACAAGATACGCTCAAAGACATCTGAGAAACACTTCACTGTGACGTCAGTCTGTGGAGTTTTTTGGTTTCTTTAAAAATGCTTTGGCTCAGTATATTTCCCTTTAACAGTTTGTAAAATCCAATAGACCGCCTTGGTTTTTTTGGCTTCAAAAAGGGAAGAAAATGTTGAAATGTTAGCGTGTTATAAGTGAATTAGTGTTGCTGAAGCAGAATATATACTAATGCTTTTTGTCAAGAAAACCTTGATAGTTAAGTTGATCCTGTCCTCAAAGAAAAATGTTTCTTGTAGATCTTGCGAGCAAAAACCAGTAGGCCAACGTGCTTTTATAACCATGCAGAGTGAAGTGTTTGCAGAGTAACAGGCTGGGCTGCTGGTGAATAATACACTGTGAACTTTTGTAACCAAGTATACAGCATTTACATCTGACATTCATCACTGTCAGCTCATACATGCATAAGCCATGAAACACCTGCTGTACGTGTCTGTGTAGTTTCATTTAGCCTGTTATTAAAGTTGAAAAGGTTTCAAATGAGTTTGATTGAGCAAACATTCATTATAGACAGTCAGTGGACCCTGGCCTTTGTAACCTGGATCTCAACCTGATTATTATGTAGAGTTCATCATACTCATTTGCTACTAAAGGATCTCTCCTCTCAAACCTGTTCTTGAACCGGTTAGGTGTGCAGCATGATAATTCACCCTGATTATGAGTTTTACCTTTGTGATTCTGAAAACCAAATATTAACCCTGAAGTTCCCTCCCAAACTGTAAATATTTCTCATTTGCAGAGGAACACATGGGAAGTAAAGTAAGATGACTGATGATTATGTAAAGACTAATACTGAAATCACTTCTTCTGAAGCATTGTCAAACAAAAGAGGTGGGTAGTGTCTTCGAGGACATGACTTCGCTGCTTTATTACTTGAATGATCGTGCCAATCATGTTTCTCAGGACGAAGGTAACATAAATACCCTGTGTTGTCATGACTCAGCAGAAATTAAGTTGCAGAAATTGTGCAAAGTAATATCCTGTTTCTAGTTTTCATCAATTTATCAGACACCCGTTGAATGCACCAGATTAATAATTTATTCGGAGGACATTAAAACGCATCACAGGGATGTCAAATAAAACCGAGTGCCTCTTCCACAGCCCTGCACTGTCAAAACTTTACACAAGAGGATTGTTTACTCAGATCCATGAAGACAACCGTTCAATCAAAAAGCATTGTCTCATTTACTATCTAAAGGATTAACTACTTGAAACTGAACTAATTCCTTGAATAAAACCTCTAAAAAAACATGATTGTAAAAGTTTCTGTTAAGAAAACAGTGAAAAACCCACATGTTCACTGTTTTTAAATATGTCTGTCATGCTCAAGAAGCAGTTTTATTCAGTACAACAAACTGCTGTGGGTAAACCAGTTTGACTGCAAGCATCACTGCGTTCTGTCTCTGCTTCGTCAACAAAGGTTTTGTGTGATGCTCATCAAGCAAATCCTGATAAACACAGGTGCAAGAAATATACATGCAACAAAAACAGAAGGCATGACTGATGAAACAACACTAATCTACCGACTTTAACAACACTAACCAGATCACTCACCTTAAAATATGTTGCCCTTTACTTTTATACAGTTTTTCAGCAAAGAACGTCACTGAAAGCTATAAAGAATGAAACATTTTGTACAATTTTCAGGAATCTGAACTTTTACTTGCTTTGAAGTCGACTAAACCCCCAGAAGGAAGATCTTGCAGCAAAGCAAATGCTTTCCTTGTGACTCCTGCAGATCTGTTCTTAAACAACAGAGCTGTTAAACAAACCAGCAGACAATGACTTAAAACAGTATGACTTTTCACTTCCACCTACACTGCTGACTACTGTAATATACTTTTGTGCACCACATCTAAAGCTCAGAGACTGACCCGGATAAAGACGCCTCTGTTTTCAGCTCAGTTTTGGCTGTAGAGATTTGTTTCCTGGGTGTTACGTGCAGCAGTCAGCTCTGATTTGATTGATACCTTGAATGACTGTGCTGGAAATGTTCTCCTGTGTGTGCAGAGGTGGGTGAAAAGTGATGAGTCATTGTGACTTTTCAGTTGTGACACATGTATGAGGGCGATACAAATACTCAGCAGTAAAACAATCACTGATGCAGTAACTCAAACGACTTGGCAGGGAGCAGACATAATATTGACAAAGTTACAACTGATATAAATGATATCAGTCAGCAGGCGTTTGCTGTAATGTTATGGTCATTGATAGTTACAGTTGCACAATGCCAACAGTGATGAGGACTTTGTAACGACAGCTACTGCGCGAAGAACATTTGAACATCTGAACTTTTTTGTTGCAATAAAATATTTTCCTCATTTTAGGAGAACATATTGTAACTACAGTTGCATTTTATCAGTGCCACTAAGTAGGTTTCAGGTTTGCTGTTGACCCCCGTTCTTTGCAGTGAGATCAAATTGTATTAACAAAGCAGGAGACGTCATTGCACCTCACATCATACTTTCCAGGAACATGTTTAAGTAACTAAGATGATAAGTTACTGTCAAATGTTTAAAGACAGCTGTTGAAATATAGAGATGTTTAAGTTATGAGTTAAGTAAATAGAAAGTCGCGGGTGGGGTGGTGGGGGGGTCTTAGAGAGGATGTGAACCATCTGAATTGTCTTGAGGTGGGTGCTCACCTGATAAGAAAGAAAAAAAAAAATGGGATGGGGCTAAACTCCACCGGTCATGATGCAAGAGGCTACAGCTTGTTATAAAACCAGACACCCACACACATTCAAGCTTCAGCCTTCACTTCTTTCCCTATTCACAACTTCAACAGCTTCCAGTCTTCTTTCTCTGAAATCATGGCCAAGGATATGACTCTGCTGTGGGGCTCCGGCTCTGCTCCCTGCTGGAGGGTGATGATCACTCTGGAGGAGAAAAAGCTGCAGGGCTATAACCAAAAACTGTTCTCCTTTGAAAAAATGGAGCATAAGTCTCAAGAAGTGATGGCTATGAATCCAAGAGGACAGGTGAGTTGATTTTATACAATAACTATAAATGACAAAAGTGTGTGCTGCAACTAAAACATTTCATTGTGCTCCTTCCTCCTTAAAGCTTCCTTCCTTCAAAGTTGGAACTAAGATTCTGAATGAGTCCTACGCAGCCTGCCTGTTCCTGGAGGTAAGGACTTGCCCCATACTGAAATTATATCACTCTGTAAGCCACTAAAGAGTTAATAATTTGGTGGGCTGCTTGTGTTCTGAGTTAAAGTTTGACACATTACGCTGCAGAGCAACAGAACCAGAGCTTCATGCTGCTGTTTGTAATACTTGCTCTATTCATGTCTCCACCAACAGAGTCAGTTCAAATCCCAGGGAGCCAAGCTGATTCCTGACTGCCCCGCAGAGCAGGCCAAGATGTACCAGCGCATGTTTGAGTGTCAGCCACTTTCGGATAAAATGGGTATGTGAAACTCTGTCAACAAAGTTTTCACTTTGCACTGTGTTAAGACACACTGTCCCTACATTCAGTCATTTTGTTGTTTAAGATGTACATTTTGACTTTACTAATGTTTTTACCACTACAAGGTCATCCTTTAGGGATTATGCAGCTCTAGGCAACATCACACACCACTCTGCCTCCTTTAAACCTCTGAGACCTGAAGTCTCCAGTCAGTCTCCTCAGAGAGCTGAGCTTGAACAGCCCCTACAAAACAGATGCCATGCAGAAATGAGCTGAGCATTCACTGAATTAAGCCACAGAACTATGCATGGAGTCACCAGTGTACTGGTGACTGTACTAGTCACTGATAGTTCTCTGAAACCTCAAATAGCCATCCTCACTGAATGTGTGTCTGTCTTTCAGCCAATGTTATCTACTACAACTATAAGGTCCCTGAAGGAGAGAGACACGACACTGCTATACAGAGAAACAGAGAGATCCTCAGTGCTGAGCTGAAGCTGTGGGAGGGATACCTGCAGCAGGTACACTTACAGATCATGAAATACTAGCCACTACTAATACACTCTGTCAGCATCAAAACCTTCATCATTCACTTTGTGGATCTGAGAGTTTGATGAAAAGATTTCTACTCCTCTCATATCTGTACAGTAGGAGGCTACAGGCAGCAGCAGCTGGCTAGCTACGCTTAGCTTAGACACTAGCAACAGGTGGGGAGCAGCTTGTTTTTGAGACCAGAAATAGTGCAGCACAAAACCAGTATCAGTTGATATTTTGATACACAGAGGTCCTGTGATTAGATTTTATTTGTAGCTGGTTGAAATTTTTAAAAAAAATTGAAATCCGAATTGATGTCTCTCTAAAACAGCTGCACTGTTAGCGTAAATATTAACTCTTCCTCTGTGGTTATCTAAAGTGTGTGAAACTACTGACAGGAGGTAGATGCTTTTTTAATGATTAACTGTACACTGCAAAAAGAGTCTTTTTGAGAAAAAAGTTAGATGGCAACATGAACATGAACTTAAGCTTCTTTGCAGATTTTGTTGCTCATTACCAAAGCCAGGCTAGCTGCTCACTACTTAGGCTATCCTAACTAGCTGCTCTCAAAAGTTTCATATTTACTAGACGGATGTGAGGTTGGTATCAAACTTTTAGTCAAACTCTGCAAGCATGTGTAACAATGCACTCATATGATTACAGTTAATTTAAGACCTGTTTTAACATGTGCACTTCCTGTACTATGTATTTAACTTAGTTAAGATCATCTGTAACAGCATGAAGGTTGATTCATTTGAAGGTAAACATTTGCAGCATTTGCTTAATGAATGTTCTGGTTTTCAGCAATGTGATTCAGCAAAGGGTTCCTGCTGTTATGTGGCAGGAAAGGATTTCTCCTTGGCTGACGTGATCATTTTTCCAGCCATTGCTTATCTCTTCCATTTTGGGTACGTGGTTATAAAATGTCTGAACTGCTTTGAATGATTACTGCTTGTAAGGAGCAGGAGAAAGATAACATGAGCTTCATACCAACTTTTCCCCGTCCTACAGGCTGTGTGAGAAGCGCTACCCCAAAGTGGCAGCTTACTATAACTGTCTGAAAGTCAGACCCAGCATCAAAGCAACATGGCCACCCACCTGGCTAGAGACTCCAGGACAGGACACCCTAAAGGGCATCTAAGATGCAGCAGCAGTCAGCCAGCACACTGGACCTGATCCTGATGTGTTTTATGAAACCACTCCTTGCTTTACACTATTCTGGCTAAGAACGTTTGAAAAACTGATTTGGAAACAAAATTTGTTTGTAACTGACACTGAAAAATATTTTTAATGCTACAAAAGCAATAAAAGTGAACTTTCAACTCTGTGTGCTTTATTACATGTTTTTTGACTGCATAAACACTAAAATCAAAACCTTACACTCACGGAGTAAAACATCAGCCCAGATTTCCACCACAATGTCACCCTCACACTGTTTGCAGAACAATAACACGATGATTTGCAAAACACTAAACACACTTGTACACATTAGATGTATATCATAATGTTACTTTCTTGCAATTCCAAAGCTCTGACTGTCAAATTACCACACCAATATATCAGTTAGTTAAACACAACCACCAGGTGCACAAACACATGATTGCTTCACTGTAGACACACCAATCAGATTTTCAGGGGAATCAGTTCACCTGTCCTCACCCAAAATGGGTGAAGACAGGTGAACTGAAGAAGAAGAGTGAGGGTGAGAGGAGGAATCCACAGAGGATGAGAAGGAGAAGGAGGAAGAGGAAGACCTGAAGCAGGAGGAGAACATGCCCAAAGAAGAAGAGGACCAAATTTATCAAATGAAATGTGTGCAACACTAGTTGACCATGTCTGAACCTTGGATTGACTCTGAGGGACGCTGGACTAAGAGTTCAAACAAATCTGAGCAGATTTAGAGTAGCATCTGTCATCAAGACATTACAACAAGATAAACAGGTTACAGTTTTTCTCGATTGCTTTGACATGCTTAAATAAACTTGGAGTTTTCATCATCACTGTCTTAGCAGAGCACAAGACACCTCTTGCCAATGTGTTTACCTTTTTCTCATTGGATTGACACAATTTCCCCACTCTTTTGCAGAACAGTTAACACTGCTGTCATTCAAGCTGTTCAAACTCCATTGTTTCAGCTATGGTAACCAATCAATCAATCTATCTATCTTTATTTATATAGCGCCATTTCATAACAAACATTATCTCAAGACACTTTCCAAGCGTTAACAGGTCTAGAAAGTCCTAAAAGAGACTGTTGCTATGAAGAAACTCACAGAGCTGACTGGAGACAACCTTCTCTAAGATTTTAGAAATAAAAGAGAGGTTAGATATCAGTCTGTAGTTAACCAAGGAGACTGAATCAAGAGTTGGCTTTTGAAGAAGGGGCTTAATTACCGCAACTTTAAAAAGTTGTGGCACATAGCCTGTCAGTAAGGAAGCATTAATCATCTTTAGTAGAGGGTAGCCAACCGAGGGAAGGACTTCCTTCAACAGCCATGCTGGGACAGGGTCCAAGAGGCAAGTTGATGGTTTAGCCGAAACAACTGTTGAGACCAGCTCTGGCAAGTCAACAGATAGAAAGCGGTCCAAGCGTATATTCAGTCTAAGAACAGTTTCCATGATTTCGCCAAAAGCTGGAGATTCTACCGCAGTTGAAAGCACAAGGTTACTAATTCTATCTCTAATCTTTAATATCTTATCATTAAAGAAGCTTGTGAAGTCCTCACTGCTAAGCGATGGAGGAATGCGTGGCTCAGTAGAGCTATAACTGTTTGTCAGCCTGGCTACAGTGCTGAAAAGGAATCTTGGATTATTTGTACTCTCTTCTATAAGCCAAATGGAAACCATCTGCTCCTAACTATTAGAAACTACCTACATCAGTATGAAATCACTGAAGTACCTGTTTGACACTCCATCACACAAATCTTCAATTAGCAATCAGTCTGTAGGCCTTAAAAGGTGCAGCGGCTGTGTTGTTCTTTGCCAACATGGATGGAAGAAGTCTAAGGCAGATGAGACAGAGTAAGAGGTAGATGGGTCCAGGGAAGAAAAGTCTGAGTGCCAGGTGGGCAACTGTTACTGATTGTGTTATCAATTATGGCCTTTCACTCAGAAAGGCTGGACAAAGATTCCAACCTGTGCTCTTTACAGAATTCTTCAGAGAATTTGTAGTGCTGAGCAGGAGGCAGCCATTGTGAACATGGTTATGACAAACAATACCATCAGGCTGCATAAAATCAGGGCACCAGTGATCGCAGATCAGGGCATGTTTAGGAACCTCAACAACATGAGTGTGACAACCAGTGTGCGAAATACCCAGCAGCAATTGGGGGGGTCCACCCTAGTGCTCCAGTGTCAGTCTGAAGTCTTACACAGCGCGCAGCATACAAGCCCACGAATAACGCATATAGCCTAGATCACGCAGTCCAGTATCATCATCAACAAAACTGCAAACAGTTACATGACCGCTGAACAACTCTGCTCCGCAATCAAAATAGACACTCTTGTGTCCCTCTTGTGCGCGTTCGCTCTCACACATACACACTTGAACATATTGCCTAACAGACTTATGGCAAACTATATTTAGCCTACATAAAGCAGGTCTATCAATTCAGTCATCAAGTCTGGGTTTAAAAAAGAATCTTACCTTAAGCAAGAATGGACCACGGAGGCCTCAGGTCGGCTTCTCTACGTTGTCGTCCTGGTATCTAAGAAGAGGAGAAATGATGCCCTGCTTTGACCCAGGATCTCACGAATGGCACTTGATCAAATAAGTCCACAGGGGGGTCTGTTTAGGTCCACAAAGAGAAGACACCCTGTCTTTGCGCAACCTGTTGCGGCTTTGGCTGGCTGTGTCATTTATTGCTGAAAATCCTCTTTCACATTCAGCAGAAGTGGGGAGAAACGTGTGACTTACACTGAACAGTCTTCTAGTGTTTTGCCCCATGGTGTGCCTTGCAGTTTCCAGTCTCTAAACTGCTCAACAGCCTCCCTGGTAGGTTCATGCAATGATTTAGCCAGGCTGCACACCTCTTTCTCAGCATACAAAAGCAGTGCGTCCAGCGCTACTGGCCAAAGGCGTCTAAAATTGACATTATAAATACTTTTCATGAGACCCCACACAATTTAGCAATTGAGGCTTTAAGGGGGTCTCTTGGGTCAATTAAGGGGTCTCAGATCCCCCTGGACCCCCCGTATTTCGCACAGTGGTGACAACCATTGACCATATCCTAATAAAGAACAATATGGCCATGAAACAGCTCTAAAAAGTTCCATTTTAAATGAACTTCGATGTTGTGAAGGAGTCCAGATGCCAATATGTGGAGGTAAGGAAAGATTACTACAGTGTACTGTAATGCCTTGTCATATCATGCAGTCAGAGTCAGCTGGAGTAACTTTTCAATCTCTTTTCCTGTTTTACTTAGAGAGTAATGGACTTGAAGCTGAGGGGGCACATAATGTCTTCATTTATGTTGATGAAGCTGGCTTCAATCTCTGTAAAGTGAGGGGACATGAAAGGAACCTCATTGGGTACAGGGCCACTATCACAGTTCCAGGACAGAGGGGTGCCAACATAACCATGTGTGCTGCCATCTCCAATGATGGTGTCCTGTGCCATATCCCCACTTTTGTCCCATACAACACCAAGTACCTCATAACATTCCTGAATGCACAGCATTTAAAAACATATTTACAGCCTGGTTTAAAAAAAAGGCTTTTGTCTGAAACGCTAATTTCGCTGTCGGCACACACTGTACAGTTAGTAAATTTTTTTTCTAACTTAGCGGTTTATTAGATATTAGGATCAGGGGTTTGTCCAATCAGAGGCTCAGGTCAGTTCACATAACTGACAGGTGCCCTCTAGCTGTTAGAAAGGAAGCTCAAAGTCTGCGTCATATCCAAGATGGCCCTGTCCAATTGGCTTCATTTGACTGTATCAGGAACAGACAGGTGACATCACGAAGATTACATCCATATTTTATATAGTCTATGGCAGGGGTCGGCAAACTAAGTTTGGCCTTGGCCCAATTTTTTTTCTGAGCAACTCAATACAGGGCCAGAATTACAAAAACCTCTTTCCAATTTAAGAGAAAAACCTTTTTTTCCCCTTATCTATAATTATCATATCTTGTATAAAAATATAATTTGATTAAGTATTTATTTGATTTTTTAAGACTGCTGCTTTGGCTTCACACCGTGTCTGCATTATAAGACAGAGTAATCTGTCAATGATATGGCGGAAACCCGACCATGCTCCGTCAGCACTAGATCAGACAGGTTTCTATTCAATTACCATAGGGCAGATTGAACGGGACAGGAAGTTGTGCACGGAAACTAGCTGAAAACACCCAGTGACTTTCAAAATAAAAAACAGACCAACATAATGAGCGGCGACAACCCAGTCAAAGGAGAAGGGCAGATTAAGTTGAATTGCATCTGGTGTATTTGAGCTGTTAGGCTGCAGTCTTTAATCACACAGTTACACTGTCTTTTAAGACTTCATGGTTAAATAATCAATGCTTCTCTGAGACTACCTAACATATTAATCATTTTTATTTACTGTAATGATTTGTCTCTTCGTTAGTAACACAGCCTATTCTCACGGGTATTATATATATATATATATATATATATATATATATATATATATATATATATATATATATATATATATATATATATATATATATATATAATTTATTTATTTAATCAAAATTATCTGGGAGGCCACATATTCTTGGAAGCAGGCCAATTTTGGCCCACAGGCCGCCAATTGCCCAGGTCTACGTATTGACCTGATGAGCATTTTTTTTTTTGGCCTGTGGGGGGAAGCTGTAGCAGTAGTAGAAAAACCAAACATTCAAGTAAGAATTATAACTTAGAAAACTGCATAATGTGGACTAAAATCGTTTCATCCATATTTCAGCACATTTTAGTGTTTACACTGCACAGATTTGGGTAGTTACCTGGATGTGCTGCCATACTAGTACACAAATGTAAGCCAAGAATTAATAGAGACAGAAGTGCACCATATGATTTTTATTTAGTGTACCTCACATCAGACTTTCAGGGAGTGTGTTGAAGTTTTTAAAGGCAGATGTTTAATTTATGAGATAACTAAATAGAAAGGGGGGGGGGGGGGGGGGTTCTTAGACAGGGTGTGAACCATCTGGATTGTCTGGTTCCGCAGCTTCTCTGAAAAGAAAAGAAAAAATGGGATGAGGCTTAACTCCACCAATCATGATGCAGGAGGCCACAGCTTTTTATATAACCAGACACACATTCAAGCATCAGCCTTCACTTCTTTCCCTATTCACAACTTTAACAGTTTCCAGTTGCAGCAGTTCTTTCTCTTAAATCATGGCCAAGGACATGACTCTGCTGTGGGGCTCCGGCTCTCCCCCCTGCTGGAGGGTGATGATCATTCTGGAGGAAAAGGAGCTGCAGGACTACAACCAAAAACAGCTTTCCTTTGAAAGAATGGAGCATAAGTCTCAAGAAGTTATGGATCTGAATCCAAGAGGACAGGTGAGTTGATTTTATACAATAACTATAAATGACAAAAGTGTGTGCTGCAACTAGAACATTTCATTGTGCTCCTTCCTCCTCAAAGCTTCCTTCCTTCAAAGTTGGAACTAAGATTCTGAATGAGTCCTACGCAGCCTGCCTGTTCCTGGAGGTAAGAACTTGCCCCATACTGAAATTATATCACTCTGTCAGCCACTTAAAAGTTAATAAATTGGTGGGCTGCTTGTGTTCTGAGGTAAACAATACCCAGTTTGACACATTACACTGCAGAGCAACAGAACCAGAGCTTCATTCTGCTGTTTGTAATACTTGCTCTATTCATGTCTCCACCAACAGAGTCAGTTCAAATTCCAGGGAGCCAAGCTGATTCCTGACTGCCCTGCAGAGCAGGCCAAGATGTACCAACGCATGTTTGAGTGTCAGTCACTTTCGGATAAAATGGGTATGTGAACCCTTATGTGCAACTCTGTCAACAAAGTTTTCACTTTGCACTGTGTTAAGACACACTGTCCCTACATTCAGTCATTTAATGTTGTTGTTTTGTTGTTTAAGATGTACATTTTGACTTTACTAATGTTTTTACCACTACAAGGTCATCCTTTGGGGATTATGCAGCTCTAGGCAACATCACACACCACTCTGCCTCCTTTAAACCTCTGAGACCTGAAGTCTCCAGTCAGTCTCCTCAGAGAGCTGAGCTTGAACAGCCCCTACAAAACAGATGCCATGCAGAAATGAGCTGAGCATTCACTGAATTAAGCCACAGAACTATGCATGGAGTCATCAGTGTAGAGCACTCCTAAGACAGGTAGCAATGCTGAGAGGTCACAAGTTAATCCCACAAAGAACATGTGCTTTGGCAGTTTCAGGTTCAGGTCATTTGGCACGGCAAAGATGCAAAATAATCAGAGAGAGAGAGAGAGAGAGAGAGAGCGCTTCCTTAGTGCACAGCAAAAAAAACAAGTTGAATGTAAAAAAAAAAGTATTGTGTATCTGCCCTGTTTGAAAATGATTTTACATAATCTTTGACCTTACTCAGTTGCAGAGATAATGAAAGCATTTAGCAAGACTCAATGTGGGATTGGTTGTTCTAAATGTTTGGACAGTTTTCACTGAAAGTTCTCTGAAACCTCAAATAGCCATCCTCAGTGAATGTGTGTCTGTCTTTCAGGCAATGTTATCTACTACAACTATAAGGTCCCTGAAGGAGAGAGACACGACACTGCTATACAGAGAAACAGAGAGATCCTCAGTGCTGAGCTGAAGCTGTGGGAGGGATACCTGCAGCAGGTACACTTACAGATCATGAAATACTAGCCACTACTAATACACTCTGTCAGCATCAAAACCTTCATCATTCACTTTGTGTATCTGAGAGTTTGATGAAAAGATTTCTACTCCTCTCATATCTGTACAGTAGGAGGCTACAGGCAGCAGCAGCTCGCTAGCTACGCTTAGCTTAGACACTAGCAACAGGTGGGGAGCAGCTTGTTTTTGAGACCAGAAATAGTGCAGCACAAAACCAGTAAGTTAAAAAAAAAAAGTTTGATGGTAACATGAACATGAACTTAAGCTTCTCTTCTTTGCAGATTTTGTTGCTCAGTAACAAAGCCAGGCTAGCTGCTCACTACTTAGGCTATCCTAACTAGCTGCTCTCAAAAGTTTCATATTTACTAGACGGATGTGAGGTTGGTATCAAACTTTTAGTCAAACTCTGCAAGCATGTGTAACAATGCACTCATATGATTACATTTACTTTAAGACCTGTTTTAACATGTGCACTTCCTGTACTATGTATTTAACTTACTTGAGATCATCTGTAACAGCATGAACGTTGATTCATTTGAAGGTAAACATTTGCAGCATTTGCTCAATGAATGTTCTGGTTTTCAGCAATGTGATTCAGCAAAGGGTTCCTGCTGTTATGTGGCAGGAAAGGATTTCTCCTTGGCTGACGTGATCATTTTTCCAGCCATTGCTTATCTCTTCCATTTTGGGTACGTGGTTATAAAATGTCTGAACTGCTTTGAATGATTACTGCATGTAAGGAGCAGGAGAAAGATAACATGAGCTTCATACCAACTTTTCCCCGTTCTACAGGCTGTGTGAGAAGCGCTACCCCAAAATAGCAGCTTACTATAAAGGTCTGAAAGACAGACCCAGCATCAAAGTAACATGGCCACCCACCTGGCTAGAGACTCCAGGACAGGACATCCTAAAGGGCATCTAAGATGCAGCAGCAGTCAGCCAGCACACTGGACCTGCTCCTGATGTGTTTTATGAAACCACTCCTTGCTTTACACTATTCTGGCTAAGAACGTTTGAAAAACTGATTTGGAAACAAAATTTGTTTGTAACTGACACTGAAAAATATTTTTAATGCTACAAAAGCAATAAAAGTGAACTTTCAACTCTGTGTGTTTTATTATTAGCCACATTTCTCTTCAGCTCAGCTTTGAATCGAATATGCTATGAGATTACATAACAACAATATTTTCCTTCATACTTTCAAAAGCTTTTCTGAAATCACCGAGTAGTTCGTGTTTTTTTTTGCATAATAATGAGCTGAAGTCACATTGTACCTTCTTTCCTGCTCTCTACAGTTTTGACAGCAGAGGTCATTCACCTGATCTTTGAACATGTCACCTCCAGCCTGACCAGCAGGTTATTACATGCTGCATACAGGGCATGAACAGGGCAGGGTTTTCAGTTGCTTTCCTATCAAGAGTGTAACAAGACTCCTTTAAAACAGTCAAACACAGCTTGTGTTAGGTTTGTTCACCCATGACTGCAGTGTGAAGTACTCCACCCTGTAATCAAAACCTCTAAATGAAGGTCTAATTAATGTTGCTCAATTACACAGCGAAAAAAAAGGTCAGTTTTCTTAAGGCTTAAAAGTAAAACAATGTAATAGCCAGGTGGCTCTGCTCAGGACCGTGCTTTTAGTGGAAAAGAAAATTATAACAGTCTCCTGGTAAAAACCATCTCAGTCATACAGTGTAGGAATAAAATGAAGGACATCTTCTATATGAAAAGTATCACTGCGAAATTATGGCTAAAAACTGATGTTTTTCAGACTAGATGGGAACTCATTGCTCTATTTCTTTTCAGGTGACTTTTAGATAAACTGACCCATAATTCACAGGGGGAAGGGAAGAGAAAACACGATGTATGTGCATGTGTATATGCGTATAGTTGTGGGTATATGTATATTTGCCTTATTAGACCTAAAGTGCATATATATATATATATATATATATATATATATATATATATTGTGTGTGTGTGTGTGTGTGTGTGTGTTTGTGTGTATGCAGGTACGTGTTGGCATACACATGGAGGTTTATCTATATCTATATCTATATCTATATATCTATATATATATATATATATATATATATATATATATATATATATATATATATATATATATATATAGATATAGATATAGATATAGATAACAACAAAGACATATATATGTCTTTGTTGTTATCTGGCTTTCTGTTTAATATTGCTGACCATGGACTTCTCCGTTAATGAAATATACCTCTACTTCAGCTCGACCTTAGAAATAATGCTGCACCAAAGTGTAATGTCATGTTGGCCAAATTTAGTTTATTTTAATTTAATTTAATTTTAATTTAATGAAAAGTTTCAAAAAAGTAAAACAAGAGCACAAGAAATGGAGGTTCTCAGAAAGGTTATGATAGAAAGATATCAGCACAGCAAAGAAGAGAGAGAGAGAGAGAGAGAGAGAGAGAGAGAGGAGAGAGAGAGAGAGAGAGAGAGAGAGAGAGAGAGAGAGAGAGAGAGAGACAAAAAGCCATGGACTTGGTGATTAAACATGCGGATGTTGACTTTAATCCAGACTCTGAAAAAGCAATTTAACCTCCTTGTTTATCAACTAACTTATTCATTCATTCTCATGTTACGTTATACCAGTGGTGTTCTAATTGAGTTAGATTTGACATAAGATAACATGTTGTCATGAGTTAGGTGGTATAGTTTGTCCAGTAAGGCTCAACAGTGAAACCAAGAAGACTCGACAAACTGGTCCCTGATAATGTTCCAGGATATTCAACTCAGAATCAAAATATTGTCAGTCAGGTGACAGTTAGTGTGTCAGTGTCCAATTATATCTTTAATGCTACATTATAATTATTCTTGTTAACCATGAATCTTCAAATGAACTGTTTTATGAAAAAAAAAAACATACAAATAGTAAAGAACATTATTATTTTTTATTAAAATTTTCATGTATTTACTTTCATTTCTGAACAGTTAAAAAAGTGTTCCAGAGAAGTATGCTATTTTTGATACATTTCTGACTTCTCAGAGAACTCCAGTGAGCTGGCTCAGATTTTGGTATAACAGTGTGAATTTAGTTTGAAACTCCTCTCTCCTTTTAAAAATGGCAAAGCGTAGAGAACTCACTGAAAAGGAAAGAGTTTGGAAGAAAGCTCTTCATGATGATGGATTGTTTTCTCCTCTTTTTATGACAGGTGGTCTCATACATTGGAAAATCACTGTCTGTTTTGTATTTTATTTTCTCAACCTTAAATGGTGAATTGCAAGGAGGCCCCATCTAAATAATCTCAGATTAACTCTTTAAGCACTCAAAAGTAGATATCTATCTAAAGTCATCAGTTAAGGTGCTAAAAAGGGAAATGACCTGCATTAAAATGCTAAATCAAAGCTATCTAAGCCTACTGCAACACAGATAAAACAACAACAACAACAACAACAACAACAACAACAACAACAACAACAACAACAACAACAACAACAAAAAGCCACATAAGTCTAGACTTTAACAATGCATTGAGTCAATAAGCATTTGGGATTTTGGTGTGTTCAAACAGATTTTAACAAGGTCCACCTCTAAACATTAAAAAATGTCTACTTTTAGTATCACAAAAACAGTAGCATAGAAACATTGAGAGCTACATGAATCAGTAATTCTTTCACTAATGAAAAACTTTTAATTTTGTGAACTTAAAACAAACAATAAAATATCAAAAGTTTTAAAAATGTGTAATACTGTAAATGTAAATCCAGCTGTAATGTGCTAAACAGCTGTGCAGGATGATAGTGAGTGCTCTAGACACAGTTTGTCCTGAATCGCATACCATTTTCAGTGCAAAAGGGCGTTTTGGGGGCCCAAGGCAAACCCAGTTATCGGGACATAACCCAGTCATTTGGGCCCTCCACATCTTTGTACTTTATTATCCTCAGTGCTGGACTGGCTTTTCCCTGGGTTCATTGCTGTCTCATTCTGAGAAACAAGACATGAAACAGTGTTAATCTTGAACCTTAGATAAGGCAAGATGGTGCCAGTGTGCGTGACAGGCCGTGTGCTCCTCCTGCAGTGCTACGCATTTTTATTGTTTTTATTGCTTTTAACCATTCGCACTATACAAATTGAGTCTCTGCTGGTGTATGATTACCAGTTTCTTCTGTTCCCCCGGCAGAATGTTGAAGTTTTAAGTGCATCTAATCAAAGTGGAAAGAATGCACTACCTCCGCTTTGGCGGGGATCCTGCCTTACCTGTACCGGGCGTCTGCCTTCCCTTTTCGGAGGAAGCGTCCCCATCGCTGGTGAAGCTGAAGCTCATGCTGACACGCTCATCATCCATTTCTCGGACAGGACATGAATCTATCGCTCCTTTCACCGTGCCCTGGTGCTTCCTTGACCCCATCGATGTCTGCCTGGTACTTAGGCTCTATTGAGGTACTCCAGCCCCGCTGCCTCTTCGGTCTTTGCCTTTTTCACCGTGCTGTAAACCACTTGCTCCTGAGGATGCTTCCTTGGGCTCCCTGATCCACCGGACCACAGTCCCTGGCTCTGACCAGGAATGGCTTGGTAAATGCCAGATCCCTGGCGAACAAAACTTTCATCCTGTTCTTATTTTAATTCCCCGCAGACGGTTGGTCGTGGTGGAGGAACAGCGACAGTTTATAAAAACGATTTTAAAAGCAAACAGCGCACCGTGTCATCCTCTTTTTCCAGCTTTGAGGTGAATCTTTTTGAGCTGGGTCATTTCGACCCGGCGCTGTGCGCCGTCATTTACCGACCCCTAAGTACAACAAGGACTTTGTGAATGACTTTTGTGGTCTGCTGGCTGAAATCATACCTAAGTATGATCGTGCCTTCTTTCTTGGGGATTTAAATCTTCATGTGTTGTCCTGATAAGCCATTGGTGAAGGACTTTTTAAGCCTTATTGACTCTTGTAACTTGGTGCAGTGGATGTCTGGTCCCACACATGAACATGGACACACAGACCTCGTCCTCTCTTATGGTTTACCTGTGTCTAACTTGGAAATATGTGATGATGTGATTTCTGATCACATGCCTGTGTTGTTTGAAGCTGATTTTTCACGTACTGTTTTTAAATCTGTTGCCCCTGTTCAGAGACGCCAGATTTTTAACTCTTTTACTGCTGGTTGTTTTTCTGAGGCTTTTGATCAGCTCTGTTTTGCCCTGCTTCTTTTAACACGGAGGAGCTCAGCTCCTGGTTTCACTCCTCCTGTCAAACCGTGTTGGACTGGCTCCGATAAAAATTGTGCAGCCCAAGGCTAAATATGAGCCCTGGTTTACGGAGGAAACCCGCTTATCGAGAAGGGAGCTGAGTGAAGGTGAAAGAAGGACAAGCTACAAGTTTCTTTTCAAATCCTGAAGGACTGCTGGTGCTGCTACCAAAACACTGTTAAAAGAGCTTATCTGGCAAACCTTATTGAGATCAATTGCCATAACCCGTGTCTGTTATTCAAAACCATTGACACTGTTCTTAATGCACCTAAGCCTGTCAGCTTGGAAGCATCTCCTGAAACATGTAACAGCTTCCTGCACTTTTTTATTAACAAGGTTGCTACTGCCAGGACTCTCATCTCAGCTCCTGCAGCTGACCCTTCTGATCCTGTCCCTTGCTCTGCAGCTCTTGATGTGTTTTAGCCTGTGTCCCTGTCGTTTTTAGAAGATCTGGTTGGCCATCTTAATTCATCAGGCTCTCCTTGAGATGCTGTCCCTCCAAGACTATTTAAAGAGGTTTTCCCTTGTATAGGGCAGTCAGTTTTGGCTATCATAAACAGCAGTCTCTCTTCTGGTGTGGTTCCCCTAAGCTTTAAACATGCAGTAGTACAGCCCCTTCTTAAGAAACCTGGCCTTGATTGCAGTGTGCTCGCCAATCTTAGGCCCATCTTCAAGCTCCCTTTTATTTCTCAAATCTTGAAGAAAGTTGTCCATCTTCAGCTCAAGTCCTTTCTGTGTGAGCATGAGGCCCTGGAGGTTTTTCAATCTGGTTTTAAAACTCATCATAGCACTGAGTCAGCTTTATTAAGAGTTTTTAACAACATCCTCCTGGCAACTGAGTCTAATGATCATGTCATTCTTCTTCTTTTGGACATAACTGCAGCCTTTGATACAGTGGACCACAATACCCCAGTGGCTCGGCTACACCACCTTGTGGGTATCCTTGGTACTGCATTAGCACGGTTCAGATCATATCTGGCTTACAGAACCATGTGTATAAATCTTGGAAATTCAGAGTCCAACTCTGCTCCTCTGCCATATGGGGTTCCACAGGGGTCGGTTTTAAGGTCCCTGCTTTTCTCTTTGTATTTACTGCCCCTGGGCTCCATCCTGAGAAAGCATGGCATCTCCATCCACTGTTTACCTTGTAAACCCAACTTGCTGGTTAAAGGTGACTGTTTTAAACCTGGGTTTTAAGATAGACAGTGATTTTAAATTGGACCGGCATATTAGCTCAGTGGTTAAGTCCAGTTTCTTTCAAATCAGGCAGCTGGCAAAGGTGAAACCTTTCCTTGCACAGCAGCACTTTGAAACAGTAATCATGCTTTTATCACATCTCGGCTGGATTACTGTAACGCACTTCATTTTGGAGTCAGCCAGTCCTCCCTCGCACGTCTCCAGTTGGTGCAAAATGTAGCCGCTTGCCTCCTAACTGGAGTACATAAGAGGGAGCACATTACCCCTATCCTGGCCTCCCTCCACTGGCTGCCTGTGCATCTTAGAGTCCATTTTAAGGTTATTTTATTTTTTTTTAAATCCTCAAATGGTCCGGCCCCATCCTACCTCTCTGAGCTCCTTCACCCCCACACTCCTGCTCTGTACCTTGGGTCAGCTGATTAGCTGCTCCTTGAGGTACTGAGGTCCAGAGGGGACAGGGCCTGTTGAGCCGGTCCTAAAGTGTGAAATGATCTTCCGTTCCACATAAGACAAGCCCCATCACTCTGTTTTTAAAACTCATCTGAAAACCCAATTTTTATTCCCTGGCTTTTAACCCAGCCTGAGACTCAGCTCCTGTTTTTAGTGTTCGTATGGGTTGTTTTTCATTTTTAAGTACTGTTTTTCATTTTTTTAAAAACAATGCAACAATTATTTAAGTCCTATTGTTTTTATTTTTATTGTATTTTATTTATTTATTTTTAATGCCTTTATGTACAGCACTCTGTTTCAGCTGTGGTTGTTTTTAAAGTGCTCTATAAATAAAGTTGACTTGGTCACATAATGTAACTAAATGCTTTTCCTCAATTTCTGTACTTTTGCGCAATTCTGACAAAAGGTAAGTATGTACATATTTAGCACAAAAAAATATTTTGAATAATAATGTTTATCATCAAATAAAGAATGTAAATTTAAGAAAATTCTCCTGTTCCCTGAACTAGATAAAGTCAAAAAAATATTGAAAGACAAAGCATTTTAAAGTATTTTCAAGCCAGTGAATTAAGACTAAAACAATAATAATTGCTTTAAAAAGAAAAAAAAACTTTTTGAAGCAGTTTTTATGAGAAATGTGGGGCCCCTGCCCTGGAAATCTTGGTGACCCAGGCAATTGCCTGTGTCTGCCTCATGGTAAGTACGCCTCTGGACTGCATTCACACTGACAGTAAGGAAAAACTATACACTTTAATTTCTCAGTCAAAAGTCGAGTATGACACGGTGGACACTTCTCACACTCAATGGTCGCCATATTGGCTACGTAGAAGAAGGGGCTGGAGGAGATCAAATGATGAATGATGAACGCAATCAATGAATACCAGAAGAACACCTGAGAATGGTGATGAAATGTGATTGTAGTTTCCAGTCAGTGCAAATTCATAGTGTTTGTTTTGAGACAACATGACCCTGTAAGATTATGTGCACTGTTCCAGTAATTGCAGAGTGTAGACAGTACACTTCATGTAAGTGCACTTATGAAAGTGTATTTATGAACGTATGTGATTTGGGACACAGCATCAGTGTTAAGTTATGGTTAGTGTTGGTGTTTCATTAGAGACAGTGTGTAATGTAAGCAGGCTTTACCTCCATCAATCATTGCTGGCTCATCTGCAGGTTTATTTCATAAATTCCAGCATTATCTCCAGCAAAATGGTTTGTGTTTATCTCATAACATCAAGGACACTGTGCAGGGGTTGTGGGGAGCCAATCAGTTTATGTGTCAACAGCAAGCTGTGCAAACAGATCAGACCTATTGTAAACAGAGACTGAGAGTCAATCTTTCAGCCGGACTGCAGCGACAGAAGCACTTCATCTCCTCTGACAAGCCTCAGAAAGCTTTCCATCAAAAGTGTCATCAAAACAGAAGATGAGGGCCTACTTGATTTTGCTTGGTGTGCTCTCAGTATGCACCATCTGCTTCAGTCAGGGTAATATAACAAACACTGTAAACATTACACTGACATGTAGACTACTTAAACATGGAACTTTCTCTGTTTTCCATGATCATCTCTGCAGACTGTAACATGGAGTTGCAGGAGAACGTGGATTTCCCAGGAACAGATGTTGAAGTTCTTTTCTCTCCTGATGCCGAGCACTGTCAGCAACTCTGTACCCAGCACCCCTCCTGTCAATTTTTCACCTTTATTCGCTCAGACTGGACCAGGGATAAAAGGTACAACAAGACAGATGAGTATTAAGAGAGTTTCTAAGTGCTGTTCTGTTTAACTTTATTTCATCACATGTGGCTTAAGCTGAACAAATAAAACAGCGTGCACCTCTCTGCAGGCACTTCTACTGCTACCTGAAGTTCACCTCCTCTGGAGAGCCCAATATACGCACCCCACTGCTTGGTGTCACTTCAGGCTTTTCCCTGAAACCCTGCAAAACAGAATCACGTAGGGCAGATTAACAGGCTGTCAGTCTAAAGTCTGTTGCTACAAGTATTGTAAATAGTAAAAGATCACTGTCCACTCATTTATCTTCTTGTCTGTCTGTGTGCCAGAGCCCTGTCTATCTAAGGTGTACCACAATGTGGACTTCTATGGTGCAGACTACCGGACATTTTTCACAGCTGACTATGAGGGCTGCCAGAGAGCCTGCACACAGGATCCCTCCTGTCAGTTCTTCACTTTTGTCAATGATGACTTCATACGAGAAAAAATCAGGTGCGCCTAATAACCTTATTCTACACAGAGATTAAAGTGTATATTTACAGATCTTTCTTGATCAAACCAAATAAATGTTAAAAACCAGATTCACATCAGGTTTTAATATTGTTACCCCCATTTTAGTGCTATTCTCATCATGCTATTTTGGTGATCCTTCTTATTCTTGAATGGTTCAAATGCACATAGCTGGGGCATACACGTAGAGGAATCACTGTCAACTTGGATTTCTCTTGTAAGGGGAAATAAGCAGCGTCCATCAAGCAAAAATGAAATGATTTAAATCTTGAACCATAGAAAGAAAATCTGGGACCTTGACTCTTACCACTTTTTTTTTTTTTTTTTTTTTTTAAACTTTTTTATTATTAATATTATTACATTAGTAAGCGAATCCTGATCCAAAAAAGCTTTTTTTGTGATATTAAAAAAAAAATAAAAAATTACATTTTCTAAACTGGATGAAATAAAATTTGACAATTTAAAAGGGAAATGCCACCTATATAAATAAAGCAGCAAGTTGCTGGAATTTACAGTCTATCAAAATCAACATGAGAGAAAATAAATATTCAGCGGAAAACAACATAATTTTGAATTGGGCTTGTTTGAGGGTACAACCGTAGATAAATACAAGAGTTGTATAGATTCAGTACAGTTAGTGAGATTGTTTAACCCTTCTGTGAAAATGATAACAGGAAATAAATTTCTTTTTCAGTTAAAATGTTTAAAAGTTCATGACCTCAACAAGGATAATATATCATTTGTTTCATTTTTTTAACACCAAAATCACTTTAAAAGTCAAACTGTCTGCTTGGAATATATCCAGTGACTTTACACAATCACAGAAACAGGCAGGACCTTTGAACTTCTGACTTTTTCAAGCCAGGAGAGCTTTAGTGCATCTGGAAAGAATTCACAGTGCTTTACTTTTTCCACATTTTGTTATTTTACAGTCTCATTACAAAATGGAATCATTTTTTACTCCTCATCATTCCAAAATGACAACATGAAATATATATATATATGTATATATATATATATATATATATATATATATATATATTTGCACTTTTTTTTTAAATTAAAAAACTCACATGTACATACATATTCACAGCCTTTGCCACAAAGCTCACATTTGAGCTCAGGTTTATCCTGTTTCCGCTGACCATCCTTGAAATGTTCCCTACAACTTAATTGGAGTCCACCTGTGCTAAATTCAGTTGATTGGACATTATTTGGAAAGGCTAACACCTGTCTATATAAGCTCCCACAGGTGACAGTGCATGTCAGAGCACAAACAAAGCATGAAGTCAAAGGAACTGTCTGCATATCTCTGAGACAGGATTGTCTACAAGGCACAAATCTGGGGAAGGGTTCCGAAACCTTTCTGCTGTTTTGAAGGTCCCAATGAATACAGTGGCCTCCATCATCTGTAAACGGAAGAAGTTCAGAACCACCAGGACTCTTCCTAGGGCTGGTTGCCTGTTTAAACTGAACAATCTGAGAAGGGCCTTAGTCAGGGAGGTGACCAAGAACCCAACAGTCACTCTGTTAGAGCTCCAGTGGTCCTCTGTAGAGATATGAAAAAACCCAGAAGGTCAACCATCTCAGCAGCAATCCACCAATCAGGCCTGTATGGTAGAGTGGCCAGGTGGAAGCCACTCCTGGGTAAAAGGCACATGGCAGCCTGCCTGGAGTTTTCCAGAAGGCCCCTGAAGGACTCTCAGACCATAAGAAAGAAAATTTTCTGGTCCGATGAGACAAAGATTGAACCCTTTGAACTCTTTGGTGTAAATGCCAGGTGTCATGTTTGGAGAAAACCAGGCACCGCTCATCACCTGGACAATACCATCCCTACAGTGAAGCATGGTGGTGGCAGCATCGTGCTGTGGGGATGGTTTTTAGCAGCAGGAACTGGGAGGCTGGTCGGGACTGAGGGAAAGATGAATGCAGCAGTGTACAGAGACATCCTGGATGAAAACCTGCTCCAGAGTGCTATTGGCCTCAGACTTGGGCAATGGTTCATCTTTCAGCAGGACAACGACCTGAAGCACCGAGCCAAGATATCAAAGGAGTGGCTTCAGGACAACTCTGTGAATGTCCTTGAGGGTCCAGCCAGAGCCCAGACTTGAATCTGATCAAACATCTCTGGAGAGATTTGAAAATGGCTGAACACTGATGCTCCCCATCCAACCTCATGGAGCTTGAGAGGTGCTGCAAAGCGGAATGAGCCAAACTGTCCAAAGAGAGGTGTGCCAAGCTTGTAGCATCATGTTCAAAAAAGACTTTAGGCTGTAACTGCTACCAAAGGAGCGTCAACAAACTATTGAGAAAAGGCCGTGAATACTTATGCACATGTTTTTTTTTGTTTTTTTCTTAAATTTGCTTAATGCTGTCAGTCTGAAAAGAAGTACTTATGAAGGGAACTGGAAACTAAAGACTTTTTTCATCAATGGGAACCACACATGAACATCTGGTCTTGGCTTTGAAGACTTGTTGTATCTTAAAGAATGCAGAGGCAATGATCACATTGTACAAAAGGCTACAAGCTTAAAAAAATTGCATCATGTGTTCTTAACTTTTGCACCTACACCTGCTTAGATCAAATGTTATCACAGCCCCTTGCGAACAGTTGATATAAGCTAAGTGAAAATAAATCTTTTTAAAGTGCAGCTGCAGGACACCTGCATGTTTCAGCTGGTAAGTTCAGTTCAAGAACAGACCTCTAATGATGTTATTTCTTGTTCTGTTTCAGGCACAAGTGCCACCTGAAATTCAGCTGGCCGGTACCTCGGACACCAAACGTTGATGCCTTAGCTGGTGTAGTGTCTGGATTCTCCCACAGAATTCAAATGAGTCCAGTCTTTGACACAGGTACACAGAGAGTCCTTAAAACAGGAGTTAAGATCAGGGGTGTGTCAGGATCAGGATCAGAGTGGCTCAGGTCCTCCTGAAATATGAGGGTTCTACCCTGAACTCTTCAACTATGAAATGTTGTCGGCTTGTTTGCAATACCAACTGATGAAACACTACATGTAAACTCATGCAGTACACACTCACACTCCTGAGTAAGTGTCCCTGTTGGGTCCTCTCTGTCAGACATAAAAACAAATGCTGTTGGTCTCTTTTGTTTTTACTTTTTTTTTTTCTGCAGTGTGTGAGGGAAAGCTATTTGTCAACACAGCCGTCCCAGGACACCACCTCCTGAAGGTGTCTGCTGCCTCTGCTCATCAGTGTCAGTCATTATGCTCTGCTCATCCATCCTGCACCTTCTTTACCTTCGACAGGTAATGTGTTCATGACTAAAACTCACTCAAGCAGAGAAACATATTTTTTAATGTTTCTCATATGATGAAGGTGAGATTTGCTACAATTTTTGGTCCTCTATCAGGTAAATGATTTGAGGGAGTCATCTCATGCACAGTTAGATGCAGCTTTTCTTTTCATGAATGGCTGTTTTCCATCCTGACTGCTGGTCAAGGTAACCCTGCTCCCGGCTTCCGGCCCCTCACGTAATCGGTGCTTCACTCTGGCCCAGCAAAGAGTTGGTGTTTGCGAAGCCACAGTTTTTAGCGCCAGGAGCCAGTGCTTTGTTGATAGAAATAGAAAGAACCAGGGTTTTTCTTCATCATATTGCTTTCTGTTTGGGATTTCATGGTTGGGTTCTTTTGAAGTTCTTTGTTTCTATGTTATTTTTTTGTCTTGTTTATCAAACCCATGCAAGTAGCTGTTGAAAAAGATTTGTTGTTATTGTTTTTGTAACTGATTTGGGAAAATTTCTCAGTATGCAACAGCCAGTAGCATTCTGTTTCCCACAATGCAGTTTTAGGTGCAGTACTGACAACTACTGGGAGGAGTAAGCATTACAACTACACAACCACAACATTATTCTTTGATCACGTGTAATATGGGGGCTGCACGGTGGCGCTCCCCGCCTCTCGCCCTAATCCAGCTGTGATAGGCTCCAGCCACCTGTGACCCTGAACAGGATAAGTGGTATAGAAGATGAATGAATGAATGAATGAATTAATTAATTAATTAATTAATGTGTGATATGAAAGAAACACAAATTAATTTTGTCACCTCTTGTAATAAAAGAGGTGATACCCATCCAACTGGTAACTGTGCATTTCTACAAAAAGTTATTAAAGTCAATTTAAACCATTTCTTCATTTTTTTAAAATTATAAGTTGTGGATACATAAGAAGTTTTTCAATCAGCTTTACAACTTCTTTCCTAAACTGAGATCCAGCATAGGACACAGAACTGACTACATTCAAAAGCAGTATGCAGTATGCAGCACATACTATGTTTGTATTAGGTAGTGTGTGGTTTTGAAAACAGCAAAGTTGGACAGTATTTCCTGGGTCTCTGATGATTTAGTTGTTTCCCTCTTATCCAGGCTTCTTCAAATTAGGGGACCCCGTTTGTTTAATCCTTCCACTTAATCTATTGCATCCTTGACCCCTGCCCCTGTCAAAAGTGGGTTGTGTGTCCTTTTTTTAATTCTTTTTCTCTCTCCAAAGTGAAAACTTCATCTGTAACCTGAAGAATAACCCAAATGAAATGGTGCTCACGACCAAAGCTGGAGCCACGTCAGGAATACCAGAACGCTTGTGTCAGCTGGATATGAGTAAGTAGCCCCAAGAGACATTACACCTTCTGAAAGGGGAGGAAATTAGTGGTCCTCCACGGATATCAATTATTGCTGGTGTAAAAATCAACTAACTCAATAACTTAACTTTGTGTTTTTCTTCTTTCTTATTAGTAATGTTACCATCGCTACATATCAAGCCAAAAATTTAATATTAGATTTCTTTAAAATTCAAACTATAATACGTCAAACACAACTGGGGTATCATTTTCAAAACATTCTTAGTTTTTATTCTTATTTCACGTTATGTTTCTTGGCTTTGGCCGGGAGTTAACCCAGTTATTCTTTGAAAACAGAATGGGCAAACGTTTCTCTGGAGGGAGTTGATTTCCAAGGTTCTGACATTCGCTTTGAGCTGATGGATGATGCAGAGACATGTCAGAAGACCTGCACTGAGGATGTGAACTGCCAGTTCTACAGCTACGTCAATTCAGACTTTCATGACAGCAGCTACTGGTACATGTTTTTATATATATATATATATATATATATATATATATATATATATATATATATATATATATGTATATATATATATTAATTCATGCAAGTTTACTGACACAAACTGTTGAAAATTAACATAAACTTTATCGGGAAAAAGATTACCAGAAAAAGCACAGAAGGCAATCAATCAAGATTCATATTTTAAATCCATTTAGTTATGCTGGTTTAATTTCTCCGGTGCTATACCTTTGAAACATTTGAAAAAGACAAGTTGGACAAAAGGTTATAAATCCAGATGCTTGTAGCCAAATTAAAGGATCAGAGTAAGGGGTAGACTTTTTGTCTGTAAAAGCCATTTCTTTTTTTTTTCATCTGCAAATTCTTTTCACTTTTCACAACCCTTATTTTCTAGATTTGGCAACACATCTTTAAATAATGATAAAACAATGTTTCAAATAAAATACTATCAGTCTTAGACAGTGGATCTACAAATTATTGCCTCTCAGGGCTTTTGTATGACACACAGAAATTACTAAATAACTAAACTCTTAACATGATCATCACAAAGATTTTGTAGGCTGAGGTTTATATTCTGTGATGCTGATTTATTTATTTATTTATTTTTTATTGGATGTTGTTTCAGGCGCCGCTGCTTTCTTAAGCGTGTCATCACCATGCCTTCTCCTCCTAAAGTTACCAAACTGAATAATGTCGTGTCTGGCTTCACCCTGAGGAACTGCGAGCCTGCCTCGCAAACCACAGCAGATCAAACCATTGATTCGTTATCTTCTACCATTTTTCCCTTTCTGGAGAATCCCTGATGGTGTGCACTCAAAAACCTGAAGCATAACCAGAAAGCTACAGCTCCCCTTGGTGACTGGCTTCAACTGAGGGTCAAACTAGAAAATAAAAACACATGTTGAATAAATGCTGTCTCTCGTGTCAGTTTGTTGCTAATTCATGTATAAGTAGTCATTTTTTCATTGAGTTACATTTTCTATGAGCATCTGCTTCAGATCCACACAAGAATCTGTTCTGCTGTGGACTTTAACCATCTGAGGGATCTATTGGTTTATGAAGTTGTGAAGTCACCTGTGAGGCTTCAATAACCAGATTCTGTCTATGTGTTGGCTTGAATCTTAGTTTGGTTACTTTTGCTTTTCTTTTAGTTGAAGAGTTTTATAGTTTGATAAAATGAATGTGCAGAATGTGTACAGCAGGTTAACAATAGAATAACCACTGTTGTTTGAACATGTCATGTAACCAATATTTCTTGAGTGGAAGAGTGATTTAGGAATAACATGGAAGAGAAAAACTAAACACCCAATTGAAAATGAAGATTACTTAGAAAACTGCATAAAGTGGACTAAATTCATCTCATCCACATTTCAGCACATTAACAGAGTGTTTGCACTGCACAGATTTGGGTAGTTACCCGGATGTGCGGCCATATTGCATATTACCCATTTGTAGGTACACAAATGTAAACACTGAATGAACAGAGATAGAAGTGGACAGTAGAATATGATCTTAAGATGTCTTATCCATCAACAAATGTGGAAAAATGCACAGCACACACTAAAGACTCGTCTAGCAAAAAAAAAAAAAAAAAAGACATTTTGAAAATTATACCTTGTAGGCTGGAGAGACCCATGTGGAGGCTATATTATCAAACTAAATTAATCTGAGGGGATGTCACTGAAAAGTTTTCTAGGCCTTGCTTGTTTTGGCTGTCACATCAGCTTCAGCATTTCAACACATTTTCTTCAGGAAATGCAATTTTTCTAGTTATTGTTATCCATAAATCTTCACATGAACTGTTTTACAAAAAAAACATACAAATAGTAATGTACATTATTATTTTTTAAAATTAATATTAACTAGTGGTAGGACTTTGTCGCGTTAATTATCGAATTAACACTGGGGAAATAAATGGTGTTTAAAAAAATGACGCATTTTATCGTATTTTATTTTATAGTCTATATCACACAGAACGGTTCTCAGTGCACGAGTTTTTGGCAGACGGATTATAGCGTCGCACTGAGTGATGGATAACACTGATGACAGCGCCTTGCTTAGCTCGGTGGATGGAAAATTTACTTTTAAAAAACAGTCGGACGGAAGCCTGGATTCACCCATACTCCGTGAGCGCCGCAGTCCGTCAGCGCCGCGGTCCGTCAGCACGAGCCAATTCACACTGCATCCGTCTCAGGAGCGGAGCGGAGCGCAGCTCAGCGTACTCATAGCAGCTGGATACACAAGATCACAGGAGAACCACATGTTCCCGCAGGAATCACACCCATGACAACTACTTTCATGATATTTAGTATGTAAAACTCACCTGCCCTCCCAGAGCTTCATTAATTCAGTCCTTCCCTTTTAGTCTCTGTTGGTGTCCTTATATAAAGGATGTGTCATATCGTATATAATTATCTGGTTTTCCGCCTCCAATATAAACTTTTCCTCGTCCATGGCGTCAGATTTCCTCTGGGTCTGACCCGCTGATGACTGCTGGCCCTGTGCCAGTGTCGTAGTTTTGACATACGAGGATAATTTTACGATCGACAGGCTGAACATGGTGCTTTATTTTGAAAAGACTTTTGAAAAGAAACTCTGATCGTTTTTCGTGTCTGTTTTCCTGTTTGGTACAATCTGCTCTGCAGAGATTGACGCGTTTCCAAAAATTATCTTTTGTGCAAAATAAACAGGATTTTGTTGTTTAAACTTCTGTATGTGACTATTCAATGATTTAGTCTTCTACCAAAATCTGTTTGAAAAGTGTTGCTTCTGATGTTGAATATTGATGTGATTAAAATGTGATTAATTACGATTAATTAATTACAAATGCATAATTAATTCGATTAATTTTTTTTAATCAAGTCCCACCACTAATTAAAGTGCTAAATCAAAGCTATCTAAGCCTACTGCAACACAGATTAAAAAACAAACAAACTTGCCACATAAGTCTAGACTTTAACAACTTGAGACAATAATCATTTGGGATTTTGGTGTGTTCAAACAAGGTCCACCTCTAGACATTAAAAAAATGTATATTTTTAGTAGCACGAAAACCGTAACATAGAAACATTGAGAGCTACGTGAATCAGTAATTATTTCACTAATGAAAAACTTTAATTTTGTGAACTTAAAACAAACAATAAAATATCAAAAGTTTTAAAAATGTGTAACGTAAATCCAGCTGTGCAGGATGATAGTGAGTGCTCAAGACACAGTTTGTCCTAAATCGCATACCATTTTCAGTGCATAAGGGCGTTTTTGGGGGGCCCAAGGCAAACCCAGTTATTGGGACAGTCATTTGGGCCCTCCACATCTTTGTACTTTATTATCCTCAGAGCTAGACTGGCTTTCCCCTGGGTTCATTACATCAATCTTGAACCTGGTAACATTACGAAACTAAATGCTTTTCCTAAATTTCTGTACTTTTGTGCAATTTTGGCAAAAGGTGAATATGTAAATATTTTGAACCAAAAAAAAACAAAAAAAGATTTTGAATAATAATGTTTATCATCAAATAAAAAATGTGAATTTAAGAAAATTCTCTTGCTCCCTGAGCTAGATAAAGTCAAAACAATCATGAAAGATAAAGCATTTTAAAGTATTTTCAAACCAGTGAATTAAGACTAAAACAATAATATCTGCTTTAAAAAAAAAAAAAAAATGAAGCAGTTTTTATGAGAAATCTGGGGGCCCCTGGAAATCTCAGTGACCCAGGCAATTGCCTGTGTCTGCCTCATGGTAAGTACGCCTCTGGACTGCATTCACACTGACAGTAAGAAACTGTGCACTTTAATTTCTCAGTCAAAAGTTGAGTATGACACGGTGGACACTTCTCACACTCAAAAGTCACCATATTGGCTACATAGAAGAAAGGGCTGGAGGAGATTAAATGATGGATGATGGATGCAATCAATGAATAGCAGAAGAACACCTGAGAATGGTGATGAAATGTGATTGTAGTTTCCAGTAAGTGCAAATCCACAGTGTTTGTTTTGAGACAACATGACCCTGTAAGTTTATGTGCACTGTTCCAGTAATTGCAGAGTGTAGACAGTACACTTCATGTAAGTGCACTTATGAAAGTGTACTTATGAAAGAATGCAATCTGGCACACAGCATCAGTGTTAAGTTACGGTTAGTGTTAGTGTTTCATTAGAGACAGTGTGTAATGTAAGCAGGCTTTACCTCCATTCATCATTGCTGGCTCATCTGCAGGCTTATTTTATAAATTCCAGCATTATCTCCAGAAAAGTAGTTTGTGTTTCCCTGGTAATATCTAGGCCACTGTGCAGGGGTTGTGGGGAGCCAATCAGATAATGTGTCAACAGCAAGCCGGGCAAATAGATCAGACCTATTAATTCAGAGACTCACGCCTATGGCAAGCCGTTAAAACATTTAAAAGCTGAGTTCGACTATCCGAAATTCGAATTTCATATATTAGTAATTCAATTTTGCCTAGGCGAAATGTTACTTACAGATATCAATAATTCGGTTTGACAAGGCAAAATTCGAATTACAGATATCTTGAATTCGAATTATGGATGTGTGAATCATTAAATGACGTCTTTGGCTATGTAATTCAAGAAATCTGTAATACAATTTCGCCTAGGCGAACAGATATCTTAAACTCACTTTTGGCCTAGTCAAAATTGAATTATGGATATCTTAAATTCACATTTCGCCTAGTCAAAATTCGAATTTCGGATAGTCGAACTCAGCTTTTAAATGTTAAAACGGCTTGCCATATACGCCTCAAATACATCGGCTGTGTCTGCGTTGCAGCTCTGCTGCGCTGCGTGTTGACTGCGTTTGTCAACTCACACCGGCTGCGTGTTTCGTCCGGTTTGGTCCAACAAGCAGCAGGACTGACAGACAGCTGGAGTCGCGAGACCGCGCAGAATTCCTGCGCTTTCCTCTCCATTAATAAGCTCCTCTTCACATTGTGCTGTAAAACCTCAAACCTTTTTATTCCTGGCCTGTCTTCGCTCATTGTGACGTTTTCTTGCATTGGTGAAGCTAAACATAGACACTAATCTAGAGCTACAAGAGAACAAACTGGTTCATAATCACAGAGGTTATAGAGTACTGTCTGAAGTACTTATAAAAGAAAACATTTGATGGTGCGGATTTTTTCTGTCTATAAGGTTACATTTCGAGTGAAGTAATAGACTTAATCGAAGCCAGAAAACAATCACAGTCATCTTGATATTGTATTTCTACGTTTATTTTATCCAGTAAACCAAAAGGACTTGAATTACAGCGTGTTATACGTTAAATCACATGAGGAAAATATTGCCTTTCTTCCGTTCATCACAACGTTACGACGTAGATTCAAAGCACTTATTTTGAAGGTGGGCCATGTTGCAAAACCTCGTAGATTTATATCACACCAAAACGTGAAGTTAAATAATGTAATATTTGTTAGTTTAATTATAACGTGATGAAATCGAGCTTACTTTTGTTGCTCCACCCTCACTGAATGCACGCGCGCTCCTGCGGCCAGGGGAAACAATATATGTCAGGAATAACTACACTGGCACGACACCTTCACCGTGACGGAGCAGAGCTGCAACGCAGCCGGTGTATTTCAGCCGTTAGAGTAAATCTTTCAGCCAGACTGCAGCGACAGAAGCACTTCATCTCCTCTGACAAGCCTCAGAAAGCTTTCCATCAAAAGTGTCATCAAAACTGAGAAGATGAGGGCCTACTTGATTTTGCTTGGTGTGCTCTCAGTATGCACCATCTGCTTCAGTCAGGGTAATATAACATAAACATTGTAAACATTACACTGACATGTAGACTACTTAAACATGGAACTTTCTCTGTTTTCCATGATCATCTCTGCAGACTGTAACATGGAGTTGCAGGAGGACGTGGATTTCCCAGGAACAGATGTTGAATTTCTTTTCTCTCCTGATGCCGAGCACTGTCAGCACCTCTGTACCCAGCACCCCTCCTGTCAATTTTTCACCTTTATTCGCTCAGACTGGACCAGGGATAAAAGGTACAACAAGACAGATGAGTATTAAGAGAGTTTCTAAGTGCTGTTCTGTTTAACTTTATTTCATCACATTTGGCTTAAACTGAACAAATAAAACAGCGTGCACCTCTCTGCAGGCACTTCTACTGCTACATGAAGTTCACCTTCTCTGGAGAGCCCAATACACGCAACCCACTGCCTGGTGTCACTTCAGGCTTTTCCCTGAAACCCTGCAAACCAGAATCACGTAGGGGCAGATTAACAGGCTGTCAGTCTAAAGTCTGTTGCTACAGGTTTTGTAAACGGTAAAAGATCACTGTCCACTTATTTATCTTCTTGTCTGTCTGTGTGCCAGAGCCCTGTCTATCTGAGGTGTACCACAATGTGGACTTCTATGGTGCAGACTACCAGACATTTTTCACAGCTGACTATGAGGGCTGCCAGAGAGCCTGCACACAGGATCCCTCCTGTCAGTTCTTCACTTTTGTCAATGATGACTTCATACGAGAAAAAATCAGGTGCGCCTATTAACCTTATTCTACACACAAAGTTTAAAGTCTATATTTACAAATCTTTCTTGATCAAACCAAATAAATGTTAAAAAACAGATTCACATCAGGTTTTTATATTGTTACCCCATTTTAGTGCTATTCTCATCATGCTATTTTGGTGATCCTCTTATTCTTGAATGGTTCAAATGCACATAGCTGGGGCAATAACACAAAGGAAGTACTTATAAAGCTAACTGGAAACTAAAGACATTATTCATCAATGAGAACCACTCATGAACATCACATAGGTGCACTTATGAAAGTGTACTTATGAATGTATGTGACTTGGGACACAGCATCAGTGTTAAGTTACGGTTAGTGTTAGTGTTTCATTAGAGACAGTGTGTAATGTAAGCAGGCTTTACCTTCAAAATGGTTTGTGTTTACCTCATAACATCAAGGACACTGTGCAGGGGTTGTGGGGAGCCAATCAGTTTATGTGTTAACAGCAAGCTGGGCAAACAGATCAGACCTATTAATTCAGAGACTTACATCTCAAATACATCGGCTGTGTCTGCGTTGCAGCTCTGCTGCGCTGCGTTTTGACTGCGTTTGTCAACTCACACCGGCTATGTGTTTCGTCCGGTTTAGTCAGACAAGCTGCAGGATTCTTTTTAACGGCGTTAAAAAAATGACGCATTTTATTGTATTTTATTTTATAGTCTATATCACACAGAACGGTTCTCAGTGCACGAGTTTCTGGCAGACGGATTATAGAGACGCACTGAGTGATGGATAACACTGTTGACAGCGCCTTGCTTAGCTCGGTGGATGGAAAATTTACTTTTGAAAAACAGTCAGATGGAAGCCTGGATTCACACATACTCCATCAGCGCGAGCCAATTCACACTGCATCCGTCTCAGGAGCGGAGCGCAGCTCAGCGTACTCATAGCAGCTGGATACACAAGATCACAGGAGAACCACGTGTTCCCGCAGGAATCACACCCATGACAACTACTTTCATGATATTTAGTATGTTAAACTCACCTGCCCTCCCAGAGCTTCATTAATTCAGTCCTTCCCTTTTAGTCTCTGTTGGTGTCCTTATATAAAGGATGTGTTGTATCATATATAATTATCTGGTTTTCCGCCTCCAATATAAACTTTTCCTCGTCCATGGCGTCAGATTTCCTCTGGGTCTGACCCGCTGATGACTGCTGGCCCTGTGCCAGTGTCGTAGTTTTGATATACGAGGATAATTTTACGATCGACAGGCTGAACATGGTGCTTTATTTTGAAAAGACCGGTAACTCTGATCGTTTTTCGTGTTTGTTTTCCTGTTTGGTACGATCTGCTCTGCAGAGATTGACGCGTTTTCAAAAAAACATCTTTTGAGCAAAATAAACAGGATTTTGTAGTTTAAACTTCTGTATGTGACTATTCAATGATTTAGTCTTCTACCAAAATCTGTTTGAAAATTGTTGCTTCTGATGTTGAATATCGATGTGATTAAAATGTGATTAATTACGTTTAATTAATTACAAATGGCATAATTAATACGATAATTTTTTTTATCAAGTCCCACCACTAATTTGAATACCAAAAAAACAGCACTGTTGTGCTGTACACTGTTGTTTGTATACAGCAAGTTTTGGATATTTTGAGAATTTTTTCCCCATGATAACCAAGCAAGTCTGTAGACTCATGACACAACTTTTTTTTATCAAATCGCAAGCACAATCGCAATCACAATATTGTCCACCTTACACACCTTTTTCCCAAATCGTGCAGCACTACACTGTACAAAAGGCTACAAGCTTAAAAAAATTGCATCATGTGTTCTTAACTTTTGCACCTACACCTGCTTAGATCAAATGTTATCACAGCCCCTTGCGAACAGTTGATATAAGCTAAGTGAAAATAAATCTTTTTAAAGTGCAGCTGCAGGACACCTGCATGTTTCAGCTGGTAAGTTCAGTTCAAGAACAGACCTCTAATGATGTTGTTTCTTGTTCTGTTTCAGGCACAAGTGCCACCTGAAATTCAGCTGGCCGGTACCTCGGACACCAAACGTTAATACCTTAGCTGGTGTAGTGTCTGGATTCTCCCACAGAATTCAGATGAGTCCAGTCTTTGACACAGGTACATAGAGAGTCCTTAAAACAGGAGTTAAGATCAGGGGTGTGTCAGGATCAGGATCAGAGTGGCTCAGGTCCTCCTGAAATATGAGGGTTCTACCCTGAACTCTTCAACTATGAATTGTTGTCGGCTTGTTTGCAATACCAACTGATGAAGCACTGCAGTTATGAATTAGTGTGAGTAGTTGAAGTAGATCTGATCAGTGGAATCAGAAATAATACATGTAAACTCATACAGTACACACTCTCACTCCTGAGTAAGTAAGTGTCCCTGTTGGGTCCTCTCTGTCAGACATAAAAACAAATGCTGTTGGTCTCTTTTGTTTTTACCTTTTTTTTCTGCAGTGTGTGAGGGAACGCTATTTGTCAACACGACCATCCCAGGACACCACCTCCTGAAGGTGTCTGCTGCCTCTGCTCATCACTGTCAGTCATTATGCTCTGCTCATCCATCCTGCACCTTCTTTACCTTCGACAGGTAATGTGTTCATGACTAAAACTCACTCAAGCAGAGAAACATATTTTTTAATGTTTCTCATATGATGAAGGTGAGATTTTCTACAATTTTTGGTCCTCAATCAGGTAAATGTTTTGAGGGAGTCATCTCATGCACAGTAAGATGCAGCTTTTCTTTTCATGAATGGCTGTTTTCCGTCCTGGTCAAGGTAACCCTGCTCCCGGCTTCCGGCCCCCCGCCTCCTTAACCCCTGCCCCTGTCAAAAGTGGGTTGTGTTTTCTTTTTTTTTATTATTCTTTTTCTCTCTCCACAGTGAAAACTTCCTCTGTAACCTGAAGAAAAACCCAAATGAAATGGTGCTCACGACCAAAGCTGGAGCCACGTCAGGAATACCAGAACGCTTGTGTCAGCTGGATATGAGTAAGTAGCCCCAAGAGACATTACACCTTCTGAAAGGGGAGGAAATTAGTGGTCCTCCACAGATATAAATTATTATTGGTGTAAGAAACAACGAACTCGATAACTTAACTTTGTGTTTTTCTTCTTTCTTATTAGTAATGTTTTTATATTTATTTAGACATTTATGCTTCTAAACAATATATTCCAATAAATTTCATTTCATTTTCTGAAAGCTGAGTTGAATGAGGTACCTCAACAACAATTTTCTGAACAGTCTTGAAATTTGTATCATTAAAGTATTTATTCTTTGTTAATTTCAGAAACTTTGTCTATGACACTTTTCCTCTCCTTTTCACCATCGCTACATAATCAAGCAAACAATTTAACATTAGATTTCTTTATACTTCAAAATATAATAAGTCAAACAAAACCGGGTGTCATTTTCAAAAATTCATAGTTTTTACTTTTTTCATGTTATATTTCTTGGTTTAGGCCTGGAGGAAGGGAGTTAACAGTTATTCTTTGAAAACAGATTGGGCAACGGTTCCTCTGGAGGGAGTTGATTTCCAAGGTTCTGACATTCACTTTGAGCTGATGGATGATGCAGAGACGTGTCAAAAGACCTGCACTGAGGATGTGAACTGCCAGTTCTACAGCTACTTCACTTTAGACTATCATGACAGCAGCTACTGGTACATATTTTTTATTTTTATACATTCATGCAAGTTTACTGAGACAAACTCGAAAATTAACCAGAAAAAGCACAGAAGGCAATTAATGAAGATTCATATTTTAAATCAATTTAGTTTTGCTGGTTTAATTTCTCCGTCGCTATACCTTTGAAACATTTGAAAAAGACAAGTTGGACAAAAGGTTATAAATCCAGATGCTTGTAGCCAAATTTAAGAATTAGAGTAAGGGGTGGACTTTTAGTCCGTAAAAGCCATTTCTTTCTTCTTCTTTTTTTTCATCTGCAAATTCTTTTCACTTTTCACAACCCTTACTTTCTTGATTTGGCAACGCATCTTTAAATAATGATAAAACAATGTCTCAAATAAAATGCTATCAGTCTTAGAGAGTGGATCTCAGTTGCCTCTCAGGGCTTTTATATGACACAGAAATGACTAAATAACTAAACTCTTAACATGATCATCACAAAGATATTGTAGGCTGAGGTTTATATTCTGTGATGCTGATTTATTTATTTATTTTGGATGTTGTTTCAGGCGCCGCTGCTTTCTTAAGCGTGTCATCATCATGCCTTCTCCTCCTAAAGTTACCAAACTGAATAATGTCGTGTCTGGCTTCACCCTGAGGAACTGCGAGCCTGCCTCGCAAACCACAGCAGATCCATGCGTTAATCCATTTTACTCCTCTTCTGGAGCATCCTCAATGGCGTGCCATCTGTGCACAGATTGACCTGACAAGCATCATTTTTGGCCTGTGGGTAGAAGCTGTAGAAAAAACCCCAAGCATACACAGGGAACAGAGAAAGCTACAGCTCCCCCTGGTGACTGGCTTCAACTGAGGGTCAAACTAGAAAATTAAAACACACGTTGAATAAATGCTGTCTGTCGTGTCAGTTTGTTGTTAATTCATGTATAAGTGGTCATTTTTCCATTGAGTTACATTTTCTATGAGCATCTGCTTCAGATCCACACAAGAATCTGTTCTGCTGTGGACTTTAACCATCTGAGGGATCTATTGGTTTATGAAGGTGTGAAGTCAGCTGTGAGGCTTCAATAACCAGATTCTGTCTATGTGTTGGCTTGAATCTTAGTTTGGTTACTTTTGCTTTTCTCTTAGTTGAAGAGTTTTATAGTTTGATAAAATATATCAAGCGCTCATCTTAATTTACTGAGAAATTCATAATATTTAACAATCAATAATTTTGTATTTATTTATTTATTTTTTACTTAATATTAACTGAACTCTCCTCTTTATGGAATGTGTGCAGCAGGTTAACAATAGAATAACCACTGGTGTTTGAAAATGTCATGTAACCAATATTTCTTGAGTGGCAGAGTAATTTAAGAATAACATGGAAGAGAAACACCAAACACCCAGGTGAAAATGAAGATTACTTAGAAATGGACTGCATAAAGTGGACTAAACTCATTTCATCCACATTTCAGCACATTTATAGTGTTTGCACTGCACAGATTTGGGTAGTTACCCGGATGTGCGGCCATATTGCATATTACCCATTTGTAGGTACACAAATGTAAACACTGAATGAACAGTGATAGAAGTGGACAGTAGAATATGATCTTAAGATGTCTTATCCTCCAACAAATGTGGAAAAATGCACAGCGCACACTAAAGACTCGTCTAGCAAAAAAAAAAAAAAGATATTTTGAAATATTATACCTTATAGGCAGGAGGGACCCATAATAAGAGTTAGCATCATCCAGATTTATCAATCCAGATTTGAAAACATAGATGTTACTTTATTTTTCAAGGGGGTGGGGGTCCACAGAATAAATGATGTTCTCTTGGGAGAGGCTCACTTTCCAGCACTATAAAAAATCCCCCTGAAAGACTTAAGTTTTACTTCAGTACTATGTAATGGTGTGACTACCTTTCAAGTAAAGTAAAATTCTATCATAATATAATATATATAATTTTTGCTAAAGCGTGATTTTAAGATGCTATAGACAGAGAATATGACCTACCGGACCAGTAATGTTGTCGACAGACTCGAGCATTGTACAGCTTATTGCCTTGGAAATTCTGGTGGAGCTTAGCTAGCCACAAACTCTTTCATCTTCAGACAGTTGTTTGCGCTCCTCAACCTGATTTGCAATTATTTTTGGTAGTCAAAAGTATTTGAGGTGTTTTTCTCAATCTGACTGATTGGTGCAGCCAAAAACTCAGCAATAAGCTACTATTTTGTGCACCAATAATCTTATAAACCTGTGAAGCTCAATTCAGTACTGTTGTGAGAGTGCCTCCAACATGGCTGATCTTGAGTTGATGACGCCACATGAAAACATTTTATTGCAAGCTTGCAAATGTTGCAGTACCACCAAAAATAAAAAAACAAACAAACAGGGGAAGTGTAAGGCAGTGAAGGGAATAGTCCAAACAAGTGATTCATACATTTATTTTTCTTCAACTGCTTATCCTGTTCAGGGTCGTGGGTGTCTGGAGCCTATCTTGGCTGTCTTAGGGTGAGCGGTGGGGTACACCTTGGACTGGTCTCCAGCCAATCACAGAGCTGACACAAAGAGACAGACAATCTTTCACGCTCACACTCACAGGCAATTTAGAATCTCCAATTAACCTGACAAGCATGTTTTTGGACTGTGGGAGGAATCTGGAGTACCCAGAGAGAACCCACACATGCCTCCTGCCATGTTTGTTCTTGTGTGGCCTTTGACATCCTTCAGATGCGTTTCTTCATGTCTATTCAATACAAAGCCCAAAAATACACACAAGGACTATAAAAACAAAACTGTTTATGCTGCCCTTACATAAAATTTTGGCATTTTAAGTCAATTAATTGACAACTGAGAATTTAATATGTGCAAAAGTATGTGAACGCTTGTAGTTAGTAGCTTGTGGCTCCTCCTTTTGTTGCCATTACTTCAACCAAGCATCATCTGTACCCACTAACCAGTCTCTCACATCTGCTTATGGGGATTTTTGCCCACTCCTACTTGCAGAACTCTGCCAGTTGAGAGAGGTTGGAGGGACACCTGGCATGTACCATCTTCTTAAGGTCTTGCCACAACATTTCAATCGGATTAAAGTCTGGACTTTGACTGAGCCAATCCAGAGTACGGATCCTCTTCCTCTGAAGTCATTTCTTTGTAGTTTTGCTGGAATGCTTTGGGTCATTTTCTTGTTGCAGAATCCATTTTCATCCCAGCTTCAACTCCCTGACTGATGGCAGGAAATTCTGGTCAAGAATTTCTTGATAGGCCTGAGAATTCATGGTTCCCTGGATAATGTGGAGTCATCCAGGTCCAGAAGTAGAAAAGCAGCCCCAGACCTTTACATTTCCATCCCCGTGCTTCACCGTTGGGAGGAGGTTCTTCTCTTGAAATGCAGTGTTGGCTTTTCTCCAAACATGGAGGTTTTGACTGTGACCAAATAATTCTACTTTGGGTTCATCTGTCCAGAGGATGGGCTTCCAGAAGGCCTCAGGTTTGTCCAAGTGCTCTCTAGCAAAGTTGAAACGGGCAGCTTTGTTCTTTTTTGAGAGCAGGGGCTTCCTTTTGGCAACCCTCCCGTGAATGCCATGGCTATTCAGTTTTCTTCTGATTGTGGACACATGCACATTTGTGGATGGATAGAGCTGGAATCTTTTGGAAATGGTCTTATATCCTTCACCAGACTGATGGGCTGTCACTACCCTCTTCCTTATGTCATCAGATATCTCCTTCCCTCTTGGCATCGTTGATCCGTATGGACTTGAAGTGGTTTGGAAGGTTTCTTCTTTCTTTTAATTAGTGCTGGCCAGACCCTTTCGCAAGGATGCCTCATGCCATTGGTTTGCATAACTGATTAATTAAGCATCCAAATGTGTTTCACCTGAGTCCTTTACCTGCATGACTACCAGTGCAGCTGGAGGTTCACTTACTTTTGCATATACACCAATTCTATGTTTTATGTAGTATTTATACAAGTCCCTCTAAAAAAGTATATACAATTGATAAACATAAATCTGACATTTCATTTTTAAAAACTAATGATGATAGAATAAGAAAATCATGGCAAAACCAGAAACATCCAAACTGGTCAAGGGGTTCACAAACTTTCAAGCAGCACTGTATGGTATAACATTTGATGAAAGATGAGGTGCAGTTTTGACACAAGTATCTACTTATTGGTACAAATAAATCAATAATCTAGCTTACCAGTCATCAAATTTAAAACAAAACAAAACAAAAACAAGAAAAGTAATTTTAAGAGATCTATTTTAACTTCTTCATGGCTGTATTGACAGTATAACTCTCACCATGCTTAAATATCAGCCTCCTACACTTTAATATAGTGATCTGTTTAAAAAAAATAATGTGGGGAATAATGTTGTGGGCTATTAAGACCAAACTGATTGCTTTTGTTTCCTGCATTGAGATTTTCACAAGGTGTCAAAGTTTCCACACATGCTGCTGTATCACTGGTATTATAATCAGTCTGCCGCAGAGAGTTTTAAATTCAAATCCTTAAATCCTGCACTTGTGTAGTTTTGACAGCAGAGGTCAGTAAACGTGATAATACTTGTGCCTTTTCCCTCTGTCCTGGGTTGTGTGTGTGTGTGTGTGTGTGTGTGTGTGTGTGTGTGTGAGAGAGAGAGAGAGAGAGAGAGAGAGAGAGAGAGACTACCAATAACCTGAGGTGTGTGTTGTGTGGTAACATCAGGAAGTTTACCGTAGCGCGTTATGAAAGCTGCGTTCAGTTACAAAAGCATGTCACACCTAGCCAAAACTAATAAAACACTGTAAGCATGCTTACGTATGTCTTTGCTTTTGAAATCTCTACCCTGTTTACTGCCTCTATCATCGCTGTGCAAGGCTTGATGCCAACCTATTGCTAAATTAGTCAACAAACAGTGACTGAAATAGTTCAGGAGTACAAGTAAAGGGTCTGAAAAATACGCTTTTGCATGCTTTGCAGTTGTAGACAAACTTTTTTGACTGATGCTGTGCTTGAAGAATCTTTACTGGCTTTAAAACTGAGAATATGAAAGCAAATTTAATCTTATTTGGCCTGCTCCACTTCTGGGACCTCTCTACAAGTCAAGGTAATACTGAGACAAGAGGAATAAGAGCAACATCCAATACTTTATAAGACTTGTTGTTTTATACTCTGTGGAGGCTCAGATGTTTTCACTGAACATTCAGTAAAACTTGCAGATATATGTTTTAATGCATGTGTTTATTTCCCCCACCTCTTAAGTTTGTAATCCAGAGCTTCAGGAGAATGAGGAATTTTTTGGAAGAGATTTAAAATCTTTCTACTCTCCGGATGTAAATCATTGTCAGCAGCTGTGCACCCAGCACCCCTCCTGCAGCTTCTTTACTTTTATACGGCCGGACTCTGTCCATGTAGAGAGGTGAGCTATTAAACTGAATTAAAAACATAGCTTTCATGAGTGACGGAATATGACAAATATTGACAGTGGTCAGTGTTGTTAATGTACTCTTGGCCTGATGTATTTTAATAATTATATACCTACAACTATAATACAAATAAAAAAAATAGTATTTGGTGTACTCATACCCATAGTCCACAATCGAAGTCAGTGTATTTCCCTGACTTATATGTCATCTGTACTGCCTTTAGGCTTTATACTGCATTTGTACAATGCATCTGACTTGTCAAGCTGTCTGTCTGTTTAGAGCCTGATGTGCTCCTAGACTTTAGATTTGAGGTTCAAAGGGGATGACTGAGCAGCTAATAATATGGGTCTGTGTTGATATGATTGTTACTCTCCCTCTCTCCCAGATCTAATGACTTTACCTACTATCTGCAGTGTGAACTTTCTGTTTGCTGACTTGAACTGTTGATTTTTCTTAATGTCAGGCACTTCCACTGCTACCTCAAGTCAGGGTCCCAAACTCAAGCTACACTGATAGGTGTCACTTCTGGGTTTGCTCTCAAAAATTGCCACAAAGGTCCAGGTAAGTGTGAAAATTTTTTTAAAAGTGGGTATAAAGTGCTTTATAATGACACCCTCCCTGACTCTGTTTGCCACTCAGAGCCATGTCTGTCACAGGCGTACGACAGCGTGGACTTCTTTGGAGAAGATTACAAGACCTTGTTTACATCTGACTATGAGGGGTGTCAGAGAGTCTGCACTAATGATCCACACTGCCACTTCTTCACCTTTTTCAATGGAAGTTTTGAGTCAGTAAACTACAGGTAAGAAGGTATGAATTTCATACTGAAAGAGGTGATAATTTGGTGACAAGAAAAACTTGACTAGGGACTAGTGGCAATCCCAATTTACCGTGACCACTTTAAAAAAAGAAGAAGAAGATAAACCCTTTTGTCGTAGAGATATTCATGTGGCAGCTGTTTTCAGGTGATGTCAAGCTCAGAGTGGGATTTCTGGCTTAGCTCTAAATTGAGACTGTGCAAAAATGGCCAAAAAGAAGAAGAACCTTATTTTAGCGTTAACATTTTTCATCCAAAGAACAGTGTAGCTGTATGAATACAGAGGTTCATGATTTCTTGCTAACTTATTTTTACAGCACACTATGTTTGCTTGTGTAACCTGTCTTGTGGGTTTCATTCATGTTTATTTTGGCACAGACAGACAGACAGAACCTCTACGTAATAATCCCAGCTCGCTCGAGCTCCTACACAGATCAAGTAACAGCTTTTAAAAGGAACTGTGAGGACTTCCTAAGTGATCTAGAAAAAGTCTCATGTCTTGACATATGCCTGATTGTAATCCACAACTTAAAATTAGATTATCAGCACCAATGTAGATATTTATAAATTCCATTTCTTAGCTTCTGGCAGGACTAGATTGATTTACGGCACATCAAAGTCTCTATGACAACACCTGAGAAGAGAGATCTGTGTTTTTCTCTGCTGAAAACTATTTCTGTGATGTGATATTGGACGCTGGAGCTGAACTGCAAGACAGAAAAAGCAAGTAAGAGCCATAGACTATATAATTAATGGGACGTAGCCTCCACAATGCCGGCACGGCCATATTGGAAATGAGGCAGACTTTGAGTCTCCACAGTAACAGCCATAGGGCGCCAGACAGTCACATGAGCTGAGCTGTGCCTCTGACTGGACGAACTGGCGATCTTTTTATTGTCTAAACTGCAGAGCTTGAAAAAAAATTAAACCCTGCACAGTGTGTGCCGTTAGGGAAATTAGCGATTCAGACAGGAGACATTCTTTGTAACAGGCTGTAAATATACTTCTTTTGGCTTGGTGTGTACGTGACTTCCGGAGCCAGCCTCAAGCTGATCCCTGATTCACACATACTCCGTGAGTGCAGCGTGAGCCAATTCACACTGGATCCGTTTTAAGAGCGGCTCATTGTACTCCGTAGCAGCTGGATCACAAGATCGCAGGAGAACCACATGTTCCCACAGGAATCACACCCATGACAACTACGTTCATGATATTAAGTATGTTAAACTCACCTGCCCTCCCAGAGCTTCATTAATTCAGTCCTTCCCTTTTAGTCTCTGTTGGTGTCCTTATATAAAGGATGTGTCATATCGTATACAATTATAAGGTTTTCCGCCTCCGATACAAACTTTTCCTCGTCCATGGCGTCAGATTTCCTCTGGGTCTGACTCGCTGATGACTGCTGGCCCTGTGCCAGTGTCGTAGTTTTGATATACCAGGATAATTTTACGATCGACAGGCTGAACATGGTGCTTTATTCGTTTTTCGTGTCTGCTTTCCTGTTTGGAACGATCTGCTCTGCAGAGATTGACGCATCTCTGCAGCATTCTCAGCGTACGCAAGAATAGAAACATTGGAACAGCTGCGAGCAGCCATTGGTGGCATGCGCCGGGGACGGACCACGATGCGGGCTGTGTGAATGCACTAATTGACTTGAATGGCAGCGAAATACAGCGCAGTGCGCGGCGCTGACAGACCACGGCGCTCACGCTGCATGAGTAAATTGGGGGTGACACTTGACGAACTGTAGATTTAAGCACTCGCACATCGTCTCATATTTTAAGCCTGGAGTTTGCCGCTTGGTCAGAGCAGGAGAAAGCTAAACGGGAGAGTAATAGCATGGTCTAAACAGCTAAACTGTTTTTGATATGTTCATTCCAACTTACATGCAGAGGTTATACTGCAGTGATGTGTTCAATTTGAGAGTCTATCAATAAAATCAAGAGTGAGGTTATGTTATCATGAGGTTAGCTCTGCTTGGCAGATGAGAAGGACGTAAGGATATGCTACCGTTACACGTTATCATATACACCTCAGATCACCGGGCTGTAGGTGGCATTAAAACAACCGGCTGCCAAACTACAGTACAAACTGACAAAGTTTGTTTGTTGTCATGTTTCAAGCAACAGTGCTGCGTAACTGTTGATAAATACCTTACATTATTGAATCATTATCGGTAAAAATTTGTCTAGAACATAGAAGGAGTGTTAAAAAGATGATCCCCATAAATTTCCATGTTAAGAGTCATGGCATCACGACAGTGTGTGCACGGGTCCAGCCAAAAGGGGTTGCTGCAATACACTTCAAACAGGTACTCCTCACAGTCCCTTTAAGTAAGTGAAACTTGTAAAGCATGTTTAGTTACATCACGCACCACTAAAATAACATCATTTTAACATGACGTAAATAAAGCCAATATACTGTCTGTTTGTCAAACATTGTACAGAACAAAAATATGCATGAAAGAGTGAAATCAATAAACGGATGGATTATGTGAATATGTAATGTTTTGATTTTGTGATGCAAGTAAACCATAAAAAATGATGACAATTAAATAATGCTCTGATATAATGCTCAGAAACTTGCTAAAGTCTCCTGCAGTGATTCTCCAAAGTGTTTATAGCTTATCTAAGCCCATCTCATACTCTCAAACCAGTAGATTTAAGTCAAGAAATGGCATGCCAGATCCTATAAATAAAATGTGATCTTTGTTTTTGTAGATATAAGTGCCATCTTAAATTCAGTTGGACTGTGCCAAGGAGTCCTTGGATAAAGAAAGTGGCTGATTTGGTGTCGGGATTCTCCCTTCAAATCATCAATTCACAATATGACACAAGTAAACACACACACACACACACACACACACACACACACACACACACACAGAGAGAGAGAGAGAATCTATTAAAGAATTGTTTTTGAGGCATCCCAGAGGCTTTGGAGTATGTTGTTCACCGTTTTGTTTGTATTTTAACAGAATGTAAGTTGAAGTTATTCAAAAATTCAGAGGTCTTTGGAAACCACACAGAGAATCTACTTGCTGCTTCTCCTGAACACTGTCATGCCCTGTGCACAGCCCATCCACAATGCACCTACTTTGTTTATACCAGGTGGGTGACTCTGCATCTCAGTCACATACTCAGTTGTTGCCGTGATTTGTAAAGCACAAAAATGAAAGCACATTATTAGCTATTTCAACCTTTATTTCTACAATGACAAATTATTGACTGAGCTCAATCTTGGGATCATAATAATAAAGGGTTAAATCAGTACAGAGTACAGCGAAGCTTTTCACTGCACAGAGTGATATGGTAGCTCATCTAAGTCTAATCAATTAGGTGCAGAAGTGGAGCCATTGCACATGAGTTTCATCAGAGAAAGTAGCTTTGTGGCTACGGTGGCTCAACTTAGTGGCTGCAATCTTATGTCAATGAATTCCCTGAATCCTTGTTTGGAATGAAATACTTTAAAACATGCTTTCCACTCACCCTATCTTTGCTGTTATTCTGTTTTAAGTGATGACTTTATGTGCTACCTGAAGAACAATCCGGATGAGATATTCTTAAGAGCCAGAGATGGATTCACATCTGGGATACCTGGGCGCACCTGTCAGCCAGACAACAGTATGCACCTTTATCAAATGTAAAGTCTTGTTTACGTGAGAATGGCCCAATTCAAAATTCAAAGTCTTTACTTTGCTTTCATTAAAAATCTTTGTTCAAATTACATCTAAGATACAAATGTAAGTGTTAGTGTATGCACTCATGGCCAGTAGTTTGCACTCTAAATTTGTAATGAAACACACTTAAAGAACAAGTTCTCCTCCGAGCTGCACATAGCTATTTGAATTGGATCATGACATGTATAAGGAAAATGAGTCTGTGGTGTCACTATTTTCAATGGATCCACATGTTGCTGGTTTACACAGTAACTGAGGGGTTTGCATTTTCAATGAATTCCACTTTGAAACCTGGTTTCAAAAGTTTGTATTAACAATCGCCCCAAAATGCAAAATCCATGTAAGTTAATAAAGCACAACCATTTTCTACTGAAGACGTTTCAGTGTAAACAAGGCCTGAAACACATTCCCAACAGAAAAACAGACTTCATTTTGATGTTAAAGTTGTTTTTTTCTAATGTGTAAGTCCTTCTTCTCTGCTAACAGACTGGGCACAGAGGACCATCACAGGAGTGGATTTCTGGGGTTCTGACCTTAGCAACCTGATGGCTGATAGTGCAGAGGCATGTCAGAGGGCTTGCACTGAGGATTCCCTCTGCCAGTTTTTTACCTATGTTACTGACCGCTTTGCTTGGAGAACTCTCAGGTACAAAATACCAAAAACAAACAAAAATATAATTCAGTCATCATAAAACCGTCACACTTAATTTATTGTTCCCCTCAGTTGTAAAACTGATGATGTATCTTGTGGTAAAAGATTCTGTTGTGTATTTTGTTTTCCAGGAGAATGTGTTATCTGAAGCGTATCATCACCATGCCTGCTCCTAGAAAAGTTTCTAAACTGGCCAATGCCATGTCTGGATTCTCCCTCAGGAACTGTGTGTTGGACACTGTGTTTGGACTAACAGAGCAGGAGGAAACCTTCGGCGAAAGTGAAGTCGTGCTATTGTAAAATCAGGAAATGTACCTAAAAGATGCAAAAATAGAGGAGCTACAGATTATTATTATTATTATTATTATTATTATTATTATTAATAATAATAATAATAATAATAATAATAATAATAATAATAATAATAATATCTATTATTATTATTATTATTTAAACTTTTTTTTTTGCTAAATTTTCAAAGAGACTTCTGTCCACAAAGGGCGCCAAATTCATGATCAACCAAAAGTTTCTCACTCAAGCTTTAAATGTTTATTTGTGAAATAACTGTCAACTTGCTACTTAATACTTATATCCACAAAAGGCCATTCACACACACACACACACACACACCCAGATGAAGACAGAAAATTAAAATGCTCAGATGTAATGCTGTGAAGTGTCAGCAGAAATCTCTCACGTCTTGTTTTTTTTTTTTTTTTTTTAGCCTCCACCTCCTTCCTGTGTACTGGTCCCTCCTCTTCCTCTCCCAGCCTGCACCACAATGGCTGTCTATTCCATGCACTCTTTCTCCAAATAAACACTCACTAACACACTCTCACTTCCATCCTTCTTTCTCCATCGCTCCCTTCCCTCCTTCCTTTTCTCCTCCCTCCAGTCTCCCCTCCCCCGTGGGAAACACAGAGCAGTGTGACTGTGGTTGTCCTTCCTGGAAGCTGTGGTGATGACTCCGGCTCCTCTGCTTGGAGGCTAGAATAGTGCCAGCCAGTCAGCCAGCCTGTGTGTGTGTCAGTGTAGTCTGAGTGCCTGTGTGTATGTATTTGTGTGTGTGTGTGTGTGTGTGTCTGTCTGTCTGTACACATGCACCCTCCACAAACATTCCACCACCATACCGTCCGTCCGACCGCCGGCCGGCCTCGCACGAGAGCCATGCCGCCACCGCGGTTCAGTCCTGACGCCAGCCCAGAGGACTCACATTACACGCACACACTCACACAAGACATAAACAAAACACTCACACACTCACACAGGGCAGTGAGCACATGGGGCTGGCTTAGGCAACACACAAGCACACTCACTCGAATAAACAATATGCACTTTGCGGAACACACACATTTTTGGACCACAGACCACAGACATTGCATCCTGAAGTAGATCAAAGCGTTCCCTGGCAGTAAACACACACAAGCTTTTCTCTCCTCTCTCATCCCCACTGGCCTGTTTTGGTGAAGTGCGGCACAATTAAACTGATCTTGTTGAGAAGCAGCTCTTTGCAGCTGTCATTCATCATGGTTAGAGGGGTTTATACCTGCACCCTGTTCATGCTGGCCCTCTCTCAGTGATTCACACTCCTTCTCTCCCTGTCCTTTTAAACCTTCAGTCCCTCTCATCTCCCCTTAACCCTGTCTCCTGCCTCCTTCCCAGCCTGTTATTGAACGTCTACGCCGAATCAGTCACCAAACCACAACCCTTCAGATCTTTTCTTCTTTGTTTTCCCCTTGCTCAGCCTCTTCATCCCTCCCTCTCGCCCTCGTCTTTACTGGCTGTCCATTGTTGAGGAGACAGTGGCGCAGACAAACAGGGAGAGAAGATATCCGCTGGTGTACCACAAGATTGGAGAGAAAGAATGGCAGAGAGACAGCAGAGGAGAGGAAGATACATGGGCTGATATGAGGCTAAAGTTAATTACAGGGGACCGCCAATTAGAGGGCAAAGTGATGGGTCTGTTTGCCTCGCCGCGGCATCCCAAAAACATCACCAGCTCCCACCATGTTTATCCTCTGCAGCCACAAGACCACAGCTCCCATCAGCCATCAGTGGAGACAGCTTTCATACCGAAGGGGGTTACGGCTGGGGAACATGTGAGCAATGTTTGCAGACATGACTAACATGGATAATACGTGTAGCTTTAAACATTCCGCTGCCTTTGAATTCAAAGCACAAAGTGTTAGCTGTAAGCCCATTTTTCCACCCGCTCGAACGGGGAAAAGGAAAAACAGAAAAACAGAAGACAGGTCAAGGCACTTTGTCTTTTATAGAGGTTTTAAAACATTCTTCAAAATCAGAAAATTAAATCAAATGTATACTGTTGAAAAACATATCACAGTTAAAGATCAGTAAAAACTCAACATCCATGTGTTGACGCTTGAATATATGGCTCTGTTGATGCTATGCAAGTATCAAACAAAATCTTGAATGACATTTTTTTACAATTCTATCCCCTCAGTTTCCTTCTTATTTCGATTATACATGATTGATTGTGAGTATCTGATACTTCAAGCACAGTCTGATATGGCTTTTAAAGTCCCTCAAAAAGCAGAGACGTCATCAAAGATTTTGCTACACAGTGCACACAGGGGCTCCATGTCCACTCTACAGTTCAAAGTAAAAAGCGGGGGGGGTTCACTCTCAGAAAGCTCCGATCTCAGTCCCCCAACCCTGGCCAGACTTGGATGATCCACTCAAGCCCCTGCGCTGGGCTGTGGGAGACCCCAGCGGTGCAAAAGGTCTGAAAGAGACTTGCAGAGAGGCAGAGGATGATGAAGTAGAAGAAGAGGAGGTTGCAGAAGAGGAAGAGGAGGAGGAAGGGGTGGGAATAGGAAGGGGCGAGGCCCTGGTGGCGCTGTGAGGAGAGGGCTGGGTGGGTCTGGAGGGAGCCAGGACCGTTGATGCTGCCAGGGAAGGCACCCTGTGGACTGTGGCCAGGGCTGTGGGTGTGAGGAGCGGCGGTGCACCCTGCTGGCAGCCGGCCAGAGGGGTGAGGCGGAGGGAGGTCGGTGATGGGTAGCTCCCAAGCAGAGCTAAATCCCTACGCCCGGCAGGGAAAGCAGGCGAGGGAGAGGCCGGTGAGGCAGTGGAGATTTGAGGGAAGGATGGCCACGCCCAAGGAGGGAAGGGCAGGGTGGAGGCAGGGGGGGTCTGCAGGAGGAGAGGGTCAAGCTCACTTGCACAGTGAGAAAGGTGGGAGACCAGGCGGGCTCCTATGGGGTCTGGAGAGTCCCCATCAAGGGAGCTGAGATACCGCACCACCTCCCCTACACACTCTCTGAAACCCAGGGTCCTGTAGTCGACTGCCAGAGCCCTCGCATCAAAGTAACCTGAGAGAGAGAGAGAGAGAGAGAGAGAGAGAGAGATTAGTTTCTTTGTCCTGACAGAATAGTGAACTGTTCTAAAAAGCTTCTGTAATACAAAAAAATTTGAAAAAGTTAGTTTAGGATAAGTGTAAGAGCCATCTTTTTTACTCTTATTTGATGACTTTTCTCCGAACCACCAGAGGTCAGTGAAGCTGCTGAGGGTGGCTGCAGGTGTTTTAGGTTCTGCTAATTGACTGGTTGTTTGGTTGTAGTGGAAGAAGCAAACAGGTTTTGACCGTGCTCTTAGTTTTTCATTTTGTATCTTTTTTATTCTTGTTTATAAGTGACTTTATAAGTGGGAAAGGAAACCCTAGAGGGAAATTAACAGATTTTTTTGGAGTTAATCACAGTGGCTGACTTTGTTTTTGTAGTACTTTTTTGTCAGCAGAGCTCACGTCAAACATCTTCTTGCCCACTATCAGCCAGTAGTGGCTATTTTTAGGACTAGTCGCTACCATAAGGATTAAGGTTAACTCAAAACTTCTTACTTTCTGTCACTACCTGTGTCTTTTCCCTCTTCTTTTACACCTACTCTTGGTGATTCATAATAGCAATAAAAGTACATTTCCCATATTTTTATGATAAACCAAGTTATTTTTTTAATAAGTTGTAAATTCAGAACATTTTATTAACTAAACAAAATAAGAATATCAGACTGATGGTTTACTGATTAACTGATACTGGATGCAAATAAATGAAAGTCAATGGTTTTCCCCCACTTAAAGCATGATTCAAGGTTTAAAGGGTTGGACTAAAATTTAAAAGGCAGTTAAACAAGAGCACTCTTCTAGTATAAAGCGTAAAAGGTTTAAATTTAGTTAGAAATGCCAAAGTAGAAAACATGGATGTTTATGTCAGAACAAGCTCAGTAAAAACATTCTGATTCACTGAGGGAGTCCGTTTTTTTTTCCCAGCAGAATGCTTTAAATTTGACAGTATAATTTGTCTTCTCTCTGGGAAGTTTTAAGTGGTTTTATAAGTTTTGATACATTTTATCGCCCATGTTCTATAGACAAAATACAGAAATGAATTGTTTCTTAAAAACATCAAACTCAGGAGCTCTACCTTTCCCTCCCATGGCATGCAGAAGTTTGAGGTGGTCCACGGTCATCTGCAGGATTTCTGCTTTCTCAAGCTTAGAGGAACCCTGCAGAGAAAAAGAGTGACACGTCACTTAAACTTGCTGCTAGAATGTTTTATATTTTAGTGGGACAATTTCCACGAGTGCTATCGCTTTTCTGATGTGTGCAACATTCTCTACCAAGAAAATGTCGTCTCTCTTCCTCTCAGCTGTCAGACATTCAGCTTACTGTGAAACTTAGCCGGGTAGGATACAAACAAAGGCTCCTCTGGTCAAAAAGCAGTTAATCATACTGTTGGAATTTGCTCTGTTGTAGCAGTGCCAGGCATTAAAAATAACCATAAAGAGATCACATTTTTTAAATGAAGTTCTGGTTTGTTTCAAAGCTCATGTTGATAGCTCTGTCGCAGTTGCCTGAGATCAAACTTTTTAAAATCACTTTTGCTGCTGCGGCTGTTTTTTAAAACCTGACTCTTGATTCCTGATCACTCACCTGTTTCTCAAAAGCACTGGGTACTAGTCTCCTGAGCTCTGACAGGCTGTGGTTGATGCGGTCTCTGCGCCTCTTCTCTATGATCTACACAGCAAGAGGAGCACAGGGACAGTCAGGGCCAACAAAAACGACAAGACGAAACAGATTAGGATCCAAGGCTATAATCCACTCACCCCTCTTCTTTTCTTTCGGGCCAGAATCTGCGAGGCGCTGCCAGGAGACATGGACCCGGTGACTGGGCTGCACCATGGAGAAACAGAGAGAGAGAAACAGAAAGATGAGACACTGGCACAGAGAGAAACACAGTAACTTTGATTCTCCTGCATATTGTTATTATTACCCTCCTTAATATGACACAGAGGCGAGATGGCACATCAGCTCTCTTCAATCTAATTTGTTTTTGGGCACAGTACAGCAGAGGGGTGCCCGGGAGAGGAGGGAAGATGAGATTGTTTTTGGTTTAATGCCTTTCTGGACATTAGTCTCAGTAAGATGACATGCTGTTCTTCTTTCCATGTGAGTGAAAGCACTTTTAGAAAGAAGATTATACAGCCTCGGGGCGATGCTTTCGCTCACATGGGGCTCCAACATGCAGCTTGAGATCTGAGCTTCTCCAAATACAGTCATTCAATATGGATTGTGTTTGTTTGTGAACGCTCATCTTACAGTCCTGAAGGAGCCTGACAGCTCAGAGTTCCCTTCAAACTGCCCCACCAGAGACTTATTGACTTTCTATTAGATTTGAACATGAAGGCTGCCAGTTTAGCAGTGTGTTTTTGTTTAGGTTTATGTTTGATGAGGCTTACATGAAAAGGCGGCACTGTCTTCTGGTTGCGTGTCTCACAGCAATTTGATTTATCCAAACCGTCTTTAGTGTTACTGGCTTGTTTAGAGGCTGTGATGTAACCAGAGCTGCTTTGAATGTGTTTTTGTATACTTGAGATGCGCTGTAACAAATACACTCTTATTATTATTCCCTTTAATCAGAATTATTTATAAATCCAGAACAGGGCTGTGGCTAACTCATCTTAAGTGCAAATGGTGGGACGGCACGTAAAGAGCATGTGCAGTGTTACAGATAATTTTGATGCTTTACAGACATTTTTACAACATGTTGCACAAAACAAACTGCAGCTAAGCAGCTTGGAAAGTTTGTCACATTGATTAAAAAAATAAAGGTAAATACATAAAAGAAATACTTTATGTTTTGGATAGTTTCTTGATTTTTTTTCAGTCTTTTCCTTTCACATATTGTATAAGATGCAAAATCCAGTTTAAGAATTAACAAGTTATTTAAACAATATCTAAATATAATCCAAAAAAAAGCTGAAAAGAAAAACATGCTGAGAGCTTTCAATGAACCTCATTTGACTGAAAATTAATTCTTTCAAAATAGCAAAATAATCAAAGTTTGCTTATATGAAATAAATGTTTTTTCCCTCTTTTTTAATGATCATTCAAAATGCTGAAAATCCTTGACATATTCGGTTCTGGGTTGCTCCTCTCTGACAGTTAAAGTTTGTTTCAGTTTCATCTAAAATATGAAATTAAATAATAATAAAGTTAAACTATATTGTGACATTACAAAATGGAATTAGAGAACTTACTACAAAATAGTAATCTTAACTTATAAGGCTTCTAAAATCTTTTTTAGCACAGAAGATATTTTAAAAACTTGACCGCTTTTTTGAGCGTCCATGCTTCAGACATGACAGGCCTCATCATTTCAACCTATGTGCGTCAATGAACATCTTGTGAGCAAAATTCTGTTTCACTTACACTTCAAATCACAATCAGCAAACAAAACAAATATTAAATTAGAAATGCTATAAATGTCTCTCAGTATGGGAGTTTGGTTGCTGAAGGCACATGTTGTTTGACAGCTCGACTTTGCTGACAGGTTTGTCAAACGTGCTGCATCCATTTTTAATTTCTGCACTGAATTTTCTTCATTTTTCTTTTCCTCCAGCTCATGCTTTCATTTTATCTGTGCTTTTGAACTGAGTCTGTTTATTCTCCTGAATTATTTTACCTTAACAGCATTTCTTGTTAAAGTGACAAAAGCTTGAAAGTTCTCTGACTTCAAGTACATTCAACATTTTTTGCCTCTACCTTGAGTATCAGCTGTAAAACAAACGACAATTATTTGAAGCTGTGATTTGGGAACATGTAACACAAGCTCAGGAGTGGTTGAAGGATGCTCACCAGTAGCCGTCTTCCTGCCCCACGTCAATGAACTCGTCTGTGTCCGAGTCAGGTGAGCTGTAGTCGTGAGGTCTCTTCATGTCTCTTTTTCTTCCTCACTGGATGGACAGATGGACGGATAGATGAGTGGATGATGACCTGATGGACTCTGGGTAATCTTGTCAGCCACTCTCTCTGCTGTGTAGAGGAAGACTCTGTCCCTGTGTGCCCCGCACTGTTTCTCTTGCGCTGTTACTTATAAAAGCCTTGTTGTCCTTAGTTACTTCTTGTCACTTGTTGCTTCTTCATGTGTCTTCTGTCTTTTCCTCTGTGAGTCAGCAGCACCGCTTCATCGACCCCCAAGGGTCCATGGCAACTAAGAAAATTCACAAGCTGCTTTAGTCTTTTACTCTATCACTGGCATCCTTTCGTCGTCACTCACTCCCTCTCTCTCTCTGTTATTTTCTCTCTTGGCTGCCTCTCTCTGTCACAGCCACCCAATGACAAAATAGGACTTTGGCAGTTGGGGCAGGGTTGCCAGTTTGGGCTCCCCCGCCTCTTCTCCCTGTCCCTCCCCCCTGCCTTTAATCTGGTCTTCCCCAGCTTGTCACCCTTTCCTCTCCACCCCCCTCCCAGCTCCATCTTTCCACCCCCTTTGCTCAGTCATCCTCAGTCAATTAGCCTCCAATCTCATCCCACTTTCCTTCCTTCATTCTATCCTCCTTTCTTTCTCTTTCTGCTCCTTTAATTACACTGCGCTGTAGAACAATGGCAGCCGGAGGGAGGGGAGGAGAGAGGTGAGGAGTGTGGGAATGATGGAGTGTGAAAAGTGAGTGTGTGACGGTGCATAAAGCATGACTCCCACATCATCGCACAGCTGACTTTGGAGAATGGAGTTATTGAGTAAGATTTTATAAATGGCTGTTTGCGACAAATGGTGGAGTGAGAAACTGGGAATTCACTGGTTCCGGAACAAGAAAATTAACCTGTGACTTCTCCACAGCTGTGAGTGATAAGCAAAACTAACTTCAGTTTCATAATGATATTTCTTCACTTTGTTCAAACAATTACTTCATTTTCTTTTATACGGGCTACATTAACTGTAAGCTACCTGGAACTCATGGCTAGCAACATGTTACCAAACACTACATTTCATCTGAAGCTCAAGTGCTCCATTGGTAAAAAAGTCACCCACAGAAATGTATTTTGACTTAATTGTCAATGAGGGCTTCATAGTCTAATGTCAATTTTACATGCAACTATCTGTCTCAACTGCACAAGTTAGATATCTTTACACTGAACACATAAACTAACTTTCAGACTCTCACAAAGCATACTAGCTTCATAGCCAACAGTGATTTGACGATATCATTCATCAACAGGTCTAACTGTTTAGCATTTTCAGTGTTTTATGATATACTGGTATGCTAACTAGCGGTAGAAGATGGATGAATGGATGGATGGATGGTATGCTAACTACAAGAGTTGCTACTTCAGCAGATTATGATAACTGTAGTAGTTTCAACTCTATCCTTTCTTGTCATACTTACATTTGGCTAAAAATCTAGCTAATGGTTGTTTAGCTAACTGAAACCTGAGTTCCCAACTTTCTGCTTTCTTAGCTGCTATATATTTTATTGTGAAACTGTTTCATAATTGGCTACTTAAAGCTTACAAGAACAGATTTTAAAACAACTTGGCCTATAAGCTAGGGTGACCATATTCTGAAAACCCCAAAAGAGGACACCCTACCCGGCCTCTTAGTATACTGCAAGATTACTCGAAGATACTCAAAGACGACAAAGTACCTTTATAAACTGTACATTTATATATTTATTTATTTATTTTTTATTCAATTAACTAATTTAAACACCTCAAGTTATAACAGACAAAACATATTCCACAGAGAAAATAAATAAATAAATAAATAAATAAATAGACAAAACACAGCGTAGGGTATCTCCTTTGTTTCCCCTACTTCTCCAGTTCCATCCCAGAGTCCATGATGAACTAGACATAAAATTAACTATGAGACATTGCAAAAACAAGACAAAACAAAAAAGAAGTGAATAGATTTAAAAAAAAAAAAACAAACCAAACAAACAAGCAAACAAACAAAAACAAACATACATTCATTTAAAATATCCCTTTTCAGTTTAACTAATTAAATAAATAAACATAAATAATGCCTGTGAAAAAAGGTGTTTATCTGTGGCAATGTGGTTTTCCCAGTCTCCAGAACCTTAATTTGCAGCTGACAGTAAATAGTGTGTGTAGCTAAATAGTACACGTTGCTTCCCACCGGTCACAACCATGATGAAAAGAGGTGTAGTTTGTCTGTTAAGGTGCATTTCCAGTTTTATTCAATGGAAACATACAAAATGCGTCCCATACTGAGAAGAACCGAACTAAACTGCTTGGTGAAACGGGGCTCTGCACTTTCTGACAGAGTGCAGGCAGGCAGTCAGAGCATGTTTTCTGTTTTGATCTGAGAGAAGGATCTGAGAGATCTGAGAGATGGATCTGGGTTTTTTGTGTCACGACAAATGCAGCGTGCATGCTCAACATCTTGACATGGAGGTTCATCAGAATAATTCCTGTGGTACAGTACAGCGCTTTATTATAAATATTAATGGTCTGCAGAACAAGTTGAGCAAAACCCAAACATTTTAGGGAATTTCAAAAAAAATCCTCCTGGTCATAATTTTACGACCAAAAAAGGAGGACATGTCTGGGCAAAAGGATGGTTGTCACCCCACTATAAGCTAATGCAGTTGCTTTTAGTTTTATTTATTTAAAAAAAGAACATAAGCTTGTGATTTATATAGTTTAGCCTATACATTAGGCCATAATTCATCTGTCAAGCTTAACTCTTCTTTGATCAATCATTTGTTGGCTCATTTGAATTATTTTGAGCGAGCCATTTGAAAAGCCAAATCTTGAAACACAGATTTAGATGTTTCAAGTTTGGTTCCTGTAGTCGTGGAATAGGCTTGCATGTTTTTTCTTTTGTAAGTGATGTTTTATCTTAAGTTCGAACACTACCCTAAATGAAGATGTGAGGATAGTGCTTTGGCAGTTAAACCTTTTTCTAAACTTTAAAAATGTTTGGTCTGTGTGTCCCTGTGTGAGGACACACAGGAAGGTAGTGAGGGGTCAAGAGAGGAATCAGCCCAGTGAGTGTCTGAACATCTGGGCTCTTCACTGGACAAGATAACACTCTTTGTAGCTTCACACTCGCATGTGCACACACACGGTTCCATGCTACACTTGGGCTCAGTTCCGCTGCCACCGTGGGAAGATTGCTGGCACAGATTGCCATGGAAACCCGAAGCCCAGGCGCCCGTTGTTCGAGCGATGCCTGCCTAACCGAGCAGTGTGTGCATATGTTTGTGTGAAAGCCGGCGAGAGGCCAAGTGGCATGCCCCCTTCCACACAATGCCCAGCTGAGTGTGTCTCTTCCTGCCTGGCAGACTGGAAGGGCGTGTTAGTTTAAACATACGACAATGCATGAGCGCTTGTTGTTTTTTGAAGTGAAGTGTCCTTTCTGAACACATTTTGGTTCTTAAAGTTACAACAAGCTGTTTTTAAATCAAGTTAAGTGTGTTCCAGTTTATTTTTCTAGCTCCAGATGTTTTTACCTCTTTGTATCTTTTAAGACGATTTCTTCCAACTGCCATTGTTTTTCTGTTCATCTCACTAGCATTAAAGGTAACAGGACCCTGAGCCTGCATGCATTTTATCGTATCATAAGTGTAAAGTAATAATCTAACTTAAAACATGTGCGTGTGCGTATGGTTGTCAGTAATCAGTGTGACCATCACCAGGGGGGATTAGAGGGTGGTGAATATGAGTCAGGATGAACAGAAAAGAGAAATCCCTTTTTTTTCTCCTTCCAACTAAACCCCCTGTCTGCATATTCTGTCATTACGCATCATTCCTTAATTCAGATCTGGATCTGATTAAAGCACCAGAAAACAAAAAAGACAAAGTTTAAAAGAAAAGAGACATCTTAAAGAAGTCAGGCCTCTTCTCTGTTGTTATTTTTATCAGCATCCCACCCTCTTCTTCAAAGAACAACTTTCTCTCTGAATCACATTTTCAAGAAGTGAAATCACTCTACTGTCAGTCATCATTTTTGACATACATCCCAGTTGTTCCAGCATGAGGCAAGTTGCATGCACAAAGTGGAAAGTAATTAAAAAGATGAATGAACAAATAAATAAGATAATTATGAAAATGCTTTTATGGTGGGGTGTGAGGGGAGGGTGATGGAGAAAAACATAAGAGTAAGAAACATAAGAGGGAGAGAAAGCTGGCATTGGTTGGTGGGATGGAATTCTGGGAGATTTCTGGCGATCTTGGTCGGCCACTTCAAATCCCCTCCCTCCCATCCCTCCAAACCACAACAAGGCAGCGTCCCTTATTGAAATTAACAAGCTCATACTTTTACAATTTGCACACACACGCACACATGCGCAGCTTGAAGATGAACGTGTGAAGGCTCAGGGACATAACGCACACATGGGACACAAGCAGATTCATACAAGCATACACGCAATCCCTTCACATGAATGTGGATAGTCTACCACAATTTAAAAGGAACAAACACTCGGCTGCAATTATTGTATCTGATGCATGACTATTGCTATTGTTTGAAAGTCTGTGAGATGGAACCAGCTCAGTGGGACATTTTGTTTGTGACTCTCCACATTCGTGTCAAACTGAATAACTGATCAGATATGTTTCACTGCATTGCCACCTTTGATCATTTGGTTGTTTTTATCAACAGAAAAGAAAAAAAAACATCTTCTCTGAAAATATATTCATAAAGATTGTGACCTACATTCACCAGTCTTCAAAATATTTGAAAACTTAGCGGTTTAAAGCATTGACGTGCTGGTCCCTACAACCCCCGGCCCATTTAAAACCCACTGTTTACACCCATGTGTGTTTTTCTCTTTACATTACAACCTCAGTCAATCACTTGATAAGTATAACACAAATAGTATGACATCATTTGAGTGCCTGCATATCTTGAATAAAGGTGGTATTCAGCGGCACAGACTTACTAAAAATAGAGTAAAATATACAGAAGTATGTATTTGTGTATAATTCTCTGAATATTAGAAAAAAAAAGTTTTATTTTTTTTAACTGAGAGAGAGCATTTTATATCTTAATGGAGTAGATACAACAAGGAGCTCCGCTTCTCCAGGTTGATATCTTGTACCGTTATTTTTCTGCTGTAGTAACAAAATCTGCAAATGCGGATGTAATGTCCCTGTTTTTGGAGAATACAAGCATCTTGTTTACACAGCGACGCCTGTTTGTTCAGAAGCCTATGGGTGTTAACAGATAAGTACTAATGATTTCCAGTTGCCTTGCAACAATATGGCCGACCACTGCCGGCAAACTAGCTCAAAACCACTCATGCAAAATCATTCATGCTTGACAGGGTTCAGTGTAAACTTTTTGAAACATCCGCACTATGAATCCACCTCTGATAGTTGCTCATTTTGTTGCTTTCTTGCTGTTAAAAGCCGGTTATTAGAACAAGTTCGACAGCTAGGCTAGGTGGTTCTCTAACTCGACAGTTTAGACAATATTAAGATCGCCAATCCGTCCAATCAGAGGCACAGCTCAGTTAACGTGACTGCCAGATGCCCTATGGCTGTTACTGTGGAGACTCAAAGTCCGCCTCATTTCCAATATGGCAGCATTTGACATTTTGCCTCAAAATTACCTCAAATCTGTTTCAGAAACAGACGGGTGACATCACGGAGGCTACGTCCAATAATTTTACAGTCTATGCAGCTACCCTGCGACAGTAGAAATAGTAAAATCATTGTTTAGATATTCTTAATCTTTTAGACTGCATTCTTGTTTGCTGTTGTTTGTCATATAGAGACATTCCATTTCAGTCTGATTTATTACCAGCTGAAGGAGCTAAAGGAGCTTTAAGAGCATGTTTATCTTGAAGTTTAACTGAAAAAAAAACAAACAAATAAGGCGCTGGTGTCTTAAAATAAAATACAAAATACTTCTTGACTCTTGCCAAGACGGGCATCGATTTTGGAAGGAAATTAATGGAGAGTAGATTTTTTTAACACGAGTTTTCTTTGTTCAAGACAAGTTTTGCAGGATGCAAAGCAATAAGGTAATGTATTTATCTGCAGTTTTTGTAGTGCTATCGTTTGAAAAGTGACAATCAAACTTTGCAAACTCGTTCTGTACCCTAGTGTAGTGAACAGAAGTTGTGCAGACTGTCTTGTGAACATTACCGAACAGCTTAACCTGTGTTTAAGCCCATGCTCTACTACTTCCTGTTTAACTTTCCAGCCCCGGTTTCCACCATTACAACAAATAAATACAAGAAATTGTTTTCATCAGAGAAAATGACAGATGTTGCTCCTGCTTGCCTGGGCGTAGTGTCTTCATGGAGACTTTAGTCTACATGCTATAAATGGAATGGTTGGTTGTCCATGGAAACTGAGAAATAGCATTTCGAAATGACCAATTTTGGTGCCGATAATCTCATTTTAAATTGAGAATTATCCACAGACAAATATATAAAAGTGGCCTTTGAGGGGAAAACATTTTGCTTATTAATCTTTATTACTTGTTTTTTTATTCAGATCATTATTTCAGTCACATGCAGTGGACTTAATTGCTCACTGTTTGTGACTGTGACAGTGAACAGGAGTACCGCTGGTAACTGTAAATCCATCCAACCAAAAATAACTCTTTAGATGTTATCAAACATCTCACAATCAGATGTTTGTTCATGGTCCGTCACCCCTGCAGAGATTCTATGAAAGGCCATCGGTGGTCAAAGGAGCTGCATGTTGCTTGGCTGTGTGCAAGTTCTCTTGACATCCACCCAAAAAAAAAAAAAAATCTGTTGATTTCTGACTGATATGAGCCTGTGCCTGGGCACTTAGTTGCTTGGGTCAGGCTTGGATTGGCATGGGAACTGGCACTGGAGCAGCTTGGCACTGTCCTGGTTGGACCCATGAGGGAATTATCTTCTCTTCAGACACACAAGGAATGCCTGGGACTTGTCTGTCTGAACATCTCCACGATTTACTCAGAACAACCTGGAGACACGCGGCATTCCTGAGACTGCTGGGTTTGTTCCTATAGGCTGTTTCCAAAGAGCTGCATTGTGTTTTTAATGAGCTGATTGAGCTGATATGAGGTGTGAATAAACCTCCAGAGAACAGGGTTAGACACAGTCAGTATATATATTGAAGATAGTGGCTGCTGTGATTTGAGGTGTGCAAAGGGTAGGAGGGCTGCAGTGATAGGTCATGCTGCCTGTCAGAGAGAGAGAGACATATAGAGAGAACAGAGAGAGAGAGAGAGCCTCCCTCCTCATCCGGCTCCCCTACACTGAGATAAATAAAGAGGCTAAAAGCCGAAGAGAAGAAGCAGAAAGGAACTTTTGTGGCTTCCGAGTGGGGTCCCTTTCATGGCTGTTCCCACAGTAGGAGGCCCATGATGACATTCGGCATGTTTCACACACACACACACACACACACACACACACACACACACACACACACACACACACACACACACTTGCTGATGGGCCCTGTGACTGCGGTGACTTTCGCTGGTGCCGGGCCCCAGACGGGACGGCGAGGGCCCCGAGAGCCACAGGCAGCCATTGTGCTGTCGCCGCGGAAACCAGCCTCTTTATGTCAGACATGTTTTTCTGTTTGTTTTCTTTTTTATGTCTTTAATGTGGGCAAGGGGGAATGTTTCCCCCTCTCATCTGCCCCCCACCCTCCTCACTGCTCTGCGTTTTTTTCCCCCAATACCCATCCTCCTCCTCCTCCTCCTCCCACCAATCCATCTAATCTACATTTGTTTCTCCTCTTCTCCTCCCTCCCTCTCTTACACTCCCTTTCCTCCCTTATTTTGTCCCCCCATTTTTTCCCCTGGAGATTGTCATTTGTAAAGCTCTTTGCTTAGACAGCCCATATCTTTGTCGCAGTGGTGTGGCCTCCCTCTCACTCAGCCTCTTTTTTATCTGTACTTCATGAGGTTTTGGCACAAACTGGCACTTTTTCTCTCTGCACCAAACAAACACACACACACACACACACACACACACACACACACACACACACACACACACACACACACACACACACACAAACACACACACACACACACACACACACACACACACACAATCAAAACAAAAAAAACATGCACACAACTCTAAAAAAAAAACAAGACAACCCATCCCCAAAGATTTCTGGCTTTCCCACGCTGAGCCAATTTTCTCCACAAGATTAAACAAGCTGCAAGTAAGAAAATGAAAGAAAAGAGGAGGAAAGGGGCTGAAAAGGAGGGAAAAGAATCTGGTTATGATTGGAATCTTCAAAAAAGCCAACAGAGGATGCCCCAAAGTTGTCCAATAAGAAAAACAAACCTGAAAAAAAGCCAACTGTTACTATTTTAAGTGTGGAGGAATGTTGTTCGGTGCCATGACTCAAAGGCACGCCGGCTCTCATTCGTAATCAGTTCATTCTGACTGCACTCGTCCACCACATCACACACAGGACGCAATCTTTTATGAGCTGCAGAGAGAGAGAGAGAGAGAGAGAGAGAGAGAGAGGGAGAGAGAGAGAGAGAGAGAGAGAGAGAGAGAGAGAGAGAGAGAGAGAGAAGGGAAGAGTGAAAAATGAAAGAATTCAGGGTTAATCCGCTGTGTCCCCTCAGCCATGCATGCGACTGCGTCTGATTTGAAGAGCAGGGTTTTAAGACTCAGCTAATATTAGCCTCTGTTAAACTAGTTCTGCCCACGCATTTTGACTTGGAAGCTGACTATCATTCAAGTTTATGGAGGAGACTCATTTTTATTGCTCAAAGTCATGTGAAGCTTAATTCCACTATCAGCCTGCTATTTTGGTTAAAGCAGAAAGACAAGGCAGTTTGTGTGTTCTAACTTTCAAAGCTGGAAGAAAAGGGAATTACATGCAGTAGTGCTGCACTCAAACCAGAAACCATAAGCATTTATACCTGATTCAGATCAAACTTAAGACTGAGACTGGGATTAATAGAGTATCAGGTTGGTTCACAGGAGCTCTCTCTGTCATAAACCCCTGACATGATGCTCCATCCCTGTTTTATGCACCACAGAAACCCCCGGCTGCTGCTCTCTGACAGCCTCTCACCTTCTCAAATCCCTCCTATAACTTTACACCTCTGATTACGACCTTATCAGGGAGGCATCCGTCCGACACCTCGTTCTGACGGCAGCTTGTGAGGGCCGAGGTAAGCTTCTAAAAACCAGCATAAAAACTTGCCGCCACTGTACTGCTGGGTAATTTTTAGGGTTCCCAGAAGGGGATTACAGTGAGTGTGCAGGAAAAGAAAGGATGACTCTGATAGAGGAAGGATGAGGGTTATGTTGATAACCATTTTCATCCCCTGAGGGAGTTGGTGTCTTTTATTGGTCTCAGCATTGGCATTTTCAGTTAAAATTTATGAGAAATGAAATTAAAAAAACTGAATTCTGGATCCTGTTTGCACTCTTTTTTCTTCTGACGCCAAACTTGACTCAACATGATTCTGTTTTACTCATTTGTTGGATCAGGTCATCTGATTCATCCTGTATAAATGTCTTGCTGAGAAAAAAAACAACTATTTCCATCAAGAGAATTCAATTTACATTAAAGCTTTTTATGAATAGATTTTTTATTTTCCCTCATTAGGCCAGAGCGCAACCTGATAAAACCACAACAGATGCTGCTGGAAAAACAGAGCTGCAGATGACTAAAATGCTAGAAAAGCAGCAAGAAAATAGAGAAGTTACTTTTCAAAGCTAGAAATATCATGAGATTGACTCAGACTATAATCTGGTAAGACACTGTAACAGAGTCGGCGTCAGACAAAATTCAAGGGGGGGGGGCATCAAGACAACAGCAGGGGGGCACAAAGTCTTGATCATGACTGGTTTTATTCTGTATAGCTATGTCTATGATGGCCATTTAAACACACATAAAGAATCACTCAACAGATTGTACAAAGTTCAAATTTACGCCCACAAGACGGCACTAAACCACAGCTGAAAGTCACGCATCTCTCTCTCTCCTCTCCCTCCGGTGTGCACACAACTATGCGCGCTTTAGCGCACCAATATTAAACGCATTAAACAGCGATTAAATACGAAACGTGTACGTTAACAATGAAACCCAAACGGAACTTTAAAGGTACCTCTAAAACAGCAAAAAAAAAAAAAAAAAAAAAGAATTCTAGGACTTTAATATCACTTTTTTTCTCGGTCTCGCCCTTGTGAAGGGGGGGGGGGGGGCACAGTTGATCTACTGGGGGGGCACAGCCCGCGAATCCCCCCCTTGAGGCCGACACCGCACTGTAACTCTCTCTCTCTTGATGCTAAAACAGTAAGAGTAGGGTTGTATGAGTTACTTGTCAATAGTACTTGTACACCCACTGGAGTTCCTGGTCAGCTGCGGGGCTTATGCATTGAAATATTCCAGTCCTTTTCTTTGTTGTCAAAAACAAACAAACCAAAAAAAAAAAATGTTCCGCTTTATTTGCAGACCCAACATGTTGCTCTCTGCTATGCTGGTCAGGTCTATGATGTTCAAGTCAACTTGAATTTTTAATGGAAACTGATATATAGTGAATTTTGATATTTGTGCATATTTAATTAGTTTGAGCAGCAAATGCTAAACTTTATTTGTTTGAGAACCATCCTTGTTCTCTCATCTACAGCTAACAGTGGATTTTTTTTTTTGCACACAAATTTTGTGCAATAAAAAGGAAATAAAAAGCTGCTTACTCCAACATTGCTTGGCTTTGGCTCACCATCGTTTCTGATTAAACTTCTGGAAATTAGTATTAGTCAAGTACATCATACAAAACCTGTAAAAGCAATGATAACGATGATAAGTTCATTTAAAATATCCTAGACCATCTTCTCCAATGGATTATCATTTGCTGACCTTTTCACTTCTGAAAGTTTGTTTCTTCTGGCTCAAGGGCTTTTGAAATCTTAGTTGAAATACAGCCTTGAGATATAGAAATAGACAAAATTTCTCTCACACATTTAAAGGGGACACGTCTGTTCACACAAAACTGGTTATCTGAAAGGCATATTAAATTCCAAACACTTTGTTTGCAGCTCAGGCACAAGCTCAAGCTTTCTGTCTCAGACATGAAAACTTGCTTGAGGTCAATGCTTGAGGACATCTAGCAAACTGTATATAGCAGAGGAGGCTTTGATCTTGGACTTGGCTGTGGCAGAGACAGCCAGCCTGCACTGAGGCCCTGAACTACCGGAAGCTTGTGGTCAGGAACGGCTCCATTTACTACCCTGTTCTGGTGCTAAATATACAATAATATAAAGGCTGGGAGATTTATTTCAGGCTGTTATACATTTCCTCTCCAGTGAGGGAAGAAAGGGCAGAAAGACACAGACGTCTCCAGATTAGCGCAGAACATTAAGTGATAATTACAGAGCAAGAAAGACAGAAAGAGCGGGATGAAGTTTCCCCTTCCTCGTTCACCACAGAGGAGAGTGGCGTCTTCAAACTAAAGAGGGGCGCCCGCTGTATTAGACTCCCAATGATTGGCTATGGTTGCATTATCTGATCCTATGGTGATAAAAGGACAGCAACACACTCAAACACACCACATGCCTGCCTTTCATTGCACAGTGGTCCAAGCCCCATCAAAAGTCTACCATGGCTTTTTTCAAAACATCCTTGGACATGTAGCTATGAAGGAAAATATGATTCAAATTCGAATAGCCTTTATCTGCTAAAGTCAGTTTTATGACACACGCAAGCTCACACTCATTCATACCCTATATACTCAGCTTTACCACCAGTCCACCGCACTCCTCTCAAAGCTCTTTGATCCCTGGTCGAGGGTCCTCTTCGCGGTGCCTCAGTCTGAATTCCAGAGATTCTGGGATAATTCAAACGTTTCACGGCACATACTTGGTCCCCCCAGGAGACAGCGGCGGAGATGGAAAATGCCACCACGGTCTCTCTCCCTCCATTGTCCCTACTCTTTAATCAGGCCCTCTCTGTGGCTCATGCTGCCACCGTGGTGTGTTGTCTCAGCCTGGGAAAATGCCGGCCTAAGTGGCTGTTATGTGCGGAGGCAGAGACCACAGGGACCCGGAGGGGTGCTGCTGGAGCCCTCTGTGCCAGCCGTGGGTCTCACAGTGGCTAACACACACAATGAGTGAGGTCCCAAATCTGGATGCTGCCTTACATAACAGTCATCACTCCATCTATTTACTTTTCAGCCTCGATCAGTAAATCATATCCCATCATAATCATAGGCATACGCCAAAACCCAATCATAAATCATGGATAATACTTGTTCCTTGGGGGTTTCTGGGTGTAAACCAGCGTCAAACTGCAGCACAGATAGATTAGTGCTCTAGAAGTTCCACTACAATTGCTTGGCTACAAAAGATCTGCGGAGAGGGAGTTTCCTAGCCCTTGTGTCAACAAATGACCAAAACAAAGCCCTTGTGTTGTCCTGAGTCAGAGCGAGAAGGTTAGCTACCTCAGAGTTCAACCCACTGTTTATGCTCTGGGACTGACTCGTGTGAGCTTGCTGGGCCGCTGGGTCAATGAACAGTTGGGCTGCATGCAGCCGGACACAACGCTCCATCAGGTCAAGTTTAAAAGGCCCCAGAGCAACCCTGCTGTTTTATACTAGTTTATATTTAGTGCTTATAAGCATGAATAGAGCTTTTATGAGGTGCCATAAATTTCATTTTCAAAAGAGGGTGAGTATGGAGGCTCATGTACGCCTACCCTGTGGTTTCCCCAGGCCACCACGAAGCCTTTGTGTTCCCTCTGTTTGCCATGGGAAAATATCTGAAACAAATAAGTCACTCGGCCGGCACCCATCAGCATAAAAACACTTCTAAGAGCTGTGGACTGTGCTGAGAGGGTGTGGCCCAGCGTTGGAGGAACTTCTTGTTTACTCGCGCCATGTCCGAAAATAAAAGAGGAATTACTTTTTTTGCAGAGATGGAAAGTATATAAACAAGTACATAGAGCAAGCAACATGGGTAGGCATGAGCTGGAGGCAAATGTGTTGCTACTTGTTGGACTTATTGCAGAAACATGATGGTTGGAAGTTCTGCTAATAAGTGTCATAATCAGTGTCCTCTTTACCATCAATCCATGTCTTTGAAAGAGAAAATGAAACTTCATCAAACTTTACACCATGTGTCAGGGGGTTAAGGTATTTACATTCTTATGAGATGTCATTTTAGCACTGTAAGTGACTGGATTTGTCAGAAAAGTGGAACAAGAGAGAAACAGGGTTGGCATAGTTGTCAAAACCATACCTTATGTCCAAGGCCAATTCTGTAGCCTGTCTGATCTACAGTACCAGTTTGTTCCACAGATGTAGGAGTTTAAGTAGGTACAGACAGCACAATCTAAGCTTGAAGCTATGCTGGCATTTTGATGGCTATTATCAAGATGTAGTCCAATGAAAAGCAAAACGGACGACGCGGCCATATTGGAAATGAGGCAGGCTTTGAGTCTCCACAGTAATAGCCATAGGGCGCCCGGCAGTCACATGAGCTGAGCTGTGCCTCTGATTGGACGGATTGGCGATCTTAATAGTGTCTGAACTGCTGAGTTAGAAAAAAATTCACCCCCTGCACAGTGCGTGCTATTAGTGAAGTTAGTGATTCAGACAGAAGACAATTTTTGTACCACGCTGTAAATATGCTTATTTTGGCCATGAAAACAGCTTTTTTTTTTTGGTTGTTGTGTTTGTGACTTCTGGTACTTCTGGAGCCATCCTCAAGCGAACACTCAACTAACTGCAGATTTGAGCACTTCCGCATTGTCTTATATTTTCAGACTAGAGGTTGCCGCTTGTTTTTAACAAGCAATGAGAAAAAGTGAGGGGTCACTTGGGTCAGGCCTAAAGGAAAAGTGTGATGTAATTTGTATTTACACAGTTGATTTCTTTTTCTTTTTTCCCTTTCCAGTTAAACTCTTAATGTTGTGGACTTGGGGACCCCAGGTTTATTGTGAAACTATTTAGTTACTCACCTACCTAAAATAATATTTCATTTCCATTGATTATTTTCCCAAATATAAAAACAAGCACCTATTCTTGTGGACAGGGCAATAGCAAAAAAAAAAAAAGTCTATTTATAAAATCTTAGATTAATTTACTTTATCATGTTTACTTCAGTGTAATAACATAAAAAAACAACATGTTTTTGTTAACCTGATTTCTCATGTAGTGATGTTGTCTGTTGGTCTGCATGCTTATTATTTATCATAATCAAAAATACTTTATTTGTCCCATGGATATTTGGAATTTGTTCATTACAGTTTCCACAATAAATTAATAACAATAAAGTTAAAAAAGTACATTTATTTATAAGTATATCATAAATAATAGTAATTAACCATGACTTAGCTTTATCTGTAAGCTATAAATATCCCACATGCAATCCTTTATCACATGGCTGGATTATTCTAGAAAGTCAGAATGTTCTAATGTAAATTTATACAGTAAACTATGATAAGGAATGTTTTATACAACATAAATTGCAATGCAAAACTGTTTTTTTGTCCGGTTTTCTATTAATATATTTTTTGTATATTCGGTTACGTTTGTTACGCCTTCATCGGCCACCCATTTGACAAATCATATACGTCACTGGATGACGAAGGCGGAAGTATTCGCCACTGTGGATGTGATATGAGTGAATAAACTGTCGTTTGTTGTGATGACAAAGGCTCTCATCTTTTATCACGTAACCGCACAGGTGAGACCCTCTTTTACGAATCCGTAGATCTCTGTAAGCCTGCTTCAAAAGGTGGGTTTTCTCTTTAGTGACCCATCAACGAGCATGTTGGCTAAAAGTTAGCTTTTGGGCTAACAAAGCAAAGCTATTGTTATTGTTTCCCACTGCTTATAGTTTTCCCAATGAACTCAAGTTTCTGCGATTGAAAGTTTGTTTGTGAAAATGATCAGAATTTTTAACATAATGGTTATTAACTATTTTCTTACCTCAGTGAATGTGATGTAAATGTGCATAAGATCAACTCATCACATAGCACATACCGAATCTGTCGACGATATTATTGTAAAGAGAGAGAAGATGTATCCTCTTGTTTTACTCACACAAAATGCATAATGGCTCAGTCTGCCTTTGGCCGTTTTCTTTCACAGAAGGATTAACGTTTACTTTATTTTCTCTCTCATTCCTTGGCAGAGCTCATTGAGGTGAAGACATGGAAGTGCCTTGCTACATGCCCAAGCTGCTGTTTGAGCTCAATGAGCAGCGCAAACGGGACTTCTTCTGTGACTGTAGCATCCTTGTTGAAGGTCGTGTCTTCAAGGCTCATCGTAATGTGTTATTCGCTGGAAGCGGTTATTTTCGGGCTCTCCTTGTTCACTTTCTACAGGTGACAGTTACATGAGATAGTTGGTATTTCTGTCTTTTGTATTTTTTTTTTTTAAGTGAGAGAAGGGAAAAACTGTGCATGGCTTTTTGTAAACTTAGTGTCCCCGGCAAAGCAGTGAAACTAAAAGAGTAAAATTACTTCTGGAAATTGTTTCTTGAACCAGTTTTGTGATCTGTTCGGTTTAGTAACAGCTTATAGTGTTATAGTCTTTAACTCTTGCAGATATTTTTCATTCATTTGGTTTTTCGTATAATACTAGGTACAAATGTGTGATGTTTTGAATAGTGTGTGCCCATGTGTGAGTGGTGACTATATGGTGATTTTTGGTGAAGTCCCTGCTGATTTAATCAAGTTTGACATGATCAGTCCACTGCCTCCTCTGACAGAATCAAAGTTTGTATGTTAAATGTGTCCTTATTATAAATTCTCTTCCACTTCTATTTCCTCTGTTATCAGGATAGTGGACAGCGCTGCAGCACTGCATCACTGGATATTGTGACAGCCAATGCTTTCTCTATTATCCTGGACTTCCTCTACTCCGGTCGCCTGGCCTTGAACAGAAGCAATGTCATCGAGGTGATGTCAGCAGCCAGCTACCTACAGATGACTGATCTGGTAAACTTTTGTAAAGGGTACATCAGCTCATCTTTGGAAATCTGCAACAAGGAGAAGGAGACGAACACAGAGAAGGAGGACCAGGCTCGGGATGGAGGGACTGGACCTGCAGACAGCACTCCCGCTGTTACAGTCTCCAGTGGGGCAGCAGCTGCTGAGCCTCATACACAGGTTGCAGAGGTAGACAGAGGAGCAGGGATTGGTCCGGAGTCTGTGACCTCTGTCCCTGATGCTACAAATCCAAGCACCAGTAGGGACATGGACAGTGACTTCCAGCACAGGGAAGGGTTTCCATCTGGTAGGGAAGGACAAAAGGTACACCCAGATCAGACTAACCTCTCATCCTCTTCATCATCTACGTTAACCCCAGAGTTGGTGAACCCCAAGATAGAGTATGACCCTGATGAGGAGCTTAGCGAGTCCCCTGACAACAAAGACCTGACCCAATATCCTGGGACCTCTCTTCATAACCATCATCATAGCAGGCTGCTTCCACCTTCACCCTCCACTGAGCGCTTTCCTGTAGGATACAGCTCCTCTTTTAATTCCAGGCAGCTAATGGAGATGCTGTCCAGAGGTGAAGGCTCCAGTCCTCTGGGGGACAGAGCCGGACAGCGCTTTAACCAAGGTCTAAGTAGCAGCACAGGAGGCAGCAGAACAGATGAAGGATTAGGGTTTGTTGGGTCATCTATCATGGAGATCCAGACTGATTGGCTTGGAGAGGACACAGGTAATTAACAAATGACCTCGGATGACGTGTCCTAGTCCTAATAAGAAATCAAATCAAAAGAAAGACTATAAGGAAGATTTGTCAGTTCTGTTCTATAATGGTATATCCGACTGTTGGCTCTTTACTCCCCCTGCAGGTGATGGTTTGGTAGTGCCTGTGAAACTCCACAAGTGCCCTTTCTGTCCATACACCGCCAAGCAGAAAGGAATCATGAAGAGACACATCCGCTGCCACACTGGAGAGAGGCCCTTCCCCTGTCCCATGTGTGGCAAGAGGTTCACAAGACAAGAACACCTGCGCAGCCATGCACTCAGTGTAAGAAGTGAAGCATTACCAGCTGATCATTGCAGTCAGTTTGTGCTGTCTCATTTATTATTGTCATGCTTCCCTTTGAATCTGTGGCACAAAGTCAAATGAGCAAAGAGGTTATTGGCTGTGTATAATTTTACAGATTCTTAACTAGTTTAAAAGCTACTTGCAAATAACTGGATTCTGTTTAAAAGGCGCTGTAAGTGAATTTGCATGATAAATCTAGTTATGATTAATATTTGTGTGGAGGAAATCAGTGGCCAGCAGTATGCACAGAATATGAGGTCATTGTTAAGCAACATTTTTTTGAACGTTTTCCTTTTTTCATTAATTCTTTTTTTCATTAGAAAATTTTTTCATTAATCACCATTTAAATAGTAATGAACAATTGGCTCTGGAATTTCATCTCAAGTTGATGCTGCTTATGTAAAATGATTCACATTTTGCCATGTGTGTTGACCATAAACAGGTCCACAGGCACTACTGGCCAGTGTCCTGTAAGAGCTGCAGGCGAACTTTCACAGGAACCAGCCTGACACCCGGACTCAGACGTTTTGGACTATGTGACAGCTGCAACTGTGTGACCACCACACACGAGGATTCAACCCCTGCTCATCCTACCAACCAACCAGAGCCCATAGAGCGTGCAGACGGGGGCACTGATTGGTCCAGTTTTATGGATGACGTGGATGAGGTGGAAGTTGGCAGAGTAGAGGACTTAGTTGAGAAACAGATTCTTGAAAGGCAGCTGGCTGTCTGCACTGATGTCGGTCACACTCTGTGAATTTTTAGCACACAGGAACTGCATTCTTGAAACTGGTCTACCGTCCCATTAACAGTGCTAAAGTAACATTTAGCTATAAGATGAATTTATTTGTTTACTCATTGTCACCAGAAATGGGCTCTTTTATTGTTGGAGATACAGTATCCTACTACAGTTATTTGTTTTGCTGATACATTCTGTGATCTTGTTTTGTTCCTTTTTTTTAAATTAACTACAAATGTAATATTTAATTTATCTCATGACTTTGGACTGTCATCACACTCACATGTATCTGTGATTTACATTTAAGGAGGAAGTTTCTTGATTTCACGTTCTGTTTTTGTGCATAAAGACCAGTCTGCTGATAAAATGAAGGGCCAAGAAAAGAGCCAATGTGTGAGGAAATAAATGTGCTGAGTAATTCTTCATCAAGTTCCTCAGAACTAGAGTTGTCTTTGCTCTTGATTGTGACTTTCTGCACCACATAATTTAAATCCACAAGGTGTGTTTTGACGCCATCTAGCGGTGGAGCCCACAGCAGAGGAAAAGTTTGTTTACAGATGGCAGGAAATCAGTGCATTTCTGACGAGTTCACGGTGAGTAAGTAGATAAAATACAATTTTAGCTTTCTCACACGAAGTGTCTTATTGAAGTACTGAGCCAAATAGTTGAGCCATGAAGGAAGTGGAGCACGAGTGGTTGAGATCTAGCCCTACCCGCTAGCTTTAAGCAGGTTTGTTCTTTACATTTTTATCTCAAACGAAGTTGGTGAACAGTCAAGAAAAATTTAAGTGCTAAGTCAAACTGGTTCCTTTGAGGCATGAAGGAAGTGGAGCACGAGTTGGCGAGAACTTCCCCCTCCCGATTGCTTTACAAGCAGGTATAAGGTGCTGTCACCTGCTTGGCTGTCAGAGCTCCCGAATCGGCATTCTACAAGGAGTCTCATCAGCTGATATCATGTCTTTTCAGACTCTATCTCTCGCTTGTTTGATCTCCCTTCTCGTGTATGAACCTGGAAGTTCAGCTCGGTACACAGCAGACTGGACCAGTCTGGATAGCAGACCCCTGCCCCCGTGGTACGACGACGCGAAGATCGGGATTTTCATCCACTGGGGGGTTTTCTCTGTCCCGAGTTATGGAAGAGCCAGTGAGTGGTTGTGGTGCTGGTGGAAGCAAGATAAGTTCCCAGATATTGTTAATTTCATGGAGAAGCACTACCCTCCCGGGTTCGATTACCCAGACTTTGGGCCTCAGTTTCGTGCAGAATTTTTCAACCCGGATGACTGGGCTGATATAGTTGCAGCCTCAGGAGCCAGGTAAGATCACACTGTTTTGTTCTCAGCAGGGCAGAGCCACAACAATGTGCACAGACTTGCTGTATTGGATTATTGTTGCAGAAACTCACTCCCTTATATCAGCGATATTAAAGAAGCACTATGTGTTTGCTTCCTTTTTTTTCTTTTCTTTCAGGTATGTGGTTTTCACAGCCAAACACCACGAAGGATACACAAACTGGCCCTCTCCCACTTCCTGGAACTGGAACTCAATGGATGTGGGTCCTCACAGAGACCTGGTGGGAGAGCTGGCTGTAGCAATTCAGAAGAGGTGAGGACATCAGTAGAGACCCGGCATCTCCATCACACCCTCGTTACATTTAATAATAATGATTATGACTGTGGTATAACCAAAATATGGGAAGTTTGTCCAAAGATTTTAAGTGGTGATGGGCATGTCTATGAAGAATATATCAGAATCTTTAATGGGTATATTTCCTTCATCAGGTCGCTACATTGGGGTCTCTACCATTCTTTCTTTGAATGGTTTCATCCCCTTTACTTGGCAGATAAAGCCTCTGGGTACAAGACTCAGGACTTTGTTGCTCTCAAAGCTCTTCCTGAGCTTTACGAACTCGTGATGAAGTATAAACCAGAACTGATCTGGTCTGATGGGGACTGGGAAGCACCTGACACCTATTGGAACTCCACCCAGTTTTTAGCCTGGCTCTACAACGACAGCCCTGTGAAGGTAAAAGAGCTGCCACAACAGGTTTTTCACGCATGATCAGTGTACCAGGTTTTATAAGGACAAAGCAGGTTGTTTTATTGAGTGATGTCATTGTGTAATATCTTTGAACTCTCACTTGTTGGACTTTGATTGTAGTATTTCAGTAAATAGTGTTTCTGAAGATTAAAATGTGTTTCCTCAGGATGTGGTGGTCGTCAATGACAGGTGGGGTAAAGGCTGTTACTGCAAACATGGAGGCTACTTCAACTGTGCAGACAAGTACACTCCTGGTAAGCTTCCAGACCATAAATGGGAGAAATGTCAGACCATCGACACACGCTCCTGGGGCTACAGGAGAAACATGAAGCTGAGTGAGCTCATGACCCTGCCGGCCATCATAAAGGTGAAAGGTCAAAGTAAAAGTAAGATGCAGATTGTTGTGTGTGTTTACGTTTTGGCCTGACGTCTAATTGTTTACATGGTTTTCTCCAGGACATGGTGTATGTGGTGGCACTGGGAGGTAACTACCTGCTGAACATTGGGCCAATGTCAGATGGTATGATTGCCCCGGTGTTTGAGGAGCGGCTGAGGGGACTTGGAGGTTGGTTGAAGGTCAATGGAGAGGCCATCTATGGTACCAAAGCCTGGAGGGTGCAGACGGAGAACGGCACTGTTAATGTCTGGTGAGACTGTGATTTTGATGTTAATTTATTCTATTTTCTTTATTTGAAAAAGACAAATTATGAGTTTTTACAGTTAATCAGTTTTAACATTAAAACACGATTTTTAAATGCACGTACAAGTGAAACTACTAAGGAAGTATAGTGAATAGTGAAAGCACAAGACCTGTGTGAGTCCAATCAGTCCTGAATCTGTCAATCCTTTGTCTGTAGTTCTGGGTGAATACATTCAGTTATACTTTTAAATCAGAATCTGCCACACCTTTAAAAATAATCACCATACATGCTTTCAGCTCTACTGTGGACATTTTACATTTTAGTTATACTTTCCCCTTTCAAAGAACAGTGGAGTCCTACACAATTTGCTGGTTGGATCTGCTCTTAGGCCAATCAACTCATAATAATAATGATGAACCTTATCCATATACATTTTTTCTAAACAGGGCTAGAAAGTGCTTTACAAAATAGAAATTAGAATAAATGAGGAAAGTGAAGAGGACTAGATTGAAACCCCAGAAGTTACAGAACAGAATCACACAACATAAACGGCTTAAAACCACAAACAGAGGGACGTAAAAGATCAGAAGAATAAAAACAATAAGAGATAAAAGATTAGAATTATTAGAATTAAAGATTGTGCCTAAAGGGTTAAAAACTTTGAGGATTAAAACATGCTCAGATAACATGTAGTGTAAAAGCAAATCAATAAAAATGTGTTCTTTAAAGATATTTTAAAGATGATAGCAAGTCTGCCAATTTGATCTTCTCTGAGATGTTGCCTCAGAGATGGGAAGCTCTGACCAAAAATGCCTGGTCACCTTTGGTTCTCCTTTTGGTCCTTGATTTTTAGAATAGGAAACAGGGCTAAGACTGAGGACCCCAGGGTTTGAGAAGAAAGAAAGAAAGAAAGAAAGAAACAAGTTCATGAATGATAAATGAGCAATAAAATACAAAAATCAAACCTTGGTGTCTGTTGTTATGTTTAATGCAACACAAGCACAAGTAAATGTTTGAAAGGAGAGTGAAGTTTGAACTTGACCCTTGCCTTTGTTTGCTCTGGTTTAAAGGTACACTGCCAAAAACAGCACTGTTTATGCCATAATCCTTGGTTGGCCGTCTTCACAACAATTCGATCTTGTGACGCCAAAAACATCCCAGGAAACCAAAGTAAGCAGAACACCTATGTGCCTAAAAGTTCCAGTTTCTATCATTTGTTTTCACTGGAATCTCTACAACTTTTTTTTTTTCATACCTACAGGTGACACTGCTGGACTATCCTGACACACCGCTAAAGTGGACACCACTGACCAAAACAGCAGGACTCACCATCGTAATGCCTGAGAGGCCTGTTTCACCCGGAAATGCTTGGACCCTGAAACTGGAGGGAGTGGTTTAATGCATGAGAGTTTTAATAAAAACAAGAACAGGTGGATTTTAGGTAAAGAGACAAGTATGTCAAGCTTTATTTTTTGATTGTCTGATGCTAAAATTTGTGTCTATAAACAGGATCTGGGTGTCAGGGACAAATACAATGTGCACTTAACAGAAAATATCTCATGCTTATACATTATGAATAAAAAAAGCAGTGAGTGCAGTGATTTGGTTTCCTGTGGTATCTTCTGCAAGTATAAAAATGATCTGTTAGCAATGTAATCTTATTAATTGTCTTAATAATTGTCTCAGGAGTGATTGGCACTTCCTACTTAAGACGTCTTGCCCTCTTTAACAAACTGTTTTCCTGATAAAGGTCTGAGACGAAACGTTGCAAATAAAAGTTTTTTCTTGCAAGTTGAACAGTGTGCGGGAGTCCACCTTCTTGAGCAATGTAATCTTTAAAAACCATTAAAGATTATGTCATGGTCATGTTGCTGAATGTTATTAAGTTCAAAGTGCTTCACAGAGATACAGATAAACATTGAAAAAGTCTGCAAAACCTAGCAAAAGAAAACAATAAACAAAGAAACACACATACATACATAAATAAGTAAATAAATAGACAAAAAAGTTACATTATGTTAATTAAGATATGAACATAAAAGTTGAAGGGCATAGATATGCAATAATAAAGATATTAAAATGATTTGTGAAAATAATCTAATCAAAAGCAGCTGTAAAAAGGTGAGTCCTTAATCTGGAGCTTTAAAGGAGGTGAGAGTTTCAGCAGACCTGATTTTTTCTGGAAGTTTGTTCCAGATATTTGCAGCATAAAAGCTAAACGCTGCTTCTCCAGGCTTGTTTCTCAGTCTTGGGTCTAAAAGCAGACCTGTTCCAGATGACCTGAGTGGCCATGATGGTTTGTACTGGGTTAAAAGATTACTGATATATATTGACCCTAAACCATTCATTGCTTTACAAACCAGCAGAAGTATTTAAAAATCTATCCTCTGACATACAGGGAGGCAGTGTAAAGACCTCTGAAATGAAGTGATTTTATCCACTTTCTTGGTGTTCATGAGGACTTGAGCAGCAGCGTTCTGAACCAGCTGCAGCTGTCTGACTGATCTTTCAGGGAGACCTGTAAAGACGCTGTTACAGTAATGAAGTCTATTGAAGGTAAACGCATGGACCAGTTTTTCCAGGTCCTGTTGACACATTAGTCTTTTAATCCTCAACACATTCTTGAAGTGATAATAAGCCAACTTTGTAACAGTCTAAATGTTCATTCATTCATCTTCTATACCCCTTATCCTGTTCAAGGTCGCTGGTGGCTGGAGCCTATCCCAGCTGTCTTAGGGCGAGAGGCGGGGTACACCCTTGACTGGTCGCCAGTCAATCACAGGGCTGACGCACAGAGACGGATAACATTTCACACTCACACTCAAACTTATGCTAGAGGAATCACCATTTAACCTGATGAGCATGTTTTTGGATGAGAAAACCCACACATTCACAGGGAGAACATGCAAACTCCTGTGAGGCTGCAGCGTTAACTGTTGCATGATCCCCTTTCATAATGTGTTTGTTAAAATTCAGGTCAAACTCCATGATCACACCCAGATTTCTGGCATGGTCAGTGGTTTTTTGTCTTTAATGTCTGGAGCTGCTCACTGACTTTTAATCTCTCTTCTTTGGCTCTAGAAACATCGATCTTATTTTTATCTTTGTTCAGCAGGAGAAAATTTGGACTCATTTACTCATTGATTTATTTGATACATTTAGCAAGAGCCTGTATGTGGCCATGATCACTGGGTGACATTTTAATGGATAATTGTGTGTTGTCTGTATAATTATGGTAACTGACTTTGTCGTTTTCAATAATCTGAGCCAGTGGGAGCATATAGATGTGAAACAGAAGAGGCTCCAGGATGGGGCCTTGACAGACTCCACGTTATTTTTGTCTGCTCCGATGTAGTTACCTATAGACAGACTCTCCCTTCTTTAGTGTTTGCATGGCCACAGGGACCTCTTCCTCTGTCAATGGCTTAACTCTTTTTTGTCCTTTATTAAGACTAGGTAGCTTTAGCTCATTCAAAAAAAAAGTCTCCCAGCTTTCCTTCAAAAGAGTTACAACCAGAGAACAACAGATCTTGATTAAAGTCCATCATAGCTCTGTTGATATCATGTGTTACAACCTGAGAGCCAGTGGTCACCCACAAGTTCAGGGTACTTGCTGCCTCCCTGCAGCGGCTGGTTCACTGATGAGAGAGAGCTCGAGAGAGACGCCTCCCTCCTCCTTTACTGCCAGAGCCTGGGTGCACCTTCCAGGTGAACAGCATCATGTAATCAGTTTAATTCACACCCACACTCACTCACAGACAGAGACACACCCATATGTGACAAAACACAAACAACACATGTGACTGGTTTATTTCCAGATTCATATAATCTGTCTGACAAAAAGAAAAGAAAAAAAAGCAAGGTTTCAGCATTTTCAAGTGATCAACTGGTCTATTGCAGATTGGGTAGCATCTGATTGCTTCCCACCAGCCTTTGAGGGATTAGACTGAAACTCTTTTCCTCAAATTTAGTATTTCTGATTCTGAAGTTCTGAGTTTTTAAAACAGACTTCCTTTCTGCTGAGGTGTATGACATAAAAGTATCTCTAATATACAACGTAACAGATTCCCATAAACTCAGGTATTCAGTTGGTCTTGCGTGTTGTGTGCCATTAGAAAAAAAGGTATAAGTTCTGTAAACTGAGGGCTGCTCATTAAGTGAGGCTTTAAATGCCAGCGTCTGCTAGTAGGTGGGCTAAATTTTATATTAAGTGGAAGGTAATCTGAGAGGACTTGAGATCCAGTTGAGAATTCACTGATTCTGTAAAAGCTATCTCTTGTTAAAAAAAGTCAATCCTAGAAAGTGATTGGTGGGTTCTGGAGAGGAAAGTGAAGTCACATCCCTTTGAACTCAATATTCTCCAAGCATCATAGAACTTCAAATCCTCACAGAAACCTAGTAGCTGGGTTCTTTTCTGAGATCTTTTAGTTTTAGAGGGCAACTGGTCAATGTTGGGGTCTATTATACAGTTAAGCAAAAGAACGATGGGTCCTATACAGTGGCTGTATGTAGAATCAAATCATTACAATGTATTCCCCAAAGATATAACCAGAAACTAAAACATGGTTACATCCTTCCTTGTTTTTAATCTCCCTGTTTAACTTAAATGTAACAATGCAGTGTAAAGGTATTGCCACTCCACAGCGGCGGCTCTTTCAGGAAGAATAAAAAACTGGCCCTACCCAGTTTCTACTTAGTTTGATTGTGTCCAGGTGTGTCTTTTGAAGATGCAAATAACAATCAAGTATCCTGTTAAACCTGTAATAAAGGCAGAGAGACATGTATAAAAAAAGAAAGGGATGTTGAGAACCATCCCCTTTGCCTCCCAGTAGGTGCAGCACAAATATTATCCATGAAGCTGAAAATACTCAGAAAGCAAGAAACAGTCAAAGAGCATGATCAGTTTGCAAAAATAAGTATCATTTTCTTTCTATACATCCACCCGTTGGGCACAATAAATAAATGAATAAACTTGTCATGGTTAAAAGTTCAAAAAACAAAATAAAAAAAAAGATGTGTGTGTGTGTGTGTGTGTGTGTGTGTGTGTGTGTGTGTGTGTGTGTGGAAACAGGATGAAAGTGGGGAATCACAAGCAGGAAACAGGCTATAAACTGGATTTGAGCCTGGGCCACCTACTCAATGGTGAATCTCATGGGGAGCAACTAGACTGCAAGGCCATCTGCACCCCTACTAGTAAAATAAAACCCATAAATTAGAGCGGGGAAAACATACTACTACAACAACAACAACAACTACTACTACTACCACTGCTGCTGCTGCTACTACTAATAATAATAATATTCAAGCCTGGCTAATATCATCAAGGAGATGGTTCAGAGAGAGTAGGTTTCTGCTTTTGTTTTTGCATAGAGGGATACAAGTTTAGGGAGTGGAGCATGGGGAGGCGTCAACTCTGTTTGCCCTGCCCACTTGTGTCAATGTGTTATAAACAGGTTTGTTAAGACATGCTGTAGCCTGTTTGGCCATAAGGACTTACTAACTACAATACTATAGCCTTATCAATGGGTAACATGTCTTATCTAAAGCTAGCTCTGGGTATTTTGTCTTTCATTTGTTTGATCTCCCTTCTCGTGTGTGAACCTGGAAGTTCAGCTCCGTACACAGCAGACTGGACCAGTTTGGATGGCAGACCCCTCCCCCCTTGGTTTGATGACGCGAAGATTGGAATTTTCATCCACTGGGGAGTCTTCTCTGTCCCTGGTTATGGGAGGATTAGTGAGTGGTTGTGGGCCTGGTGGAAGACCACTAAACGTCCAGATATTGTTGAGTTTATGAGGAAGAACTATCCTCCTGGTTTCGATTACCCAGACTTTGGGCCTCAGTTTCGGGCAGAATTTTTCAACCCGGATGACTGGGCTGATATATTTGCAGCCTCAGGAGCCAGGTAAGATCACACTGTTTTTTTCCTCAGCAGAGCAGAGCCACAACAATGTGTACAGACCTGTTGTATTGGATTATTGTTGCAGAAACTTATACCATTTCATGCTAATAGCAATATTAAAGAAGCACTATGTGTTTGCTTTTTCTTGCAAGGTATGTGGTTTTCACAGCCAAACACCACGAAGGATACACAAACTGGCCCTCTCCCACCTCATGGAACTGGAACTCAATGGATATGGGTCCTCACAGAGACCTGGTGGGAGAGCTGGCTGTAGCAATTCGGAAGAGGTGAGGACATCAGTAGAGAGACCTGGCATCTCCATCACACCCTCGTGACATTTAATAATTATTATGACTGTGCCAACAAATACAGATTTATTTAACATTTAAGTGGTGATGGGCATGTCTATGAAGAATACATCTGAATCCTAAATGGGTACATTTGTCATACTCATTTTTTGTCTTCATCAGGTCGCTACATTGGGGTCTCTACCATTCTTTCTATGAATGGTTTCATCCCCTTTACTTGGCAGATAAAGCCTCTGGGTACAAGACTCAGGACTTTGTTGCTCTCAAGGCTCTTCCTGAGCTCTACGACCTCGTGATGAAGTACAAACCAGAAGTGCTCTGGTCTGATGGGGACTGGGAAGCACCTGACACTTACTGGAACTCCACCCAGTTTTTAGCCTGGCTATACAACGACAGCCCTGTGAAGGTAAAAGAGCTGCCACAACAGATTTTTATGCTTAATTAATGTCCCATTTGTATAGAGCTGTTTGTTACATTTTGTTATATTTATATTTACTTTGAATAAAGTATTTCAGTAAATAGAGTTTCTGAAGATAAAAATGTGTTTCCTCAGGATGTGGTGGTCGTCAATGACAGGTGGGGTAAAGGCTGTTACTGCAAACATGGAGGCTACTTCAACTGTGCAGACAAGTACACTCCTGGTAAGCTTCCGGACCATAAATGGGAGAAATGCCAGTCCATCGACACACGCTCCTGGGGCTACAGAAGAAACATGAAGCTGAGCGAAGTCATGAGCCTGCCGTCCATCATAAAGGTGAAAGGTCAAAGTAAAAGTAAGATGCAGATTGTTGTGTGTGTTTACATTTTGGCCTGACGTGTAATTGTTGACATGGTTTTCTCCAGGACATGGTGAAAGTGGTGGCACTGGGAGGTAACTACCTGCTGAACATTGGGCCGATGTCAGATGGTATAATTGCCCCGGTGTTTGAGGAGCGGCTGAGGGGACTTGGAGGTTGGTTGAAGGTCAATGGAGAGGCCATCTATGGTACCAAAGCCTGGAGGGTGCAGACGGAGAGTAGCACTGTTAATGTCTGGTGAGACTGTGATTTTGATAAGGTCTTTTATTTGATTTTATGGTATTGCTTCTTTGAAAAAGGCACAACACAGAACAACAGCTGTTCAACATTAATACAGTCCAGAGTTTGGAACGCACACACAAGACCTGTGTGAGTCCAATCAGTCCTGAATCCTTCTGTCCTTTTTTTGCATTTCTGGGTGTGAACATGTGAATTTACTTTTAAATTTAAGTTTATACAAATCAAAATTTCCCATACCAAAAAGAAATTAATCAATAAATAAAAAATAAAAATAAAATGCATACACATGCTTTCACTTTTACCACGGTTATTTATATTTTTGCTAGCTCCCAATTTTACCTTCCACTTTCAGAAGGAAAGAGTTACTAGGAGTTACTGGAGTATCACAAAATCTAGTTTGGGAAGGTCCCAGAATATATGGAATTATTGTCTCCAGTAGGCCCCACTGTGTCATACATCCCACTCATATTGTTTTTTTTCCATGGTATAGTGTCTCAATATACCTGGTCATTAACATTTTAAGCAGGATAAGCATAGCCCAGAAGAAAAATGATGGAAGTGTTGTTCCAGGTTGTACCTTTGTACAAACACGTTTCTAATTGAGAGGAAAGAAATAAAAAGTTACTGCTACCAGGTTTAATACAACATAAGCTGTACAGGTTTAAAGGGAGAGTGAAGTTTGAACTTGACCCCTGCCTGTTTGCTCTGGTTAAAGGTACACTGCCAAAAACAGCACAGTTTACGCCATAATCCTTGGTTGGCCATCTTCAGACCTATTTGATCTTATGACACCAAAGACATCCCAGGAAACCAAAGTAAGTAGCACACCTCTGAGCCTAAAAGTTTCCATGAGGCTATTTGTTTTAAACAAAATATCTAAAACCTTTTTTTTTTTTTTTTTTTACACACACACAGGTTACACTGCTGGACTATCCTGACACACCGCTGAAGTGGACATCATTATCTGAAACAGCAGGACTCTCAATCCTAATGCCTGCAATGATTGTTTCACAGGGAAATGCTTGGACTCTGAAACTAGAGGGAGTGGTTTAATGCATGAGACTTTTATCATAAATGAAGGTAGATTTTAAGATCTGCCAACACTCCAGATTTAGCCGGGAGTCTCCTGCTTTTTAACCCTGTTTCCTGCTTTACTCCTGATTTGTAATTTCATCTGAGTAGTTCCCAAGTTTTGAGTATGGTCCTGTCATCTCTTGTAATTTTAAAAGTCAAATCAATTCCTGTACTTATGTTTATATTGTTTTATTCAAAGATACTGGACAAGATCCTATGACTGCAGGTTATACACACACACACACACTTGTTGCTGTAGTTTACTAAAGCATCTGTTCTTTTTTTTTTTTTTTTTATAAAAAAAACAAGTTATCATGATGTGTGATGAGTTGTTCTGGTTGGTTAAAGTTAATTCATCCTGTGGTTTAGCCCTTTTCTGTCTATCTAACATAGGTTCTGATGGGCTTAGCATCCTCTGTTATAATGATAAGGGAAGTTTAGAGAAGTGAAGATCTTAGAAGTGACGAGGCAGACTACTGTCCCTATATCAGGGATATAAGTTGGTCAGATGATACAACCCCAATTCTAATGAAGTTGTGACATTGTGTAAAATGTAAATAAAAACAAAATACAGTGTTTTGCAAATTCTGTTTAACCTATATTCAGTCAAATACACTACAAAGACAAGATAATTATTGTTCAAATCGATACTTTTTTTTTTTTTTTTTTTTTTTTTTTTTTTGCAAATATTCACTTATTTTGAATTTGAAGCCTGCAACACATCCCAAAAAGCTGGGACAGGGGCAACAAATGACTAGGAAAGTTGAGGAAAGCTAAAAAACAAAAATGTTTGGAACATTCCATGGGTGAACAGGTTCATTGGAAACAGGTGAGTGTCATGAGTGGGTATAAAACAAGCATCTCCGAAAGGCTCAGTCGTTCACGAGCAAGGATAGGGTGAGATTCACCACTTTGTGAACAACTGCGTGAGCAAATAGTCCAACAATTTAAGAACAATGTTTCTCAATGATGGCAAGGAATTTAGGGATTTCTTCATCTACAGTCCGTAATATCATCAAAGGATTCAGAGAATTTGGAGAAATCTCTGCACGTAAGCAGCAAGACCAAAAACCATCACTGAATGCCCGTGCCCTTTGATTCCTCAGGCAGCACTGCATTAAAAACCAACATCATTGTGTAAAGGATATTACCACGTGGGCTCAGGAACACTTCAGAAAACCATCGTCAGTTAAAACAATTCATCACTACATCTACAAGTGCAAGTTAAAACCCTACAACTCTGTATAGCCAAAGCCATATATCAACAACACCCAGAAACCTGCCAGCTTCTCTGGGCCCGAGCTCATCTGAGATGGACTGACGCAAAGTGGAAAAGTGTGCTGTGGCCTGACTAGTCCACACTTCAGAATTTTTTTTTTAAATCATGGACATCATGTCCTAACTTGACCATCTGTGAAGGCTCCATTGATGCTTAAAGGTACATACAGGTTTTGGAGCAACTTATGCTGCCATCCAAGCCATGACTTTTCAGGCATGTCCCTGCTTATTTCAGTAAGATAATGTCAAGACACATTCTGCAAGTGTTACAACAGCATGACTCCATGGTCAAAGAGTGCGGGTACTAGTCTAGCCTGCCTGCAGTCCAGACCTGTCTCCCATTGAAAATGTGTGGCACATTATGAAGTGCAAAATACTACAATGGAGAATCCAGACTCTTGAGCAACTGAAGTTGTACAATAAACAAGAATAAAGAAGAATTACACCTCCAAAGCTTCAACAATTAGTGTCCTCAGTTCCCAAACACTTATTGGGTGTTGTTAAGAGGAAAGGTGATTGGAACACAGTAGTAAACATCCCCCTGTCCTAGCTTTTTTTGAATGTATTGCTGATATAAAATTCAAAATGAATATTTGAAAAACAAACAAACAAACAACAAAAGGCACTTAAAAAGTGACAGTACATAATTAGTAATAAAAAGTAAAAAGCACATTAAATAGAGTTAAAGCTCAATGGTACCAATTAGTCTTGTATAAATGTAGCATCCTCTGCATTCCATAACCCTCAACTGAGTAATATACCATAATGGTTTTAACATCTAAACATGGTAACAACATCATCTCACTATTTTAACAACATAATCAAGATTACTGTGTTAAAAGCTTATTATTTTTGTTTTGAAGCACCTGTGTGTTAATCACTTCAGTGTTTCATCTGGTAAGGATGCAACCAGCTTCAGTCATATGTGATCAGGGTTGCATGCTAAAGGACAATTCCCTTATATCTCAGAAAATCTCTCTTTTTCACACTCGAATGTTGGCAGGTATGGATTTTAGGTCAAGAGACAAATATGTAAAGCTTATATTTGAAGTTGTGCGTGCTGCTGAGATTTGAGTCCACAAACAGGATCTGGGTGTCAGGGTCAAATAAATTGTACTTAACCCCGAATTTCTCATTTCAGGCGCCAACACTTTGTATTTGATACCTGTTGGTTGTTTTTGTTTTCTAGTGGTTTGTTTTCTCAGAATATCTAAGGAAAATATTGATACTCAGGGCAAGTATATAAGGTGTTTTGATGACATAACCACTGCAACATAATAGTTTTTATGAAAAATAATACTGAAACAAGTGAAATACTAACTCTTTATTTTGGGCTTAATATATAATAGGTATAATTTTTTGTTTTATTGTTGACTCTGTTTGGATTTCAGTGACATTTTGGGCAGGTAACCAAAATTTTTATCACCCATGACATTGTGATCGGATCTGACTTTATCTATGTATAGCACATCATTGTGAAACAAAATGTCTATTATTATTATTATTATTATTATTATTATTATTATTATTATTATTATTATTATTAGCTGTCTTTATTAGTGAGCATGTAAAGTCACATACTATTTCACTGCTGTTGTGAGTGCTTTGTTAGGATTCTGGCTTAAATGACAAAGTATTGGTCAGATATTGTGGATATTGACAGGGACAAAAACCTGTTAATTTGGAATAAAGTTTGCATTGTTTTGAAAAAAAAAAAAAAAAAGAGTGGATTATTTCGCTGACATTGTTTGCCTCATATTCAATTTCACAGTGAAACTTTCACTGGGGTTAGCATATACTTTTTATTAGTTGCCTTTAAGTCAACATGAAATTAATTTTATAATGCGACTTTGCTTGAGGGGACTCGAAAGATATCAGTACATCTCCGGCGAACGATGAGTATCCGATCTTTACACTGACAAAATCAATGAATAAAATGTAAAAAAAAAAAAAAAAATAGACTTCGGCTTAAACCAGAGTTAACCTCAGGAAGTTGAATATAATGGGCAAAACAAATACATGAAAGTTTATATTCCACAATACTGGAAAAAAAAACAAACATTCAACCATTGAAGTCCCCGGAATATGAGATTACAAAATATTTAAACGTAAACTTTAAAAAAAAAATCTTTGTCGCCATCTAGTGGTCGAGAAAAGCAGAGGAAAAGCTTGTTCACTGCTGTTTAAAAATCTGTGCATTTCACCGACGAGCTTATATTATCTGAGGAGATGAAATTTACGTTTTATCTCAAACGAAGTTAGTGAGTAGTCTAGTAAAATTTAAGTGCTGAGTCAAACACTTTCATTTGAGCCATGAAGGAAGTGGAGCACGAGTGGGCGAGAACTTCCCCTTCCCACTTGCCTTATAAGCAGGTCTCCTGGCACAGACAGGTAAAGGTGCTGTGAGCTGTTGGGCTGGAAGAGCTCTCTAACTGGCACAGCAGGCGACATGTCTTATCTAAAGCTAGCTCTGGGTATTTTTTCTTTCATTTGTTTGATCTCCCCCCTCGTGTGTGAACCTGGAAGTTCAGCTCGGTACACAGCAGACTGGACCAGTCTGGATAGCAGACCCCTGCCCCCGTGGTACGACGACGCGAAGATCGGGATTCTCATCCACTGGGGGGTTTTCTCTGTCCCTGGTTTTGGAAGAGCGAGTGAGTGGTTGTGGGCCTGGTGGAAGATCAGGAAGGAGTTAGATATTATTGATTTCATGAGGAAGAACTACCCTCCTGGTTTCGATTACCCAGACTTTGGGCCTCAGTTTCGTGCAGAATTTTTCAACCCGAATGACTGGGCTGATATATTTGCAGCCTCAGGAGCCAGGTAAGATCACACTGTTTTGTTCTCAGCAGGGCAGAGCCACAACAATGTGCACAGACTTGTTGTATTGGATTATTGTTGCAGAAACTCACTTCCTTACATTAGCGATGTTAAAGAAGCACTATGTGTGGGTTTGTTTTTTAAGGTATGTGGTTCTCACAGCCAAACACCACGAAGGATACACAAACTGGCCCTCTCCCACCTCATGGAACTGGAACTCAATGGATGTCGGTCCTCACAGAGACCTGGTGGGAGAGCTGGCTGTAGCAATTCAGAAGAGGTGAGGACATCAGTAGAGAGACCCACCATCTCCATCACACCCTCGTTACATTTAATAATAATGATTATGACTGTGGTATAACCAAAATATGGGAAGTTTATCCAAAGCAAGAAACTATTATACTAGATGTATACTAGATTTATTTAACATTTTAAATGGTGATGGGCATGTCTATGAAAAATATATCTGAATCTTTAATGGTTACATTTGTCATACTCATTTTTTCCTTCATCAGGTCGCTACATTGGGGTCTCTACCATTCTTTCTATGAATGGTTTCATCCCCTTTACTTGGCAGACAAAGCCTCTGGGTACAAGACTCAGGACTTTGTTGCTCTCAAGGCTCTTCCTGAGCTTTACGACCTCGTGATGAAGTACAAACCAGAACTGATCTGGTCTGATGGGGACTGGGAAGCACCTGACACCTACTGGAACTCCACCCAGTTTTTAGCCTGGCTCTACAACGACAGCCCTGTAAAGGTAAAAGAGCTGCCACAACAGGTTTTTCAAGCATGATCAGTGTAAGAGTATGGGTAAAGCAGGTTGTTTTATTGAGTGATATCATTGTGTTATATCTTTGAACTCTCACTTGTAGGACTTTGATTAAAGTATTTCAGTAAATAGTGTTTCTGAAGATAAAAATGTGTTTCCTCAGGATGTGGTGGTCGTCAATGACAGGTGGGGTAAAGGCTGTTACTGCAAACATGGAGGCTACTTCAACTGTGCAGACAAGTACACTCCTAGTAAGCTTCCAGACCATAAATGGGAGAAATGTCAGACCATCGACACACACTCCTGGGGCTACAGGAGAAACATGAAGCTGAGTGAGCTCATGAGCCTGCCGTCCATCATAAAGGTGAAAGGTCAAAGTAAAAGTAAGATGCAGATTGTTGTGTGTGTTTACATTTTGGCCTGACGTGTAATTGTTTACATGGTTTTCTCCAGGACATGGTGTATGTGGTGGCACTGGGAGGTAACTACCTGCTGAACATTGGGCCAATGTCAGATGGTATGATTGCCCCGGTGTTTGAGGAGCGGCTGAGGGGACTTGGAGGTTGGTTGAAGGTCAATGGAGAGGCCATCTATGGTACCAAAGTCTGGAGGGCGCAGACGGAGAACGGCACTGTTAATGTCTGGTGAGACTGTGATTTTGATAAAAGCACTACAAAATCACTCATTTAAGTTTCAAAAACGTCTTGCTCATCCATAGATTGTTATCTGTGAAATATAACATAAGAGACTGAAGTGCTTTTTATCTCATGTTATGAGATAGATATGTACGGTTCTGTCATGTGCATATATAAATGGCTGTTGACACCATGATCTGCAAAGATATTATGAAGCAGAAGCATCTACAGAGAAAATTCAACAGGCCTTAGAATGCATCCCTGTGGATTACCAAATTTAAAATCATGTCAGCGACCAGGCTGACTAAAATGATCATCTGTCTGTTAAGATAATAACTAGGGACAGATAAATCAGGCAAAGCAAAACATTTCAAAGGACACATTTTTCAAGGCTTATGCTGTTGTTTTCTGTATTTAAACATGTCTCTATTTAAGTGGATAGAAAAGACTACATAAATGACATGAGCAAAACAGTCAATAAATCAAACCTTGTCGTCTGCTTACTTTTAATGCAACACAAGCTGTACATGTTTGAAAGGAGAGTGAAGTTTGAGCTTGACCCTTGCCTCTGTATGATCTGGTTAAAGGTACACTGCCAAAAACAGCACAGTTTATGCCATAATCCTTGGTTGGCCGTCCAAACCACAACTTACTTTTGCAACACCAAAGACATCCCAGGAAACCAAAGTAAGCAGCAAACCTCTGTGCCTAAAAGTTCCAGTTTCTATCATTAGTTTTCACTAAAATCTCTAAAACTTTTTCTACACCTACAGGTGACACTGCTGGACTATCCTCACACACCACTGAAGTGGGCACCACTGACTGAAACAGCAGGACTTACAGTCCTAATGCCTGAGAGGCCTGTTTCACCCGGAAATGCTTGGACTCTGAAACTGGAGGGAGTGGTTTAATGCATGAGAATTTTAACATACACACAAGAACAGGTGGATTTTAGGTAAAGAGACAAGTATGTCAAGCTTTATTTGTGGAGTGTGTGATGCTGAAATTTGTGTTAGAGACGGGATCTGGGTCTCAGGGTGAAAGAGCAACTGGATTCATTTGTTGATCAACTCTGAAGAGTCATGTGAAGAGGAACTATTTCTCAGTTGCATCAAATACGATTTGCACTAAACAGAAAATTCTCATTCTTATACATCATGGATAACAAAGCACCTCATGAACTCTTTGTTGGTCACTGTGTTTGCAGTGATTTAGTTTCCTGTGGTAACTTCTCCAAGTATAGAAATGATTGATGTTAGCAATGAAATGAAATTGGAAAAAAAAAAAACTTTTCAGGAATATGGTATAGTTATGTTGGTGAATTTTATGAAAATGTTTATTAATGTAAATGTTGGGGGCTGGGTATTTGAAGAGGAGAAATGTTTGCACTTTTTAGAAGTTTTTGAAGTAAACTTATATATATATATATATATATATATATGCTTTTACATTGGGCTTTTTCATGCTTTACTCGGCTACGAGAGGACAGTGGATAGATAAGGAAACGGGCCAAAGGCTGGATTTGAACCCAGGCCACCCATTCTAGGACAAACCTCACGGGGCACAACCTAGACCACTACACCATCTACACCTCATGTCTGTTAAATATTTTTTTTTTTATGTGTGAGCTTGTTTTCCTTCCCATTTTGTAAGCAGCTTCTTTAAAGACAATTAAACAAACTCAGGCACATTTGAATTGTTTTTTTTTTGTTTTTATCTATGACTCATTGTGTCTTGAATTCTCACAATGAACTTTTGCACAGTCTCCTGGCACCTCTTTTTCCACAAAAAACAGCATGCTTTGCACATTTTGACATTTTGTTGTGATGCTGCTTTTTTTGTTGATCACAATGCACCGATGTAAATGATACACTTTTCGAAACAAGCCTTTCCCAGGGGTGCAAGAACAACTTTATAAAAACATCACCGGGACCATGTTTTGAATTTGTTTCACAGGTTGTGTAGAGAGCCTTTTTGGTTAATTTTGGAGGCATAAGCAGGGGACACCTAGCATCATGTTTCCTGTGCAGCACATCAACAGAGCAGGTACCCTATTTTGTGTTGCATTTGTATTTTGTTCTCAGATTATTATATGAGGCCTATACCTATAATCAATAATCGAGGAAATACAGCAGAGAGAACATATTATAGAAAGACCACATAAAACTGGTTGAAGACATCACAAGAAGAAGTGGACAGAGCTTAACCAAACTGCTGAATAAAAACCTAGACCATATTTAACAGGGTAGAAATACACCACTTTTTAGAGGCCATGGTGTCATTTGAGAGTGGTCCTATGGGAGGAAACAGTTGAAGAGGCAAATGATGCAAGTGGTTGGGAACATCGCGGCTAAGAGAGTGAAGATCTAGACTCCAGCAGTAGGCTGGAGCAGCCCATATTTCTCTGAGCCATCTCAGGTAGCTGAGCTACTACCACAGAACTTTGTCTTAGAGGGAGGGCTTACACTGACTCAAGCTGAGTTGGAGGCTCTGGCTGAGTACGTTCAAAGTTGCTGAGACCTTCAGGGCCCATATGGGTGCAAAAAGGGTGAATCAGGTCCAAGTGCCCAGTGTGCATCAATGATTTAGATCCAAGAATTCTGCCCACTGCAGAGTGCAATGACGAGAACTTATTCCTCAATGGAGAGCAAAGACCCTATATTTTATCTATAAAATAGATAAAACATAAGCACAATGTATTTGCTTGCTAATACAAAAAAGAGATTAATAATATTTGAAAACAATTTGTAAATAAATAGCCTAATTATCTTTCTTATTTTACTCAAGTATGATGATCAAGGCTAAAGGTCATTTTGAAATAGGCCTTGCCCTCTGTCTTGTTCTGACCCCTTTGTACTCTCCCAGCTCTCAAAGGATTTAAATTCAACAATTTATTATTAATTATTTGCAGTGGTTCAGATTTCTTTCCTTTTTTTTTTTTTTAAAGAAATTGTGACTACTTGTCTCAAAATCCTTTTTCATAATAATAGACACCTGGATTTTTGATTCACTTTATTTTATTTTATTAATTTGATATATTCATGTATTTATTTATTTTGTATGGATGGAGTGGGAAGCTGTTTAAGGTCTACTAAGGTAAAATGCTGCAGTATATGATTAATCAAAAAAGAGAAGCGTCAGCTTATCAGAGACTGGAGGAGTCCCGCCAATACACTAGGTGGCGACATCCGTCACCATGAACAAAAAATAAGCAGACGAAGAAAACCGTGAAGCACGGGACGGCTCTTGATACTCATGATTGAAAGTCTTTCATCTGAGGAATTTACAGAGTGAATTTGGCTGTGATACAGCTTCAAGCAGGAGAATAATTTGATTTAATGGTCTCTGAAACACTTCACTCCACTTTCCTGCTCTACCGATATTTACTTTTAGCACACGACTTTGCACTCCCTCGTAGAGGTAAAGAGGAACTTTACTTGTTATTATGTTAGCAGTGTTATTCATCGTCGTTTCTGTCATTTCTCAAACGGGAGCTCGGTACTCCGCTGACTGGAAGAGTTTGGACTCACGGCCGCTGCCTTCATGGTATGACCAGGCTAGGGTTGGGATTTTTGTACACTGGGGTGTGTATTCTGTGCCTGGGTTTGGGAGCGAGTGGTTCTGGTGGCACTGGCAGGGGCAGCGACCCCCGGACCCCAGATATGTCGACTTTATGTCGAAGAATTACCCCCCGGGGTTCAGCTACCCGGAGTTTGCTCCACAGTTTCATGCTCAGTTCTTCAACCCGAAGGAGTGGGCTGACATTTTCAAGTCGTCTGGTGCAAAGTGAGTGTTTAATTCAGCCAACAGTTAACACAGATGAGCTACCTACTAATAAACGCAGTGACATGCTTAATCACAATTTCATTACAGATATGTCGTCCTGACTGCCAAACATCATGAGGGATTTACTAACTGGGGCTCATCAGACTCCTGGAATTGGAACTCAGTTGACACTGGTCCTCACAGGGACCTGGTGGGAGAGCTGGGGGAGGCAGTGCGTAACAGGTTAGCCATTAAATGCAATCATATGATGCATAAGTGTTCTATGATATCAATATAGAAAAAAAGTTAATGACTTTTCATGTTCATGTGACTTCTTAATACCTCTTTGGGTACTGCTTTCTGAAAAAAAGGGCTGTTCAGCAATACTGTGTTAGAAGAAGACAATGAGATATGTCTCATGGATACAGAAGGCCTAAAACACCAGAATATACACCATAAGCGGTCATATTTCATAATGTGTAAGCCCGCCTGTTCTTCTAAGATCAGAGCCGTGATCCATTGTCTACTGGGACATGTACCCAATTAAGTACTGAAGTAGCACAGTCAAGTACACCATCATTACCCTAATGTCAGTGCATCATTTCATCATTTGTGGTAAGAGGTATGATGAGCATCACAGAACAAGGTACAGTGGAAGTAGATGATGAATCAGCAAGAGGTTCTGACTTCTCCATAAGTCGTATGTTCTTGGGAAAGCAGCATTATGTACTCCAGTGAAATAAAGTATGCAAACTGGAATGCAGGCCTGGTTTGATCAATTGTGTGTTGTATTAACATTCCTTGACATGGTAAAGCATTTATAATTCTCACAGGCATGTTAAGAAATGACAGCGTATGACTCACATTTTATTAAACGTCGTGTTTGATACTGTTGACCAAATATGCTCTGAAACCATTGCTGGTGCAAACATTATGAAGTAGTATTTTGGTGATGTTGCTTCAGTCCATTTACAAAGTGTTACTCTCCTTAAAGGTCAATGCACTATGGGCTCTACAACTCCTTGTATGAGTGGTTCCACCCTCTGTATCTGAAGGACAAGAAAAATGGATTCAAAACCCAGGAGTTTGTGATGCACAAACTGCTACCAGAGCTTTATAACATGGTTGTCAGGTCTGTTGCACTTTTATTACCCCATCAGATGATTCCCCTAAAAGTTTTGAGTGCATGTCGCATAAGGGTGAGTATCAAGACAAACAAATCCATATAACTGTTTTTATGGTTCTGCAGGTACAAACCAGAACTGATCTGGTCTGATGGTGACTGGGAAGCACCTGACACTTACTGGAACTCCACTGTGTTTCTCGCCTGGCTGTACAATGACAGCCCTGTTAAAGTAAGTTTTGAAGCCAGTTAGGAAATAATGCAAATCAGACTTTACTTTGACCACCCATCAGAACAAAGGGTGGACCAGGTTAAGTAAATTAATGAATTAAAGCTGAGGCAAACTGGAGGGGAACAAAAGATAAAACTGACAAAAGAAATTATCTCATTTGAAAACTTAATTTCCTTAATAAGAAATATCAAATGAAATCCATAGACATTTTACTGTCCTCACTCTTTAAAACAGGACAAGAAGTGATTAAATGATCACACTAGAGATTGTTTAAATGCAAAGTACAACTGCTGCTTGAAGATGATTATCAGCTCCACTGAGGGAAGTTGGTTCTTTACATCTGTCAGATTTGTTTATAGCCTTTGAACCCAAAGGACCCGGGTCTTCTGGACATGGCCTTCAAATATTTTTTAAGGCTGAACAAAACCCCCAGTGTGAAGCTGCCTTTTGTTACAGTAATCCACTCAGATCAACCAGCCTTCTTGAGGATCTGGGGACAGCGTGAAATGTTCATATTTCAGAGCAAATTCAAGAGTTGGTTTTTGCTGCAGTCATTCTATAAAGCTGTTTCAGCATCTTTCCTTTGCCTTTTTTTTCTTGTCATGCTTGGTTTATGTAAAAGGTTTAATTATTGCATTTTACTTTTGACTTAAGCTTTTGATTTAGTTTAATTAACTTACATGATCATATACTTAACATTTTTGAGTCTGTGTACATTTCTGTAAAATACAGTTACATTGTCGTAGTCATTCTTCGGTCTCTTTTCTGTTTCCCCACAGTTCATTCAGGTGGCTTTTGATAGTGCTTCATCCTCCTCCTGGTTATTTTTTTTTTTATTTCTAATCAGTCCTGCTATTAACATGAAAACAGTTCCTTATAGATCATGAAAGTCATTAGTTTTGCATGTTTGTTTTAACTCGTCTGTCTGTTTTAGGATAGAGTTGTGACCAATGACAGATGGGGAGCTGGCTGTGCCTGTAAACATGGAGGTTACTATAACTGTGAGGACAAATTCACTCCTGGCCAGGTGCCTAAACACAAATGGGAGAAGTGCACCTCTGTGGACACACTTTCCTGGGGTTACCGCAAGAACATGAAGCTGAGTGAACTGATGGACCTGCCCAGTATTGTTAAGGTAAAGACATTAAAGTATTATTATATAATTCATAAACACATCTGTGATTCTGCAAAGGCTTTCCTGCGTGTGTATAACTCTTACTTATAATTTATGTTTTCTTTTTTTGTAAACAGTTGTGTGCTACTTGTGACTGTGCTAATCTCTCAGCTTCAATCTGTCAGTAGAAAGATTTATAATTCATTACATTTTCTCCTCCAGGATCTAGCCCGGACTGTTTCCTATGGAGGTAACTACCTCCTGAACGTGGGTCCCACACCTGATGGGATGATCCCTGCTGTGTTTGAGGAGCGGCTAAGGGGGCTCGGGGCATGGCTTAAGGTCAATGGCGAGGCAATTTATGCCTCCAAACCTTGGAGGATGCAGAATGAGAACACCACTGTAACAATCTGGTAAGAAGCAGAGTTTGAATAAATTATACACAGCAGTGTGTGATGAGATGGAGAACAGTATGGGATAGTGCTTTCATATTCACTTTGAACTTCGCTTTTCAACTGATGGTGTAGAGCTGGGATTGCTAGAGTTAGCTCATGCTAAGCTTATGATAATACTCATGTGGTCCATCAGGGATTTTCACGAGATCAAATTAGATAATTTATTGGTAAACCCAGTCATTTGACAGACTGCATGACATGTAGAGATTATGATGTGTGAAGTGTCCCTGGTTGTGTTTACATGTTGTGTATTTTAACCTCCCAGGTCTCTCATGTCCTCAGATTAAGTTCATTGACTCAGCTGTCTTCTCTGTTTTTGCAGGTATACATCTAAAGGAAACTCACTTTATGCCATCATGACCAGCAAACCTCCAAAGTCCTCAGTGCAACTATTTTTACCAGTAACGTCAGCAACCACAACGGTAATTACACTGAGATGGTTTTCTTTGTTGATTTTACTCAACATTAGAGCTTTTATAAAAAAGTAACTATGTTTATTTGCAGAATTTCCTTAGGGGAGTTGGAGTGCTTTCTTTCAACAACATGATGTCCTCAAACAAGATTTATTCTTAAGATCTATTTTAAATCATTTGATTTTTGTCTCTTTTCCAGGTGACCTTGTTGGGGAATCCAAAGCCCTTACCCTGGTCTCCAATCAGCCCAAACGCTGGTTTAACCGTCCTTCTGCCTGAACTGCCTGACTCCCCTGGTCAAGCTTGGACTCTCAAACTGGACAACATCCAATGAGCCTTAAACTCTGTAAAGTTCAACTTTTACTGTTTATTTAGAATGTGTTCAACACAGGATTTTTTCCTGGATCCTTTTTTTTAAAAATTTAAGGCTTTAGTGAGATGAATGCACTTCAATTGAAGGGCGTTTAATGAATAAGCACTTTTTACTGAAATGAAAGAATCGAAAGGCTTTTCAATGATTCATTTTTAGTTGTGATGACTGAGGGTTCAGCATTTCACTGACTCATAATTGTGTTTCAATGTTTTTACATAGATGATTAAATTTCAATGTGTTTTGTTTGAAATGAGAAATTAACATACAAAGCACCATTTATTTTTTTACTGAATGCTTTTTGAATGATTAAATAAAAGATGATTTACTTCAACAGATAACTTCAGCTATTTTTTACAGTGTATTATTAATCTTGGAAACTTTGACTTTTTGAGGTTTTCAGAAACTCGTCACCGTCCTTGGCATTTTATTACTCATTCACTTCCTTTACTTACAGATGTCAGCTTCTTTATTTATGACCTTTAGCTGTAACCTGCCTTTTAAACCCTGAGGCTGCTGCATGCTTTCAAATCTCAGCAGGACACCTGATTTTCAGTCATAGCTCTCAGTAAAAGTGAGTACATTTCTTTCCCGCAGTTACCCTGTATGGATAAAATACTCTCTCAGTGTTATCCAGAGTTTAGGCGTGACTAGTTTGATGAGGACACTCGTTGGAGTTGTGCTTTTGACTCAGACTGCCTCTGCAAAACTATTCCCAGTCCTCTCTTTCAGCCTGCTGTGGATTTGCATTGCAAATTCATCTCGGCAGAGGGAAAATGGAAATTCTCTTTGGAGAATCTGTCTCTGTGACCTCTGCTTTGCATTTTTGATGAATGCTGCACAGGTGGGAAGTTGTGCACTGCACTGCAGAGTTGTTTATTGTTGGATTCTGTCCTGAATAATTTCATCAGGGGGATGAGAGTGACGCTAACTTAGGAGAAACTTTAAAACTTTCATTTATGTACAAGAGCACCCTTTGGCCACAGATCCCTAAAAGCATATGAAAGGCCTTCTCTGTCACCATATTTTGGTTTGTTCCCTCTGGACTCCAGTAGAAAATGTCAGGGCAGCATGGCAGAATAGATCATAGAGGAGCAGTTTCTTTGTGAGGTTTGAGAAGCTTATTTTAGTAGTTAAAAACAAATCTGGGCTGCACTTTGGTACTGTTGCCTCTCAGCATGAAAGTTCCTGATCCCAGCTCCTGACTGAGTAGTAGCCTTTCAGTGTGGAGTCTCTATGTTCCCTCTGTGCATGTGTGTGTTCTCTTGGAGAACCCAACAGTCCATGAAGATTAGAATTTTAGCCGAAACAATAAAACATATTTAACTCAACCTGCACAGACACTTAAAAGTATTATTTTAACTTGCTTGTTTTCTGTTAGTAGTGGGATTACCAACATTACAGCAATGTTTAGCTAACATAAAGCTACAAACAGTCATGGGTTTGCTTAGCTTAGCTTGAAGACTACAAACAAATGGAAAATCTAGCATTGCTCCAACAAAAATCCCAAAACATCATATCTCCTTTATACCCTCTAAATCCATACAAACCCTGTAGAGTTATAAACTTCCATTGTACAGTATAGCGGTCATGTGTGTGGTGATCACACTGGTTTCTGAATCACACACAGTCCCTTCCCAGAAGCCGCACTGGTTCCCAGGAGACTGGAAACAGCAGAAAAAGTTGGGCAGAGAAATAACTGGCTTCAGAGTGGTGGATTTTCAACAGAATCTATGAAAGTTTAGCAAAGACTGAAACCAAAACTTACAGATTTGGTGTTTTTTTTTTTTTCCAAATTTATTAGTTAATTTTTTTATTTCACATGGGAAGCTCTAAGACAGATTTTAAAGAATTTATGTCCAAAATTGTTCAAAACTATAAATGTGATTTTTTTTTCAATTTTTATTTTTATGCCTTTAGAAGATTTTAGGAACTCCATTCAGACTGACCTTCAGGTTGTCATTTTTGGTCCTTGCAAACATCCACTCGAGTCAGAAAATAAGCACAAAAGAAAGACAAAGGAGACACAGCACCCCTTGTTTAACTCGCTAAAATAGCTTTATAATAATAATATTAATAGTAATAATATTAGCCATTAGAAAATGTTTTGACAACGTTGACAGTGTTACATTCTGTGTTGGGGTAAACCACGTCACAGTGTGCCATCTCTCTGGGCTTCAGCTTTATCAGACGTGCTCCTTTGACACATCTAGATCCAGAAAACATACAGGATCAATAAATAAACTCGTATGTACAGAATGAGAAGCACAACACAACAAACAGAATCATGATTTACACTTCACTGTGCAACACCCTCCCCTTCAGTCATGCATCTTGTGTATCCACTGGTGGCAATATGAAAACAAAGGTCACATCTTATGGCGTTGCTATTGCTATTTGCTCCAGTCAGTTCTTCTTAAAGGAGAAAAACAAAAGCATTTCATGTTTGTATGTACAGTATGCTGTCTTGGCACTGAATCGAATGTATAAAACAAGAGAACTCAAGAATAAAGCTGAGCTTAAAGACAGAAAAGCTCGCTGTATCAAACCCGTCTGATTCAAATTCATGGTGTCCAGTGAGGAAGAGATGGAAGAGAAAGAGGTGGAGACAGAGAGGTGGGATGAGGGGCTAATAGGTTTTGCTACATTATAGAGTAGAATAAGGAGAGAGTAGAGTTTGTATCAGTTTGATGTCCATGTAGTCTTCCTCCTCTGGCAGAACTGAGAGTTCAGAGTGGAATAAATGCAATGATGGTCTTCTGTTTGGATCTTCCATTCAGTACTTCTGATCGATGCTTTCCTCTTAAGATGATCTCCCACTCCTCTTTGTGAGTGTCCAACATTGATCCCAGAGAAAAATGTCCTCCCAGAGTAATTGTCAGCTTGCTTGTCTTCTACTCCATCTCTTTAGCAGCAGCGATTTAAGACTTGTCATCATTGATTTAACTCTTTTTTTTTTCCTTCTTGTACACACAACTCACCCTTGGATACAGAACAATGTTAACCCATAGCTATTACTGACAACACCGTTTCTAATAATGAGAGTGATGGTAATAATTAATCTTTCAATGACAGTTAATCATACTACTAATAATCATATTGTAGTAAGAATATATGTAATATTGAGAAGAGCAATGTCCACTGGCAACAGGTATTTACATGTTTGTAAACTCGAGAGTGGCAGGGTATTGTTTTTCTTAATTACACAGTAATTGCTCAGTCGTCACTGACCCACATGGTTATCTGTGTGTGTACTGTAAAGCATCATTATATATTCTGTAAATACACACACTCACACATGCACACACATACATGGGTCATTTTCTGAGGTCTGAGCTGCTCTTGAAGCAGGTGGGAGGAAAACCTTAAAGGAAACCCTTTTCAGCAATATTCAGTCTTTAATAATGACAGTTTGATCTTGTTTTTGTGGTGGGCCTTGTCGTTTCTGACTGCCTGTCCCACAGATCTGATTTACTCCAAATGTTACCATATTCTAAAAAATCATACGTTTGATCCCATTTCTTTCTATCAATTACAATTCTGTGATTATTATTGGTATAACTCATCGCTTTCTGCATCTGATTTTTTTAGTCCTCACAGGATTTCATTTTCCTGCTTCAGCAGGAAGTGCAGTCAAGCTGTAGCCTCTGATGTTAAAAATAAAGCCTATGGTGGAGTGCTAAAACTCAACAGTAACTGAGTTAACTCAAGTGTCCACTTGAGGCAGGTCTCAGAGTAAAGCCTGATTTATCCTTGGTGCATCCACGAGGTCCGTGGGGTTTCGTGCAGACAAATGATGTCATTTTAATAGTCTCACCCCCCTCGTGCGGTCCTTCTCACAGAGAAAATTTCTGCGTCGCACACTTTTGAAAATTTCTAACTTCCGCACGTACTTTGGACATGAGCAGGGGCTGCATGTGTCCAATTTATAATAAATGCTGGCATTTACATGATTCACCACACAGAGATCCCCGTGATAACTACGAGATTAACAATTCCTGGTGCGAAATTGTGGCCAAACATGGCAGAGAAGAATTTGTGAAAAAGTGTTGTAAACTTTGTGAGAAACCTCTTCTCTAGTTTAGTGCTGTAATAGATAGGTGTTTGCAAAAAACATAAAACCCACACGCGTTCTCTCATGCGGATCTCGTGTGTCTGTTTGTGCGGAAAGCAAAATCAGCTCTTAAGAAGACCCAGAAAACACCAGAGACTGTGGATAAAGTCTAAGTAACATCATCCATTGGTTTCTGAAATTGAGTTTTGAAGCCTATTGACAATGAGAGTTAGCAGGTTGGAAATCCTTACTGCCTAAATTCTCCAAAACTTATGACGAATCATCATTTAAAAAACAAAAACAAACAAACAAAAAAAAAAAATTAAATCACAATATAGTGCACCTGGTTAGACAAAGATTTCCCCAGGACATAATAATTTTTGGAACCAGTCTGTACACATTTTTATTCTTACTGTGAAGGTGAGCTTTTTTGAATTGGAAAGTGGCTTCTGAGGCTTCAGCCAACCTCAAGTGGATATTTGAGGAACGACAGTTTTTATTGTTTCCAAATTGACTTGCTACAAAAATGTAGCAAATTTTTCAATTTGTAGTCAGCATTTATGTCTTTTTTTTCCCAAACTTGTTTGTGTTTTAAAGATGTTAACATTTTTCCTTTTATTTAGGCAAAAAAAGGCCTGACTGAATGATGTTAGCTGTTAGCCAGGAGGCTAAAGGCTTGTCTCACCTCAGCTTTTAGCTAGTTTGACCAAAATTTAATGAACGGGTGAGGTAATGTTGTTGTTTTTTTAATTAAAATTATAATTATTGTAAAAGATAACATCTCTACTCTTTATGTGAAGTGTCAACTTTTGTAGTAATCTGAAGATGTACCTAAAATGTACATACATGCGTAAAATATTGATTTATTTTAACTATAGGATTTCAACAATGTGTCAAAATTAACATCTAATACAAAAGATTGAAACTGGAAACACCACACATTTATGTCTACTTGCTTTGTCAAACTTGACTGTTATGTTTCCTAATCTCTTGTTGCCATGAGTCTTGCCTTGTCATGAGTTACATTAAGCCAACGCCAACCCGACACCTTCTTTTGTTGCTAGGCAGTTACGAGAACTCATAACTGCTGGATCAAAGGAACATGTCGTTAAGTGCTGATGGACTGATGGTTTGAAGAAAACATGGTTATTCCTGGAATTTTGACAAGAATAACCACGTTTGAAACAGCTCAGGGACAAACAGGACACAACATATCTGATGGCTAATGGCTAAAGTCACTGAACCACAGCTAAGTAGCTCTTATGTTTCACCCACTGAGGTTTAACTCCACCAGAACCTTTCTCAAGAGCAGCTCTGTCTCTCAGAAATGTCTGTTTAACTAACACTCAAACCTGCTGCTACAGCATCGATTCCACTCCACATTGTTGCAGATGCAAAATTTACAACTCACACATATTGGCTACAATTGAACTCTGTCACCACTCTTCCTGCTAACTTTTGTTCTCAGAAAATGGCTACCAGAGAATCTGAAATCAAATGATTTCCACTTTCATTCAGAGCATATGAACAACATTCCTGCAGTTCCAGTCCTGTGTTTTCAGGATCTGTCGCTTCAGTAGAGTAATAGAATCCCCTGAGGACAGAGGCCTGGGTCAGGGTTGGAGACACTGCTGCTAGAAACTGAGGTACTCGGAGTTGACTTGTCCATCTGGCTGTCCACGAAGGGTTTTTGCACTTCTAGAAAGAGGTGGAAGAATTTGTAAAGCAGTCTATCTTAAATGGTGGTGGGTGCTCAGATGTTTGTACAACTTTACAGCCAGGTGCAATATCAAGCTGAGGCTCCAGTATTTAGACTGTGAGGAAAAATACAAATGGATGGGTAAAATTCAGAACAAAGAGTATGAGTGTCCTTAGACCAAAAGTGTGTTTGCAATGGACCTGTTTCAAGGCAAGGTGGCTGGCTAACACCTCAACTTGTGATTAAAAGTATAGAGGAGACAGTCTGAAGAAGAAGAAGTTGCTACGGTACATCAAGGTCCAACAAAGCCTTTGAGTCCTGGAGTCCCTCAAGGCCGATTTGTAATGGAAAGAGCTTTCCATCCCTCTGTGTAGATTTGAGGATTGTGAGGGTGGAGTTCGAGAGGCCTTCACAGTGGAGTAACAGTATAAAAGCAGGTCTTTGTGCTTTGTTTGATGAGGGCTGTGTCAAGAACTGTAGAGATGTGTTCAAGTTGGAGAAGGATGAGGGAATAAAAGGCTGCTCTGCAACCTGCACTCCTACAAATGATTAAAACATGACGTCCGATTCTCAGCCCTTTGTTATCATTGTCAGGGCAGCTTGTTAAACACAGAGGTGGCGAAATTGATCCGTAGAGTTTCACATATGAACATCGAATGCTGTTTCAAGGTTGCCAGTATCATTGTCCTCAAAGGGTTGAATCATTGTACAAAGAAGTGACTCGCTGAAATAACTGCACTGTAAAATGGTCAAATTTTTCAATCACAAAAAGTTTCGTAAGCTACAAAATTTGCCTTTCTTTTCAGTCAAAAATGAGATTGCACAATTTTTTTAAAGGAGTTTGACATAAAACATGCAGTATTAACACCAACAAATTCGTCCAGTCAAATGTGTGTATTGCAAGTGTGAATGAGGGAGAAAAAGAGTGGCATGTTATTACAATAAAAACATTTTTTTTTTCTAACAATATTCTCTGCAGATTTTATACTTCTCTATTTACATATCTCTATATTTATACATATACTGTAAACTGTGTTCAAAGGAAACCTCCACATATAGCTGGTTAGGCACATGTAGTTGGTTCTAAAGAGGAAATACAGGTTCAGGGGTACAGGAGTATATGTTAGAACCACACACAGATATACAGTAGGCCTAAGGAGGATCATACTCAGCAATCATCACTCCTGCCAGTTATTTACCCTGTGAACCCGACCCAGCACTCACAAACTAAAGATAATTATTTTTTCACATGTACTGAGTCTGGATATGCCACACAGCTGTGTATCACACAATGCTAGAATCTATAGTAATAATACTGTAGTATTTCACATTTGATATATGCTTTTTTGTACATAAACTGTACTCAATAGTCTCTACTAATCTAGAAATGTAGATTATATTATAAAATATACATCTCCCATTAAAATATCCCATTTTGCCAACACGCTGTCCAAATGTAAGAAAAGAAAAACAGGTCATGCTAGAAGATTCTCATATTTTTGTCTTTAAAATGGCTGATTTGGACTTTTTAGTATTCATTGGCTTTCATTGCTCATCACACAGCACTTAATATTCACTTTGCACACGCATACACGCCTATATGCACCATTCATACAAAACACTTCTATTAGAAATATCTGCTCTGACATAAATGTGGAAATGAGATCCCTTCAAAGCATTTAAAATCATGCTACACTTCAGTGGAGGATGATTTCAAGAAATAAATAAAGAAGGGGATGGAAACATGGAGCAGCAAACAAACAGTATAATTCCATTCACAACAAGTGTTACTTAATCTCAGTTTAATTAGCAAACTCTATCAAGTTCCTTCTTTTCTATAATTTCACACCTGATGGTTTCCTCTCGTTGATGACTCTTTGGAAGGAGTTTCAGGGGAGCTACATTGATGATTCTTTTTTGTTTTCTCTGTCAGCGATGTGTGAAATTGAGAGGATTCTACTGGAGTCAGGGGAGTGGATTCTGTAGTGGAGTCACTTTGCTTTAGTGATCCACTGCTTGGATGTCCAATCTGACTAAAGGATAAAAAAAAGAAAGAAAAGTTCTCTTCTGTCATGGCTGTTTCATCAGGGTTTCTGTTATTTCCTGACTATGGTGGACAAACCTCTCGATAGACCTCTCATGTTGGTTTGGGTCCATTTCTGACCACTAGGTGGTGCTATAGTCTCACAGTGAAATCCAGGCCTTCTCAGCACAGTCCTGGAAAGCTATCTGATTATATTCCCCTAAAAATACCCAGCATCCCCACTTGAAACTTCAAAGAGAGACTACATAGAAAAGCTAACTCTGTTACTTTTTTTGTTGGTGACGCTCTCTTGCTGTCAAGGCTGTGATGCTACTCCAAAAAAAGCTTCTTTTGGCAAACATGAGTGTGCACACTATGTACAAAAAGCACTTGCACATTCAAACAGCCTCACTGTTGAATTCCAAGGGTACTCGATGGATAGACAGGATGTGAAAGATTGAGGAGAGAGGCAGAAAATTGTTTGATAACTCTTGGACTGGGTGGACAGATGGCACCTGGGTGAAGGGGGCCAGCTGTAGTGAATGACTATGCTCAGAGGATGTTCTTTGGGGAGTGTCAGCCATCTGACTTTAAGAGCATTTAAACTTATGGTGACTAATGACTCCATGTTAAATCACCCATACTGCAAGAGTCATCACAGGATGTAAGTATATATCTTAGATGATTCAGCGCTCAGAGATGGCATCAGGGGATCCAGAGTGAATTTCTGTCATCTCCTCACATGGAAGTTTTGTGCCCGTTAAGCCCTTTATTTTCAGTGATGGAGAAGTGCTAGGTTTACACGCACAGGCATGCTACTACTGCGTGAACATCCACTCACTACTGGTATAAAAGTGGACTGTTTCTTGTTGTAGTCAGTCGTAGAGAAATCCAGAGAATTAAAAAAGTCTACAGCTCATATCTGCTAGCTACCATTTCAGGTCTAGGCCTCTGTGTCAGTAAAATATCCAAATTTCAAGACACTAAAATGGCTGTCATTGCTTGTTAAATGAGCAAGAGAAGTGACTATGTTTTTATGTGAAGAACTATTGAAAGGAGGGGAGCAGATAAACAGCGATAACCCACAGAAGATCCAAAGCTGGGCTCAGAGAAGGACTGAGATTGGTGCCCTGGTCTGCTTGGCAGGGTGAGTGTAAATGAGGAGGTGGATGGGAGACCCACCAGTGTTCAGAGTCGAGTCTGGGCTTCGGGGATGTAGATCTCAATGCTGTCGGCACTTTCTGTGGCCGAGTTCTGCCTGAAAGAAGCAGTGCGCTTTGTCTGCAGCAGCCTCCGCCTCGCTTCTGTTCTCTGACGGTCCCCGAGGTCCAGTGACTTCTCCCTCATGGGGAGGGTGTGTCCACCGATGCGAGGCACCACCAGCCCGCCTGACCCACCTCCAGCACCCCCATCCACGCTGCTATCAGCCCTCAGGCTGCCACTCACCCCGCCTGCTGGCTTCTTTGGTAAGGGAGGAGGAAGCTTCTTATCCTCCTGGCCCAGCAAGGTGAGATAAGATGAAAACGGACCGTGGATTTGTTGTGTTACAAGGTGGAGAAAAAATGGTTTGGGATGGTTGTAGGGGAACCCATGCAAGAAAACCACGGAGGTGTTGGTGAGGCAAAAAAGAAAGACAAACCAAATAGCAGGAAACCAACAAAACAGTAAAATAAAGTAAGGAAGGATTATGGATTGAGAAGAAAATTAGATCATGCATTGGCATCAGGTGATGTGAAAGAAAATGAAATGAGAAAAGAAGAGCCACAAGAGGGTAATGCACAAAGACGAGAAGAAAAGAGAAACAGTTGTTAGCTTGTTATCAAGAATAATGTAGTTAATCAGTGAGTAGACATTAAATCACAGAGATGTTCTGTCTTCTGTGTCCAGCTGCATTTCATGCAAAAATGGCGACATGCTTGTAGATTTTTATCATCTTAAGACTCCAGCAGCCTGTTCTCAGCTCGGTTCCACTTGCCGTTCTGTATTCTCACAGCCTGAAAAGGCTCGGAGGGCATGACCATCTGCGCTACTCTTCTGCACACTGCCAGCTTAGCTCTGGGGCAGTGCTGTGGGGAAACCAGGGCTGTTCGGATCCCGGGGCATCTCACCTTCTTTTCAGGTGGAAGCCTCCAATTAGAGTCCTTAAGCCTCTGGAGGTCCTGAAACTTGACCCTGACTTCCTCTATGTTGAGCTGGAGAAGGTCCCAGAAGCCTGCAAGGTCCTGAGAGGTGGGCTGGGGGTACGCTGAAGGGTCCTGGGCAGGCAGGGAGATGGGTCACGAATGTGATCACAGAGGAAATCATATATAAGCAAGTTTAAAATAGAAAAAGACAACTCATTAACACTGGAATGATTTCTGGAGCAGGATTTTTGCAGCCAAGCTAACTTTGCCTTTAGCGACACTGAATCTCAGCAAAGTCATGCACCGTATGTAATGTGTGCTGTCATGATTTTTCACGCATTGCACAAACTCACCACACTTTGTTGGCAGAGGCGGAAGAACTGCTGGACTTTCTGAGACATGAGCATCTGGGCACTGCCAACTGCATTTCGAATCAGCTCCAGGACTAGGGAGTAAAGAGCACATAAGTACTTTCAGAAATCAAAGAATTACTCATCATTTAACATCATCTCTGCTCCTCTTCATGAACTCACCCTCTTCTGGCAATTCGTTCTCCTCTGCCTCCCTCTCCATGTTTTGACACCATCCCTCCATCCTCTCCACCTCGGTGTGCAGGAGACGTAGGAAGAACTCTCCGTCTCTCATGCAGGGGGAGGCTCGGCCTGAGTCGGGCAGGCTCCGCGGGCCCTCCAGAGATGGTGTCCCTGCCCAGGATCGCTCGGAGGTGATGGGGAGGGGGGAGTGGGAACGCTGAGGCAAGAGTGGATGCTGGTGGGGCCGTGGGTCTGTTTGGATGGACTCAGTAGTGTAGCCACTCTGGATGAAGTCCTGCAACAAACAAAGAGGACTGCTGGACACAGAGGGTTGGGCTAAAACACAAGTTTGGCCAAAATTTTGGCAATAACTCTTCCTACACAGGAACTTGGACGAAAAAATTGAATCTAGTCCTTTTTATGTTTACTCTTAATTATGTCTAAAGAGACTCTGCCACAGATAGAATTTTTGGTTCCCAAAATTTCCCAAACAAAATTTGGTATAAATGGTGCAAAACGAATGGAGTTACAGCAGTTTTGGTCTTACAAATGGTTTTTCAATTTTTCTGATTTCCAGAGACTTACTTTCATGTCACCTATTGCCTCTCTTAGGCTAGTTTCAATACATCTTTAAGACACAGTCTATCCACTTTGTCCAGTCATGAAAAGTCTGACATAGATCTGTAACTTCTAGAGAGAGGCTGGGTGCTGAAATATGTGACATCTAGTGTTAGAGTTATACTAAAAGAAGGGACAAGATGACATTTTGACGAAGATGACAGCTCTTACCCTCTGTTTTCAGGCTTAATGCTAAGCTATTGTTGTCCCTCCTTGCATCAGATCTATATTTAACAGTTTTGAAGATGGTGTTATTATTAATTTCTCATTCCTTCCTTTATAAGTACCTCGCTGTGTTTCTGACACCATTGCTGTATTCATGGGGTAATATCGTATCACATGCTGAGGAGTGAAACCGTATGTCACACATTTTAGCCATAAGTAAACACTGTTTAAACAGCTGGTTCAGCAACTTGGTCAGCAATGTGTCAGCAAGCGCAACAAAGCTGAAAAACCAGAAGCCAGCAAACAAGAATGTAGAAAAAACACAGAGATAGAAAAATTCATAGGAGTGGAACAGAAAACATTCCACACCGCTGACTGATGTCAGCGATGCACACAGCAGCCTGATGAGAACACTGTGTTAATGTGGCTGACAGGAGAAAACCTCTCAAGCACAAGTGTTTGTGGCTTGCACAAATACAACCTGTTGTCAATAACTCAGAACTCAGACCTACGTACCTCCCTGTATGCCCACTGTCCCTGTGTGTGGACGGTGCGGTGACACTCCGTGTACTGGCTAGCTGACTCCGGCTCTGACGAGTGCCTTTGGAAGGAACAGCCAAACTGCAGACTCTTGTCCTGCGTTGGCACGGCGATGCTGAGCCCTGGGAAGCCCTCGGGGTCCAGGTCCGCCTGCACACTCGCCGTCACGCTGTTGGAGCGCTTGAAACGAGCCCGCCTGCAACACAGAAGAGTCACAGCAGGCCCTGAGCGATCCAGTCACACAGAGTATCACATTTTATCTTCTTGTTATTACACATTCCTATCAGAGCAGGGATATTCATGCTGTCACTGCAGTCACTACGACTCACGCGGTTGTGATAAGCCCTGCTAAGTCCTCTGGCATATGACGCACCAGTGTGTGCAAATGTCATGTCAACGGACCCAGTGATGAGTGTTTACTCTCTAACAAGTTAGTCCCGCACTTCCCACACATCTGTCTGTCAAAGGGTGAGGTGTGACTCAGATTTCCGTTATTGCCCTCCTGTTTTCTCCACAGACGTCAAACTGTCATCCCTGATGACTTGAGGAGATTGGGGACATGACAAAGTCATGTGGAGAGCATGATTTGCAGTAGTCATGGTTACAGTCGAAAAACAGACATTCTCAGATCAAACTATTACCCGGCTCATGCTGTGATGTCTGATGAAATGTTAAATGAATTAATAGGATCTTGCCTCAAAATCAACCATAGGTGGCTGCGCTGCTGGAAGCCTGGGAGAAAAAGGCTTTTAAAAATTATCTATTAAAATTATTCGCATAAATTACAGAGAAAAGCCCAAGGTCCTGATAAAGCTACATGTTTTTGAGTGAAGATAAATCAGCAAATAAACAGACATCTTTTTTTTTCTCTACCTAATTAAGTCAAGTTAAATGTCAGACAAAGTAAACACATTTGAAGTTGGGAAGACATTTTGAGGACAAACTTGTCCCATGGCATAATTCGAACGTTTTTATTACCTTTTGTCGTCTTCCACTTGGACTCCTATAGAGTGAACCTCTGTGAGAGCTTTACCCTCTGTGTCTGAGTCTGACAGAGTCTCTGAGCTGTCCACCTGAGCAGAAAAACACACAAAGCTCTTTAAATATAAATATAAGGGAATTGAAGATAAACATTGTGATACAACAGCTCGAAACATCCGTTTGTGATTAGCTATACTATATAATCTGGTGCCAAGACTCATCTAACATAGCTATTTTCATTTGGACGTTCACTCCTAGTCACACCTCTAAAGCAAATCACTGAATTAAATTAAACTTTCCTCGACTAACTGAGATAACTGCTCTGATTTTGATGGCGTTGAACATCTGTTCGGACCTGCACAGCGATGGATGGCCTCCACTTCCTGCGTCCATTGTCTTGCCCACCAGCTTTACTCAGCACTAAACTGTTTTGAGGCAGAGAGGTGGACTTCCCCAGGCTACCTCCTGCCCTGCTGTCCCTCTCCCTGGCTGGCCTGGGTGGTCCCTCCAGCAGGCTGTCAGCAGAGCTGCTGTGTTTGGCTCTCACACCGACCCCTGGTCCTCCTCCATAGGGAACTAGCTCCCTTGAGCCCCTAACCCCATCGAGGCTCTCTGCTGAGTTACTGTGCTGTCGGGAGCGTCCGGGGCCCATAGAGCTGTAGTATCCTCCTCTGGAGGAGCGACCTGAGGGGCCATCGGAGCTGCCCAGGTCCACTGAGTTGCTGTGCTGCTTAGGGCGCCCTGGGCCTGAACTTGGGACCAACTGCCCGCTGCTCTGGAAGTAGGCATCCTGCGTGGACTCGGTGCTGCTCTGGGCTCGCACCGACAGTGAAGACTTGGACATGCGAGGTGGGAGTGGGGGAGGAGCACCTTTACGATAAGGAAAGACTGAAGTGTCAGAAGAGCAGGAGAAAGGAAGACAGAGGCATAGTGGGCTGTTAAGAGCAACATGGGAACTTTATGGAAAGGGAGCAGGGGGAGAGGATACTTACAAAAGGGACAGACTAGGAAGAGAAAGCAGAGGAAACAAGTGAAAAGAGGGAAATTTGTTGATAGAAAGGGAGGCGAACCAATACAGAGAGAAAGAAAAAAAAATCATTAAAATATAATGAAACCAAAGATTAAACAGACATACTTTGAAATGATGCACAAAAGACGTTCTTACTTTCAACAAACAAAAGAGAAACAGTTTTTTTGCTGCGTATCTCACTGGAGTCCTGGGAGTGTAATGATGGTGAACACAGACGTGAAAGCGCAAAAACAAACCCTTTTCCCTTGAGCAGACTTCACTCTGCTCTTTAAAAAGATAAAGTAATTTCTGGAGAGAATTATTTAAATGGGAAGCACAGATCCTGTCTCCTCATTATCCCCCTGAGCTAGATTCAAACATGTATGCACTCACATATAAGCACAGTTTAATTTAAGGGAGGATGAATTCAACTTAAATGCATTTCTTTCCAAGTATCTTCACCACCAGCTAGCTGGCTTGTCACATTTTATAAAGATACTTCCATGAAGCTTAATATTTGAGATTGAGCGTATGCAGGTGACAGTGTGCTGTGCAGAGGGACAGCATATGTATCATAAAGAGGTTTTATTAAACAACAGGGGGATTTTGAGTCCAGCACAGAAATGGCTCTGCAGTCACATACACACACACACACACATTACTGCTGATGTATGATACATGATGCTTGAGCAGGAGTACAATGATAAAACAAAGACCAGGGAAAACTAAATACACTAAAAAGTTTCACATCAACAATGAATCAGAGAGAATGGGTGAAAATTCAACATCATTTGAGAAAGACAAATCGTCAACAGATAGACGCAGTGACAGGAGCAGCTGGAGACACTGAGCTCTCCTCATAATCACGAGCACTCTGCACCTAATGCTGAGCCTCTGAAAGCAGCCATCACACAGGGGAGGATGATGGGAGAGATGAGATACAGAGAGGAGACAGGGAACAAAGAGCATCCACAATAACACACACAGACACACAAACACACAATTCCATGCTCAAAGCATGCACACACAAACAGAGACATACAGCTCCAGAGGAGCAGAGGGCTAGGTGGAAAAAAAAAATCACATCATAACAATTGCAGGAAAAAGAGAAGAAAAAAGGTTAAAAATGAAAAATGGATGTACTTGTTGTATGCAGCTTTGACACCACAGCATTGACGAATGTGTGTGTGTAAGTTGTTAATCAGGATTTTGTTGCGGTAAGCAGACAAAAGCTGTCATAAAACTCTGTCTCCCAGCAGTAGTCCTGCTGCGTCTCCCACCAGGCTGCCACCACAAATGAGAAAACCACACACACTTTCTCTCCCCCTCTCTCTCTCATACACACACATTACAGGTTAATAGGTGCAACCTAACCACAAATACTCACCGGCCCCGCTCTTGATGCTTCCCTGGGGGCCTGACATGGAGAACACAGAGAGGCAGTCATCGTCCTGGGAGCAGCCGGCCTGGATGGCGCGGACGTAGCTGTGGCTGCGAGTGCGAAACACGCCTGGAAGATCCAAAGCCTCCACAGCTTGAGACTCCACCTCCCCAAACATGGTCTCACAGACCGCCTCGAACTGACGGTTCAGTGTGTCGCCCAGCTGCAGGAGGACAGGGAAGATTACAGAGGGACACGATGCTGCGGAAATACATAACTAACACCACTAAAGTCACATCTTATTACCTGTGAGCTGGTCAGAGAGCGGGTGTAGCTACGGGAGCGGGTGTGGGTTTTGGGTGTAGTGCGGCTGTTGGAGTAGGAGTCTGTACACTGCTTACATGAGTACCTGAAATACAAGCATAATTCACAAAATCAGCTTTTACTATAGCTTCTTTTTTACTTATTATTTTCAGAAAGTAAAAGCTTTAGCCATCCATTTTTTTTTAAACAAACTTCTGTTCATATCAGTCAGAAACAGAAACACACATTGCACCAATTGGTTAACGATGACTATCACATAAAATATCACTGAGTCATGTTTTCTGCCAGCTAGAGTCACTTGATACACATCAGGAAAAACTGACTCTTATTATGATGATTATTTGTTTGTGCCATTTGAAACTGTTTCAATTTTTTTTATATTTCTTTGAAAGAAGTGTCGTTAACGTGTCTAATAACACTCCCAGGTATCCACTGCTGATTGTTGCACCATCAAATCAGTGACCAAGCACTATAAGAATGCAGTCTGATGTCAGATCAATCAATATTAATGCTCTGATGATTATATGAATATTTCTGAGGGGTGCTTCATGGATGTTATGTAAGTGCTTTCAGCCTTTAAACAGTTATATAATATCCTCTATGAGTCCACAGTGGGCTTTCTGAGAACATAACCCCCATGATGTCGTCACTTTTGCCCAGCATCGATAAGACAAAACTGCTCATGTGATGTTTTGAGAAATAGAAAATATGGAGTTTTTGGAGCTTGAGGTATATTCTTCCTCAGCTTTTTTTGTATAAGGAGATAAAGGAAAGTGAAGGATTTTATGCCCTTGGTGTCTCGCATTTTGGCTGCCTGGAGCACCTCAGGTTATTGCAGGAGCAATCTGAAAGACGTTGAGAGGAAAACATTTTCAACTCAGAGGGGCATCAGACATCATTAGCATTCCCCCCCCATTCCTCAACTGGGTGATTTAAGAGGCAAGCCATCTGTAATGAAATTATGATTTCGAATTGGTGAAATAAATAAATAAATAAATAAATAAATAAATAAATAAATAAATAAATAAATACATACATACATACATACATACATACATACATACATACATACATACATACATACATACTCAAGCAGGACAAACGAGTGCCAATGGCTGCTTGTTAGCAAGCTTTAAAAGACTTTACCTGCAACAATTTAATTCACCACAACAGAAAGAGGAAATAGCTGGAAGAGTTCATCCAAAATCTGATTTTGTTGAAAAAGATTATGATAACAACAGCAGTTAACTCACTGATCCTGTTCTTTGTCTCCGCTCTGACAGGAGTGACAGATGGATCCATGTTTATTAATGTTAAACAGAGACAGAATCAGCAGGACTTCCCCATGTGACGTTATGTTTAAATGCTAGTTTTTAATGCAAAGTAAGCACAAACGTACTGTCTCCAGGACACGCTATGCTTTACTAATTTCAGAATTTCTTTCAAAATATTACTTTGAGTTATTTTCTTAAAAATTGCTTAACTATTGCTTCTCTTTAAGCTTTCCCTTTTCTACCTCTGCTGTGCCATAACCACTGCTGCTCTGTAAAAAACCTTCAGCCCAACCAAAACAACATCTCCCACAACCCATCACCTACCACCCACCTGCAGGCTCTGACTGGGGGGTTTAAATGATCTTGTTACTCTTAAGATTTCTGCACGGAAAGATAAATCTTCACGGAGTCACGAGGCTAACTGCCAAACATAACCAAAAATCTGAGCATTAAAGTGTGAGTCGTGAACTACACTATAGTCTGGACCACTGTCATCAAAGAGTATCTTCATTTGCATGAAATAAGTTACATTCTGCAGCATGGGTTTCTTCAGAGAGCTCCCTGCCCTTCAACATGCATACGTGTAAAGGCAAAGCCTGAGGCAGGGAGACCAAACCTCCCCTTTCTTTTATTTCTAAGTCTAAAAAGTTACAGCAGAAAGAGCAGCAGCAAAGACCCCTGGGGAACAACAGAGAAGGCATCAGTAGCAAACTGTATGACACAGACAGGATAAAAAGGAGGAGCTGAGTGATGCAGAGCGGTTTGCAGACAAATTAATACGCTCAGTCTGACATTTTCCTATTGAAGGTAACCAGCTTAACTGTCAGCTGATGAACTGTGGGCTCAGCTTGACTTTGCGGCCTGCCTGAATTAATGCTATGCTCAATTTGTGAGGTTTGACCTTTGATCCATGCTGATAGAGCGTCTGAAGGCGTCCCTCTGTGCGATCAGGGTGGACTTGGGGGAAGCTTTGGGGCTGGTGTCTGAGTCAGCACTGTCATCATCACCCATAGCCTTGATGTAACTGCCGCTCCGCATACGACGACACGGGATCTCCCCTCCGCTGTCATTGCCACCACCGTACCCACCGCCCCAGTCTTCTGACGGGACCTGAAACACAATCACATTCACACAAACATTCACAGAGTCATTAGTTAGTACAAAGAGCACCGTGGGGATTTCTCTGCAACTGCTACACACAGTTACATGAGTGTAAGTGTACATCCATGTGTAATAACGATCAGACGTGGGTGTAGTAAGATTTTAATGGGTTAAACACATTTTGACTTTGTTAAAAGTATGCATTCGCATTCTTCCTCTACTTCTACTGTTAAGGGGAAAAGAAACAGATCAAAATGAGAATTCATTAGTTTTTGGATATTGAAGATGTTTTCACTGCACTGATGGCAGCCTCCTCTCAATATCCCTGATTAATTAAAAGACTTCTCAAAACAGAAATATATTTCATCTTTGAAAAATATTTCATACCTCAGACAGACGGAGAAAGATGAGTCACACATTCAGTCATAGCACATGTGCATCCGGTGCAAAGCAAACACACCAGCAAAGATAGCCCAAGCATGCTGATGAACACCCTGAGAGTGCACGCACGCACGCTCACACACACACTCTCTCTCTCGCTCTCTCTTTCACTCACACACACATGCACGTGTATGCATTCATGAGGATGTGGTAAAAGAAAGAGAGAAAGGGACAAAGGGACTTACAGAAAGAGAGAAACTCTGACAGCTGGAGAAACACTGACACAGAGAAGGAGAAACAGCGTAAGCAAAAAGCAGACAGACAGAGAGCAAATAAAACAACATACACAAAAACAAAAAAAACAAAACAAAAAAAGAGCAGGTGAACGAGGAGAGAGGACGGACTGAGAAATTGTGAGCAGACAGATGCAAAGGGTGACCAAAGAAGGAAAAGCCTAAGTGTGACTTCAGTGGGCAGAAAGCAGGGAGACAAATGAGCAGCTGGATGAGAGTCTGATGAGAAAACAAAAGGAGAAACACAGAAACACAGTCCAGTTAGGAAGCCGAGGAGACGACAACACAAAGAAAACTGATAAGGAGCAAATGAAACAAACACAAATATGGACAGGTTCCCATGATGGCTGTCATATAAATTTTCCACTTTTCATGGGTCATAATCATTTTGAGACTTTCTCAGATTCACAAAGGAAGCTGTTTAAGACTGATCCTTAGAACTGTACGTTTCGTTTGATCAGATTAGTTCATTTAATATTTTAAAGTTCACCAAAAAAGTAATTTGTTTTGAACCTGACCATGAGCAGAAATAGAGCATAAAGCAACAACAAACAAGGAAACATAAAAAATCAATCAAATAAATTATTAAGAGTGAGGAAACGAAGTCACAGAGAGAGGGTTGGAAAAGATGTTATTTTCTCTTTTTTCCATTTCTCAACTTTAGTGTACATGGCAAACAATCAGCTGTTTGAATGATGTGCAGTGTTAAAAATGTCCTCTTTCAGTCCACCTGATACATTTATCAGTCAATCAATCTTTATTTATATAGCGCCAATTCATAACAAACGTTATCTCAAGACGGTTTCCAAGCGTTAACAGGTCTAGACCTGTAAATGATAATAAAATTTTATTAACAGAGACCCAACATCAAGACAAGATAAGAAGTCTTATCTCATCTTAACCCACCATGAGTACAGCACTTTGCAGTATTTAGCAAGTTACAATGGAGAGGAAAAACTTCCCTTTAACAGGCAGAAACCTCGGACAGAACCCGACTCATGTTAGACAGACATCTGCCTCGACTGTGTTGGGATTAAGATCATCATACACTGATCACGTATAACATTATGACCATCTGCCTTACATTACAGTTTCAACACATCTCTTTTTTTCTAACAAGATTAAAATCAATCTGGTATGAGATTCTTACTTCACCTCAGAAAATGAGCTGAATTTTAAATGAATGCTGCACAAAAAGATCAATAACAGTGTGCATCTACATTCAACAGTCTGAAATAAACCATTTAAGGTGGGTTAATCTACTGGTTTAACATGCTGATAATAGCAGGAGAAAGGCCTCTGTGTTTTCCTGTTGATAACAAACACTGCTGTTGCATAATGTGTAGCATGTTATTTTGCTGAACAACACTTTAAATGCCGTTTTGCATTTTTTGTTTAGGTGACACTATTGTGGTGTATTCTGTTACAATTTATGCAATCATGATGTTTTATTTATGACTATGACTGCTGGGTACTACAGACAAAAAATAGCCTTATGGCTAAACTCTGGAAATTTTACACAGATGACGGACTGTAATGTCACACTGTTCCTTTAAATAAATTAATTAAGTTGTAAAATATGTCTTACAAATGAAGTCAAAGAAAATTAGCATTGCTCCTCCCTTTGACCTTGTACAGCAAATTATAGTCTCCCTCTCTCTTGTGCCTCTGACTTCCAATATCTTTATGCATTTTGTGTATTTCTTTTAGGTTTATGGACATCATGACATTCAACAACAGTGTGTCCTTTAAAGATTTGATTCAAAAAACTGTGTTGGCTAAAGATCAGGAGTTGATTCTTGGGTTGTTTTGGCCCTGACCAGACAAGGCATCAACTCTACATGACCTCTGAAGATGTGCTGTAGTATCTTGCACCTAAATATTAGCAGATCTCTTTAGTCCTGTAAGTTGCAAGGTGAGGCCTCCATAAGTTTAGTTACCCAGCAATCCCATAGATGCATAATTTGATTGAGATGTGGGGTATTTGAAGGCAAAATGTTGAATATGTTGCCTTGTTCCCTCAGGCCATTGTCTTCTGTTGCTTGCTGGTCCGGTTTTGTTGACGATCATTTCAGTGGTAGACGGGGGTCAGTATGGCCAGCTTGATTGATCTGAAGATATGCAGCTGAAAGACGAGCTTTTGCTGCCATGACCTTGTTGCTTGTTCACTTGTTTTCCTTTCATGGACCACACTGGGTAGGCAACAAATTGCTGACCAGGAGCTCCCCATAATGGCAACAGTTTTCCAGATACTCTGAAGCTGAAACTCTCTCAGCTTGTTGCTCATTGAAATTCCTCACATTTCAACACTGGCCCATTTTCCTGCTCCCAACACATCAACTTAGAGGACAGATGTTATTGTGCAGATAATTAATGTTATTCACTTCCTGCCAGTGGTCAACATGTTACGGCTGATCAGTGTACTCTTTGCTATGATTTTACTAGTTGTGTTGGGAGCTAATTGCTATTTTTGTCCAGTGGTGCTGAAAAGGTCACCGTCAGTCAGTTTAACTGTGCTATATGGAATGATTTCCTCTGTTGAAATAGTATTTAATTCTATAAAGCTAAGTCCTGTGGCTGGGTGATAATGACTTATGGATTTGATGCCTTTCTCCGAGCACACAGACTTTGGATCCCTTGTTGTTATGAAAATATGAACAAGTTCAGCTTTAACTATGAAGCCAGATGGGGATACTCTTCAAACTTAGACACAGCATTGAAACACTTTGGTCTAGCATTCTGTATATTATGTAAATATTTGTTTATTCCACTTTGTGTGTGTACCATTTGATCCCACTTCTTTTCCTGTAATGATGAAAGCTTTACAGCCTTTTTGCAAATGCTGTGCAGTGCGTAGTCTCATACGAGCGTGCAACCAAATGAAAACACCTACACACACTGACACACACAAACACAGTCAAAGCCCCGGGGTTTAGCATCCAGTTGAGTGTGTGTTTTTAAGGTCATCACTTAAAAGATGATTCAGCCTAATCTGCTGATCCCCATGGCCCTCTACTATCTCACTCATTTTCTCCTCCCGCTCTTTCTCTCCCCATCTCGCTTTGCCCTTTGGCTACCATCACTTCCTTTATCTCTGTTCTCTCCCAGAGCTAGCTTTGCTATCTCTGCATCCCTCTACCTTGCTCTTTTCCCCCCTCGATCTTTGTCTGTGGCTCCCTCGCTGCTTCTGTCTTCATTTCTCTCCGGCTTCATATTCCTTCCTTTTTTTTATCATTTCTTATCTAACAGGCTCAGGCCGAGGGAAGGGAAAGGCTGAGGGAATAGAGTGCTTGGGTCTGATGCAGCACACTGTGATTATGGTTGACACCAGGGAAAGAAACCTTGCATGTTTCTCTGCCTCTGACCACAATACTTCAGACTTGTGACGATTTGCCCCTTTCTTGTTCATGTGTTTATTTTTGCGGTGAGCAGCTTCATTTTTTTTCATCCTATACTAGTGCAGCAAATGTGTGCAATGACAGAGTTGACCCACCAGTAACCTGCTAGCCTCTTGTTGCCCCTGTTTGACGGCACAACTGTGTCATGTTTCAGCTGGTTTAAAATTCACCACATTTCCAATGTGCTCCTCTTTCACTGAATCACAGTGTCTTTTACAGACTGTGTGATGACTCTCATTGTATCTGTGACTTTCAGAGTGCTCAAAACTTTGAAAACTTTGTTTGTGTCCTTGACTGAACTGAAAACAAATTTGAGCAGGCTTAAGCTGTAAGCTGTTTATAAAGATAAAATTTGAAGTCAGTCAAGGAAAAAATGGATCTGCCTCCATTTTTTGTGCACTATCCTGTAGTCCTGATTAGACTCCAGATATTTGTGATGTGAGAACTCTGCCTGCTTATATTTTCCGCTCATATTTTAAAAAAATATTTTCACATTCTAATATGGGAATGGGAAAAAAACAACATTATTTCAGCAGCTGAAATAAAACATTAACATAAATACATTAAGCTTTAGCATCATTAACAACACTTTATTGGGACGGCATTTATTGGTGTCCTGCACTCGATTAACCCAGCTATTTCTAAGCTTTAGTTGTTGTTTGAAAATAATTTCTAATTTAGGCCGGTGTTCACACTCAACTAAGTTTTAAAAGTTGCACCCATAGTCTTAATGAGCTGCAACTTAAATATCATAAATAGCTCTCAAGTCAGTTCAAGTCATCTGGAAGGTAATGGTTTTCACAGAACATCTTATTGAAAGATGGGAAACTTTGGAGGATGAGAAAAATCAGAGGGTTTTACAAGCTGTTTTATGTCTGCAACTTGTTCTCAAAATTACATAGTTACATAGACTTTGATCTGTATTCTTGCTGGGGTTTTTCTCCATCATCGGAGAGAATTTCATGTGCAAAACAACAGAATACTGCCAAATTAACTTTTGTCGTTGTTGGCAATTTTACGACTCAGTGCCACTGTTGTTATTTAATTCTGTGGATTAAATAATAGTTGTAATGGCCCGTATGTCTCCATGGTACAACCAAACAATGAAACTTAAGTCACAAAAAAAAAAAAAAAGAAGACAGTTTTGATACAGAGTTTAAAGTTGACTTTGCATCCTAACACAGCTTGTAAAGAGCTGGTGCAAGAGGCCACTGTTTTGAGACTAATACTAACTCTCTTTTTAAACTTCTTGTTTCCTCCAACACCTCAGCGCTTCTGTCTGGCTCTCGTGTCATTAAATACTCCTTTATATTCCCAAGCTAGATGCTAAATGAAATCTGTGCATTCTTGTCACTCTTAAGTTGGGTTGCCAGGTCTGACTGACTTGTATCCAACAGCACGTATGAACAAGCTCTTAACTGGGAGAAAATCAAGAGCACAGCAGGAGAATAGGTAAAAAATAGGAGACTAAAGCCGAAATTGGGAGTGTTGGCAGGTATACCTTTAGAGCTTTAGTGCCTAGAAGAGTCTTGGGACTGAACCAATAATAAAGCTGGTTAAAGTAAAGTTTAAAAAAATGAGGAGCTGAGAAGAAGTGCGAAATAGTGTCATACCTGCCTTTCTCAAGTTCCCACAGAGGTGGTTTGTTAGTGTGCAATTATTTAGATCTGCTTTACAACCAGCTGTTTAAAGTACCACATCAGTCCCTTTAGGGTTTTGTAAGATTTTCCACTGATTGTTGTGGCTCAAGATGTCTGATATAAGGGTAGCTTTTCAAAACACTTACATGGTTTCAAAGCTGTTTTTTTTCCTAAAATATAACATATGAAACATCAACTGTGAGTCACTGAGAAAATGTTGCAATGAAGCCATCTATTAAACAAGTTGTTTGACTTCTGACATCACTGTCAAGGAAAATTGAGAAACTAATGTCATAAATGCCACACGTATGTGCAAACTAGAACCTGGAAGATTTACATTTACTCAGTTTAATTTGAACTACCGAACAGAATTGAAGGCAACTATCTCATTGTACAAACACTCTTTGAGATCAACACTAACTAATATTTGTTAAAGAGCTTCTGGTTGGTGGAAATTTGAAGCAGAGCTTCTGATTGGTCAGCAGACTCACTGTAAGGCAGCAGGAAGTGTCTTTGTGAGCAGTCAACCTGTTCTGATATGGATTAATAATCAGCCATTAAAGGTTTACGTGCTGTGTGTCAGAGTAAAGACATTCATCCATACCCTCCAGTGTTTATGAAACTTGCTGCTCATGCTGGTGGCTGTGGGGAATAAGGGTGATGGGTCAAATTCATAGAAGTTGTACAGATATCCCCACTCTTCATTTTTTTTCCCTCTTGAAAACGATAAGGAATTGTTCAAATATGTGGGAAGTAGCTGAATCAAAACATCCCAGCTTCCCAGCAGGACTGCTTTACCTCGTTTTTAAAGACTCTGGCTGCATTTCTCCAGCGGTTGTCGGACAGAGAACAGAGCTTTAGTTTGGAGCTTTTGATTCAGGTCGGTGGCTGTGCCTCTGTGTGTCTAAAGGTTCAGAGCTGTGGAGTTGACCTGAGCAGCTCTGTATCTGCAGCCACAGGAAGCTCTTTGCTCTGAACTGAGATCAATCTGGCTGACTCCAGCACATCGAACCTCTGCACAAAATTCACTCGATATGCTTTCTCCCCCCTCCATACAAAAACTGCAAGTGACACCAGGGAACGTAACAAAAGCTGAACTGGGTGAGTTTATTTTTGTGTCCTAAGGTGTGAAGTGATGGTAGCCTCAGGCACAGAGGCAAATTGTGCGGGCATTGTCGTTTAAAAACACATACACTCTCACATGCACTCACACTCACACACACCCATGCTCCCTCAGTCTCTTCTATCAGCAGACCTCAGCTGTGTCTAAAGGATGAGAGTTGGGAGAACACCAGGGACTCCTGTGGCTACCTGCTGTTTCCGTAGAAACACAGCCTGCGTGACAGCTCCACCTCTGCACAGCTGGAGATCTGTGCGGGTGTGTTTCTGTGTGTGTGCTCTTTCAGCTGATTTTGTTGGTACATGGAAACAGCCTCTGGCTTTCCTGTTAGAGAATCTATGTCTAAATAAGAGGAGAGAAGACCAGAAATTCCAGCTGTTGGGATTTGGAGACAGATGATGGTGAGAGGAAGAAGGGGACTGTCTGCATCAATGCAGCATGGATGTTTCATTGTTCAGTCAATGAGCCTCTTCAGGTTAATACTTAATTCCTAACCCTGGGCTGATTGTGTTTGATTTAACATTCCACATCATTGTTTTTCCTTTATAAAGAGCGACTCAATAGGGTACCAAATACCTGCACATGGACCAACAGAACCAGCTGTCACTCCAATCTTGCACATTTTCTATTTAATTTATAATCTCACATTTAGTTTTTGTGGGCAAACATTTTCATGTAAACATTCAGAGTTTAAGCAAATATACCAACGCCACAAAGCTCTTTTTTATCATTAGTACATTTGAACGTGTACTCTAAAGCATTGCTGCCCCATGGGTTTGATGCTACCACAGAGTGGTCATTGATATGCAGATTAGGGATGGTAGAAAGAAATATTAAAATAAACTTTAACCACTAGCTCAGCAACAAATTCTTAAGGTAGAAAAACATCCTAAAAACAGTTAAAACTGAGCAAAATTCTTTTTCAACACAGCAAAGCAGTGTCAAATAAGTTTGACCAGTATGGCTAACATTAGCAGAGCTAGCATCACAAGCTTACATTCCTTCCTTACAGATTGGTGTGCTGGTTACATGTTGCTTTGATCAAGCTGTTATCATTCATTCATCTTTTATACCGCTTATCCTGTTCAGAGTCATGGCTGGCTGGAGCCTATCCCAGCTAGCTTAGGGCGAGAGGTGGGGTACACCCTGGACTGGTCACCAGTCAAACACAGGGCTGACACACAGAGACAGACAACCTTTCACGCACTCACTCACACCTACGAGAAATTTTGAATCACTAATTAACCTAGTGAGCATGTTTTTGGTCTGTGGGAGGAAGCTGGAATACCCGGAGAGAACTCCACACAGAAAGGCCCACCGTGCGGCCTTCTTGCTGTGAAGCAACAGCACTAAAAGCTGTGCCACTGCGCAGCCCATCAAGATGTTATATGTCAGCTTAACCAGAAACAGCGTACGATCATCTCCATCTTCTTGTAAAACATTATGGCAGTAGCCATCATCTTTGGCTACTAAACATCGCTTGTACTGACTACAAGCAATTCATTTATTCTATAACAAAGAAACAGTCATGAACAAATGATTGAGAGAGGTGGATGTTTGTACTTGCACACACAGAGAATCTACAACTGATGAAAATGAATCAAACTCTAGAGGAAAAATTTAGATGCAAACGTGAATGTGACTAAAGGGATAACTTCAATTACACAACATATGCTAATTTTTTATGTCCTTATACTCTGGCAACTTTCAATATTGTTCTCTTTGCCAAAGTTGAGAAGGTTGAATAAAGAACCTGATTTACTTATTAATCATAAACAAACACACAGTGGTATTAACAAGCTGGTGAACACGCACCTGCAGGTAGTGGAAGGTTCTCTCCTTCATCTTACTCTCCACAGGCACAAGGGCTTTTTCATAGTTTCCTCCCCTTGAAGGGTAGACCTCTCTGGCCTGACTCACAGTCATGGCTGACCAGGTGCTCCTTTTCATGGAGTGGCCATGATGCCCATGATGTCCTCCTCCTTCACTCCCAGCCAGAGCCATGGTGTTACAGGCCATGCACTCTCCAGGTAAAGGCCCACCACCACGATCCTTGGGCCTCTTCATGGTGAGTTCCTGAATGGCTGCATCCAAGCTCTCGTGTCCACTGGGGTACCCTCGTCTGCCGCCACCAACAAGAAAGCTGCTGTCGCTGTCCAAGTTGTCATCAGAGCTCCACCACCCTGCTGTCCTGCTGCGGTGTCGTCTCCCTGATTCATGTCGTGAGTCTCCGCTCTTGCTACGTTCTCGAGACTTGTTCCTCCTGGTAGAGCGGGACTGATGGCCTGAGTAGTGGCCTCCACCGTCTTCCCCTCCACTCCTGTGGCCTCCCCCCCTCTCTCCACGGTAGTCCCCACTCCCTCTTGTGCCATTGTACTCCCGTTTAGATGGAGCCTCCAAGGAATGGGACTTAGCAAATAGGCGCTGGACTGAGTTGACCAGGTGGCGAATACGTGAGGGGCTCTCACTTCTTGGCTCAGCACCCCCACTGGTGGTGCGCTGGTACTGCAGTGTGTGAAAGCCATCAGGATGAAAGGGCACCTGTTTCTCAAACTGGTCCATCAGGTTCGGGGGAATGCGGTGCATCTTCCCTCCGTGGCCTGTGGACAGGCACTCTTCACAGGAATCAAAGGACTGGAGAGGTGGGTGCTGGCTCGGGTGGGAGCGGGGGAAGGTCCCCCCCCCAGAGTGGCTGTGGGAGTGGGAGTGGGAGTGATGCCTTTCCAGCGCCAGTGCCTCAGCTGGACCTCCTGGAGGGTAGAAGTGGCCATCATGACCCTGGTAGTAGTCCCTCCCTGGGCCATCACAGTCCTCAGGTGAGCAGTGGCAGGGGCCTCCTCCACCACCTGAGGAATGCTGGGACATGCTACGGCTGACATGGTACCCTTTCATAGGCGCCGGGGCGTGGTGGGCCGTCCGGGCCGAAAGGGGGCGCTGTGGGCGTGACAGGGCTGCACCGGTCTCACCTATGGTCACAAAAAAAGAGTCCGTGTTTTAGGACATATACATATTTACTTGTGTCTCCATTGAACAATGCTAAATTGTTTTGTTTTTTTACAACATTTGAATGAAATGACTTTACAAAATGAGACAGACAAGTTTTTTTATTTTTATTTTTTTGGTGTAATATTTACAATTTACTATAGTTGTTGCTCCAGTACTCATGTGATGAAATGACAGGTATGACAAAGTATTTTGTGTGAGGGACAGCAGATTGACATGGTTGTTTTACTGTGTGCACATAGGTTCCTGAACCAACGCAACACGTAAAACAATGTTGTGAGGGCCAAAGAAAAATTCAAGTCTGCGTGCCTCATTTGACTAACTTGGTAGAGATTGAAGACTTTACCACTTGAGTTTACTTGAATACATTTTATACACTCAAATTTCTTTGTTTTTGTGTTAATGTGTTAATGTTAACGGAGACTAAAAGGAATGCTTTTTGTCTTATGGCCATATATATTTTGAATAAATTCTCAGTTTGTTTCATTTTATAAGCTTATATTTTCAGATAACATGCAAATTATCCTATTTTTAAAAAAACAAATCAGAAAAAGTCAGAAGAGGCCGACGTGATTTTCGTTTAGCATTACCAAGTATAATTTATCCCTCAAGAGTATGAAAATAAGAACATGTAGACATGTAGCAGACAGTAACCAAGGAGACATAACTGTTTACTCTTGCAATCATCAACCTTTTTCCCTCATCACACGGATATCTGTGAGTTGATGTTGATGTTAAGCTGAACTCCTCACATCACTGTTACCTCAATAGCTGCTGAGGCTTCAAGCTTAATGATATACACAAGAAGGCACTTGAGTTGTACGCGTGGTTTTAAACTGCTAAAGAAGATGTTTTCTGAATCTGAGTAGGGTACCACTGTAAATAAACCAGTATGATGGCTCTGCTCTGTTATTCCTACGTGATACTTAAAGGTAGGCGGTGCACTGGAGGGAAATCCACGGTGCAGTTTTCAGATAAATCACAACCTAATAAATCGAATCATGTCCAGATTGTTGTCTCTCTTCTATCAAGTGGCCAGCTAAACAAGAGTGAAAGTAATGTTTTTCTCTATCTCTGATTAACATTTTTATTGATTCTGCGCTTCATTTTTTACCCTAACCACTGACAAACAATGCACTAGTAAGCATTCATTCTGCAAGTGGCAATAAGGAGCCACATACAGCTTCCTCTTCTCATTCATCTTGAAAGCTGTTGTGCTGATAAATCAAGAATATTAGCCTCTCTCTCTCTTTCTCTCTCTCTCTCTCTCTGTTTTCTCAGTTTCTGTCCTGAACTCGTGTTTCACACTTCCACTCCTCCCTTTATCATCATACCCATCAGCCCAGCTCTCCTTGTTGTCTGTTTCTTTCTCCTCAATCCCCACAGAGAGTCTCCGAGCATTCACATGATTTACACCAGAGGAAAACTGTTTTTATTGATCACCTGCATCCTAATGTGGGGAAGACGGAGTGGCCGCATGCACCCGAGCATTTTCACTCACATCTTTGCGATCAATTACAGAGATAATTTGCTGTTTGAGTATCAGCTTTACAGAACATGATTCATAATATCCAGGTGACCGGGCAGGAGCCAACACTGCTGCCGCTGCCTTTGAAGAATAAAAATGCAAGAAAGAAGCAGATCTTCTCTAAGAAACAAATACAGGAAATAAAATCAATACACCTTTCCAAGCTGATGCAAGAATGTGGAACAATGTAAACCTTATCTGTGTGTGTGGTAAGTAAGAGTAAACAGAACTGAAACAGGATATACCGTTGCTTTAATAGCTTTTCTTTATAACAGCACAAGATGAAAGCAGAGATTATGTTTCAAATGTGGTAATCGTGTATTTTATTGTACTGGCATTAATTGCTGCAGCTATAATCATACACTCTAATAACATCGCTCTCTGCAAACTATGTAATGAATCACACACACAAAGTCTGTTTATGGAGCACTGGAGTATTTCCCTTCATTTCTCGATTTGATTATACTGAAATGAAATTACAGGATGAGAGCAGGAATCGAGCGGCTCTGCTGGATGGCACGCTTTCAGCTCCTGGAAGTGTGTTTTTGCTCACGTTCATCATCTTTCACACAGGGATGAGAGAAAGGGGGACAGATGCTGGGATAATCATTAAATAGAGCGTGGCCTGTTTGGCTTGATTGGTTGAATGAGTGCGGCCACCCAGGAAGCTCATCCACAGCCGGCTGTGTCATTGGTGTGATCGTGACAACAGGTCTTCCCTAGTCAACGTCCCACTGTGGACAGATTTCAGACAGCCATGGCACCGCGGCAGACAGGCCCGTGTGTTGTTTGCAGGCTGTACAGGACTATATAATACTATACGGTTGAGTCACATCAGTTGACAGCTTGTTTCTTAGCAACCGTGGCTCAGATATGTCAGTCAGCCACTGCCATGGGAATAGCCAACCCCAACCGCAAGGTGAGACCCTGTTTCTATCAATGTGCCAAATAAATAAATAAATAAATTACAAAAAAGATTTTCTTGACACAAAGAGAAAATTCAGACTTTAATTAGAAATTCTTTAACTGAATAGATATGAAATGATTAGTGAAGATTAATATTCTCAGCTCTGTGTCCGTGCATGTACGTGGTCCTTTTTGTGAATAGACAGCAAAGTGAGCAGAGCCTCTCTTCCCTAGAGGAGTAAATTAAAACATGTTCTGTTTATTATGAACTCTTGGCTTTGGAGCAGGCTGCCGGCTAGGAGCTGTCAGTCACAGCATCACACATGCACACACGTTACTGAGCATGCACATGTTTCAAAGCCACCCCCCCTGAGCAGAGACAACTGAAGATATAGAGAGGTCTCTCTATGTCTCCCTCTCAGTCTCTCCTCCTGACCTACTTCTATCCATCCTGCAGTCATGTCTTTCCTTCCCCATGCTCTCTTCCTTTCTTTGTTTTCTGGTTTTCTGAGCAGTCAGTCCGTCTGGCTCTCTCAGCACTTCTGTGTTGAGTTAATTGAAAAGCGTGTTCCCATTCTCCATGAGATCCATCTGTCAGCCCACAGTGTTCTCCTTCTTAATATCTTAATATCTTTGAGATATTTGGGGTATGAGAGCAAATAGCTCCTTTAACTCTTGACATTCTAGACTTTTTCTAAAACCATTCCTTTTGTACTCTATACCTTTTTGCTTGTGACTCTCTATTTTCAGTCATTTAAAAAAACACAACCTTCCTCACCTCTCTATGCAGGCATAAATGTTCAGAAGCCGCTCAGTCGGGAGTTGGAGCGGTAAAACATGCTGTCATTTTTAACACTGCTTGGCATCAACGTGATGTTACAGAGGCTTCAGTCTGGTGCTCTTTCATTTTAAATATTCATGTGATCATGCCAGCTGCTCTGACCCACTTTGCTAACAGCTGAGTCTGCCCGCTCTCTGACGTCTCAGTGAGCAGTGGGTCAAAGTGTGTTTCCCTGCACTGGAGTACTGGAAATTCAGCAGCTGAAACACCAGGACTGACAAAAGTACTAAGATATGCTTTGATAAAGCCAGTGTTCATGACTGTCTGGAGATAGGATGGCTAAGAAAATGTCAGTATAAATTGAAAAAGAATAAAAGTCTAGAAGGAGGATCTGGTTAGCTCTAAGGTGCAATCTAGCAGTCTTCTCAGGAAGTTGTCTCTAAATAACAGTTTTAGATTTGGGGGAAAAAAGGAGAAAACTAAAAAAAAAGGTTTATTCAGCTTCTGATCCCAACTTGGAGGCATCTGAGGTAAAATAATGGGGGGGGGGGAGGCACACGAACACAGTGCTGTGTTCAAATCAAGAGACAACATCTGGTTTAAAAAGATGAAGCTATGGGGAAGTGCTTTAAGTTGCAGTAAAGTTTGTTAGGATATTTCCAATTTGAATTGAGACATCAGTCTGATGGTTATCACTGTCTTGTTATATTGTTGGTTTAGCTCAGCATTTTATCTCGTCCTGTTGTGCTCTCGTACAATCTCAGGAACAATGTGTGTATAGCTGGCTGATAGAGAGATAGCTCCTGTCTCCAGCTCATGTCTGCAGGCCTACCTGACTCTGAGTGACCTTCTACACAGACTCCATTAACATCATGCTCAAACAACACACACATTTGAATAGCACATCTCTCTGAAACCTGACATCAGCTGGTGGTTGAGACAGCAGTGTCCGTCATAATGATGGCCGCTTACTTCCGGTTGCTTAGGTAAGCTCAGCCTCTGTTTAGGCGTAGCCAATGAATGTGTTAAAACTGTGAACTTTGCCTGTGACAGAATAAATGCTGAACTGAGAAGTAGCTCTTCTTTGGGTGATTCTTGGTCAGTGTTTGTCGAAAGAACCGGGAGGTCTTAACAAGTTGCGCCTTATTGCTTTTAGTAAGGAGGCTCAAAGCCCACCTCTAGAGTCAGCATTTCCAACATGGCCCCTCCAACGATCTGCTTCACTACTCTGTATCAAGAACAGAAGGGTGATATCATGGAGAATACATCCATATTATACAGTCTATCATTGGAATGAACTTCTGAGTTAGTGTGTATTATGACCCTACCTCTGTGTGTTAACAGACACTGCCTCTTCTGTTTCTGCAAAGACAAAATGTTCACATGAACTCAATTCACACATTTTTACAATGTGTAAGTGACTTAAGTTGCAACCTTTGGTTATGAAAATGATCCTGATCCACACAAAAAACTGCAGTTCCTCAATTGTCCAAATGAGGCTGGCTGCAAAAGCTGGGGAATCACAATTATGAGCAATGTTAAAATTTTGTTATGAAATGGTTTTGGTTATAAAATTCATCTGTTTAATTTTCACACTGTACAGGAGGTAATATTTTATGTCCACTCATGGAGTTAAGAGAATGACTAGGATTTTTCCATAAATGTGCATATTGGGCGTACCTATTTGATAAAGCCAGACTCTGTTCTGGCTCTTTGCCTGTTTCTAGATGAAACAGAATTAAGATGAGTTAGTAAATAGGGAGACTACCACACTGGGCTTAACAAACCAAAATTTGTCACAGAGATTACATCATGTTTTATACAGTCTGTGCGTAAATGCTCACCAACAGCTAGCTTGACTTTACCCTCTCAGGAAACAAATTTCTAAAGTTAAAGTGTGATACATGTTAGGGTTAACTTTAATACATGTTGGTGTTTAATGTGTAACCTTAACGCAATCCGTCAATCTTACTACAGTTAGCTGCAATATTTGTAATTTTGGTTTTGATGCTAGTGCTTGGCTAAGCTAATTAGCTCTGTGATAGGTATTAATGTACAGATGTGACAACGGCATGGATTCTCTCATATTAACTGAATCAGTTAAGAGTTCTTGCCAAGCTAACAAACTTTTCATTTGGGAAAATAAAAACTGTCTTGACATATTACTTTAAATGGAGTTGTACTTTGCCACTAGAATGGGAGACAGCACCACACAATCATCGGGGGAAGAGCCGTATTCTTGGCAGCTCTTGAAATAGGGTAATGCTGGAAGGCAGATGGTTGTGTGCCTGAATACTGGCTTTGTTTGACTGCAGATACAATGAATGTCGAAACAGCTCGGTCAGGGGCAGATATGCCGACTCATTTAAAATAACCAGAGGATGAACTGCACAGAGTCTTTCCAGACTTGTAGTTAAACAATGAAGAACTTTTCATTAGTCTGGAATCTGTCCATATGTGCCAGTACAGTAGACTTCAAAGAAGCGATTAACTACTGGAGCTCTGCACTCCCATAATGAAGAATGAGACTGACAATAGCACAATGTATAAATATGGGAGAGGAATAATAGAGGATTGGCTCAGCTGTTTGTTGGCGAGCGCTTACTTCTTTGCAAGCCAGAGAGACGTGCATGCTGGGAAACTGGCAGAAGGGCTGATTTGCTTTTCTCAGCTTTTAGCCATGAATGGTCTATTTTATTTCCACCGCCTGTCCTCACTCACTCTCTCTCTCTCTCTCTCTCTCTCACACACACACACACGCACACGCATACAAGCACACACAAAATCTCTCACCCGCACAGTGCTCCAACAGTCATGCTACCGTGGCTAACCCATTGTGGTCCAGTGAGAATCAATGGTGATGATGGGGCATTTCAAAGGGGATCCACAACAGACTGCCCGTAAAATACATCTGCATATCTTAAGTGAGGCCAAATAAAACCAACGGTAAGAAATGTGGGAAAAAATAACAGATTACTGTATAAAGTCTAAAGAATGTGAGGCACCTCAAGGCTTTCAACATGTTTTCATCTATTTGAAACATAAGCAAGTGCACTATCTTGCACACTGTAGAAACAAGATTAGGTGTTGGTGAAAATGGCTGACAATCCCTTAAGAGGAAGAGAGAAGAGCGATAGAGGAGGAAACCATAGCAGACATGCAGCACAAAACTCTGAGAGAAAATGCTGGAGTGAAAGGACGAGAGAGTATAAGATTGAATGTGGGTGAGAGAGATGATGGCCGCAGCACAGGGGAAATATGCTCCAATCATAGGGGCAAAAATTGAAGAGTGCCTGGGGGGCAATTCCTCTATCTTGCTCTGTGAGTCTCCTCCTCCTCCTCTTGCCCTGTTTTCTCATCTCTCATATATTTCCCATATTTTTTTTGCACAAACTGCCATTTCTTATAACTATCTCCTTTCTCCACTACCCCATTTCCCATTTTTACTCTTCGACTGAAAACACCTTGCAGAAACCTTACAGTTCAGCACATTCTTTTTAGGTTTTTGGTAACATTCTTGATCCCTTTTTGCCAAACTTGCAAATCAGCAAAAAACAAACCAATGCTTGAGATGCTCCAGAAAACGCACCTCATAACAATCAATCTGATAAACTGAAAAAACTGCTTCAAAATATTAGTGTCTGTCTCAGGCTGGTCTTGACATCAGGAAATGACAGTTACCAGGCAGAGATGTGTGGGTAAGGGGCTACCGAGCTTAAACCAACACTCACAGAGAACAGGTGGAGCAACATATTGCCCTACAATCAGCTAGTGAATGCATCTCTAAGTAGCTAAGAATCATTTCATAGAAGTGTTACAGACCATAAAAGGTCCAGTCAAAGAAAATGTATCGAATCAAAAGTCCAGAGCATCAAGAACCAACCCTGTGTGTATAAAAAAATATGTGTTTTCATGGTTGTTTCTTCATTTGTTTAAAATTTCTGACTTCTAAGAGAAGTCAAGTGTGCTGGCTCAGATTGGGTTGGGGAGCACAAATTCAGTTTTAAACTCCTCACTTCTGTAGTTTTGTAGGAAACTCTCTGAGAAATTTCAAATTAAAGCGCTCCATGATGCTGGTTTTCACATTTTCATGACAGGTTGTCCAATAAATTTGTGAAGCACTTACATATACATGTATATTTGAGAATATTTATGGTCACCTAACATTTGATTTAACAGAAATGTTTACAGTAGACAGGTAAAAGGTAAACATCTCATTGAGCATAAGAAGGGCTGTATTTGGAAATAAGATAAAATAAATTAATATAGCTTTATAGTAACTGTGCATGATCTCTGAGCATCAGACAGAGGTTTTGTGTTCCAAAAGGGAAGAATGAACGCAAACAAGTAATTTCACTTTTCTTTTCTTAGACTGCGTCATTTGTGGATGTTATTCTCTCCCTGACTCTGTTGGTTCACTTGTCTCTCCGTCTTCTCTCTCTGTATCGCTTTCTTTTTTTTTTTTTATCTTTCTCTTTTGATCATCCTTTCATCGTCCCTCTGCTCTAAACATTTGTCTGAATGCAGAGCAGCAATAACTAAAACCTGTAATGTGGAGACTTCATTGGCTGAGAAGCGTCACATGGGATGGCTTCCTTAAATGCAATCGGTCTGTGCGTTTTCAGCTTGGCTCAACCAATATCGTAAACGCTTTTAAAGCTTTGCCGGTGAGGAAAGAAGCCTCTCATTACATATGAAATCCCCTCATAATTTATTGATAATAGGTCCGGATCCGTATAAGCTGGTGTCTGGGTCCAGACCCAGACCACGGTCCACCAGTTGCAGATAATAGCTGTAGGGTTTTTCGTTTGCATAACCAGCCATTTACTTTACGTTATTCCTTACTAAATATATTTGTTGGTACTCCACATAAGTATACAACAATGATGCTTACTGAATGAAAATACACAACGTGGATTCAGGCAAGTGTTGGAAATCTCCTACAGAACAGCATCCTAGCTACTGCAGCTAGCAGCAGAGACAAGGTTTGCTGTTGCTTTAAGTGCTGAGTGCACACCTTCCAAGCGTGACCTTTCTCTCACAGTTCAGTGTTGTTTTTGTACTTTCCTACTTTTGTATTTCTGTTGCCACTTGGTGTGTGTGTGTTTTTTTCTTACCTTTTGTCTCATGTCTTATTATAAACCTGTTTGTATTAGTCAGGAGTAATCCTCACTTGGCCCTCCCAGGTTATTTACTGGTAACCCTGTGTTACACTGTCATACTTTGTGTGTTCCAGATCGCCTTATTTAACTTCCTGCTCACATATTTCCCTCCACTCTGACGGCACATTAGTTGTGTAACCTGTGTGTCATGCTTTGTATGCCCATTGATCATTTCTCAATCTGTACTTAGTCTGTGTTTGATATTTCTATAATAACTCAGTAGTTTTGAAAATATTAAGGTTAAAAGTTTTGCACTGAGGATGAGTTGACTGACAGGTGGGGGCACTTGCTTTTTCAATTAAAGCTGAAAGCATGCCTCGACTTCCGTGCTTGGCTCTTAACAGAGAAAAAGGTTAGTTCCAAAGTAAAGTTGAGTCAGCTTTTCTAATATTGTGATTTCCATGGATACGCTTCAGAACACAGCTTTAGAAACCATTGAGTGATGTCAGAATTAAAAAGTCTTCTCTTTTGCCATCTTGTTCTGTTGAAGTAAGTTTATAACATCACTTGACATCCCAGAATTGGCAAATAAATCTACTTTTCAATATTATATTACAGGCTGAGTCAATCTCACCAATGCATTCTTTTGAAAAAATCTAATTCAATTCATTTAAAGACTTAAATAATCCTACATAAACCCTGTTATTACAAATCAAGGATGACTGTTAGGATAGGAAGCCAAAGCTTCACTCTCCAAAGCCAGAATCAAATGGTCCCTGCACCAAATTACAGACCATGTCACTCCCTAAAAGAAGAAATGGTCTTTCCTTGTAAGATTGAAAGCACCTCATTTAACAGCACAAGAACCCAGATATAGGTCATTTTACAGTAAGTGTGTCATCTTGAAAATGTGGGTCTTTAGTGCTTGAGCAGGTCAAAAACACATCCTAATGTTTACAAGGCACTCCACTAGACTTTCTGCAGCAACGCACTTTTATTTTTTATAGGAAATACATTGAGACTCTAAAGAAAATACATTATCCAAGAGCTGCAGAGTAAGCAAATCCTATTTAATCATAGATATCACATAAAAGGAAACTCAATCACCATGAATTATTTGGCATAGTTTGGGTAAATTTCCTCTTCTTACAAAGAGATATAATGACTTCCCTTCCTGTGTTCTCACCTCACTCGTCTTGCAGCTTTTACTGAAATCAATATTGTTTCTCTTTTCTAAAACAGCTCATCCTCGACCAGGATTCAGTGGTTTGATTCAGTGAACATGATGAAGAAAGGCATTAAGCATAAAGCTGTATGTTTATCCCACTGAGAACAGCCTCAGAGGGCCTCTGACTGTGACTTAATGAGAAAGAAAATACCAACACCACTTAGCAGATTGCTGCTCATTTGTAATTGGCCTAAATTTTTTCCCTCTACCTCAAATAACAGGAGAAGACATTAACGAGATATTAGACATGGGTAAACAAAAAGCAAAGCCAGTGAGAGGAAAGCAAAACAGGCTCATTCAGAGGGTCGGTCATTTGATAACCTTCATCTGAAAATCTGTAGCGTTTATGCTTTTATTCTGCTTTGATGAAACACTCAGGAGCTCAGTGTCCATCACCTCGCTCTCCTCTCTTCATCAATTTCCTATTTTTTCACTCCTTTCTTCTTCTACTCTATTTCAGTGAATTCCTTTACTCATCCTTCTCTCTTTTTTAACTCTCCCTTTACTTCTCACCCCCCCCCCCCCTCTGCTCAGCTTCTTCTTTTCCTTCCGTCTATTGAGTCTCGCTCATGTTGAGTTGTATTACAAACTCACCTGACAGAAAATCAAAGGGCAATGCAGAAACCACAATTCAGAGGAGAATTAAGGCAGACACACACACTGTACACGGCTTTAACTGTCTTCCTATTTTCACAAGGTTTTCTTGCCTTGAAACGCCAACTCTTTTGTTTAATTACCTGACAAAACACTGCTGTTTTACTTTAATTAATTATTCTGTAACATTATTATTATTGTAAACAACTTTACCTCAAAATACATTAAATAACAGAATAAACACTTGCTCATGATTTAGTAACTAGCTAACAGCTAGTTAGATAGATGGATAGATGGAGAATGGATTGTGTTTTTGCCTTCTTGTGACCACTCAAAGCACACACTACATGTCCCAACCACCCATTCACACTGATGGCAAAAGGCTGCTATGTTAAGCTCATCAATAAGAGTAAAGAAGCATTAGCTTTAAAAAAAAAAGTGGTTGATAGCTTTTTTTTTCAATTAGTGACTCGCCAGTCAACGTAATACCCAGCTATACAAAGGTGCCAAAACTGTGGCACCAAGTAAGTTTGTTGCAAGCAAATTAGCAACAACCTTATTTTCAAGTTTTAGATGTAAAGTATTAGTTAAAGTATCTGTTAGGAGTTACTTAAAAGAACTCCATTTTTCTCGCCGTCCGAAACTAATGTTTGCTCATTGGCAGGTTAAATATTAATACATCTTTAATTTTATTATATATATATTTTGGTTTTCATTTCTTTTTTTTTGTGTGTAGTGTGTATCAGATAACTATGGAGCCCCTTAGCTTAAACCATTATTATAGTATTCATTATTGCTACAGTTGTGTTCATTACATGTAAACCTTGGTGTAGAGTAGACTATCCGAATCAGGATGCGCACCTTTACCTTTATTGTTTATCTGAGATAATGACTTAGAAGATATTAGTGGAATATTAGTGTATGTTTTATCAGCACAGGACTTCCTCTGAATCATTTCAATGTTTAAGCATGAGCGAAAAAGAAACATCATTACAGAACAGAAATAGAAGTTTTAAAAACCCAGTAATTAAATTTAGACTCTGCCAACATGCTTGTTACCAGACCTTACAAACTTCTCACAGTTTCATGTAATATATGGCAACACCCACGCACACACCCACACACACACACACACACATACACGAACGCTCATTACTCAAACCTTTTCTGTTGGTCAATAATGTTGTTCACTCAGTTTTGCCAACATGGACAAGAAATTCCTGAATGTTCCCATCTATGACCGTCAACGTACACCAGTCCATAAAAAAAATTCAATTCAAACTTTTTGTTTGAGACGACTCTTTTTTTCGAGATCATTACTGGATTTTTAGCAATCCATAACAAATCGATGTCAACTCAAACAACATTCAGTGTGTTACACTGCAAAAACTGAATTATACACTAGTGTTTACATCATATTTTAGTAAAAAAAAATCCCACTATACTCAATATGAGAAACATTCACCAACATGTCTTATTATATTTTTAAAAGATAGGGAGCAAAAAAGGGGGTGCTTAAATGGCTTATTAAGAGCATGACAAACTCTTTCAATAGGGTAAAAATGATTTTTAAAAAAATTGTCAAATCTTGTGTATTATTTTTATTTCAAGAAACCTGACAAGTGTTTTTTTTTTTGTTTTACCCCACTGGTAGATTATTTACAAGCAATTCAGGCATCGTTTTTGTTTAGTATATTTAAATAAGCCATTTCAGAACTTTTTAGATGAATGTGGCTCATTTTAAGTCAAATAAGACAATTTTAGTATTTGAAAAAAATAAAGACATAGATTTCAGTTTTTGCAGTGTAGACTGGAGGTGACTGCACAGACAAAAATACTACAGCCGGGAAAAAATCTAAATAAAGGCCACACACACACACACACATCGACATGCCACGAGATCTCTGAAGCTGTACCTCATAACTTTATCAGTCTTCTGTTGGATTCTCAGCAGCCAACTCAAACTCCTCCAAGTACTGCACACAAATGGACGGCGGCTGCAGCTGAGTCCAGATATGCAAATCACAGACAGGCAGGAAGACAGACAGGGGGTGGGGACACGCACACACACACACACACACACACACACACGCACACACACACACGCACACACACACACACACACACACACACACACACACACACACACACACGCACACACACTTCTAACCAGCTGACTCGAGTGTTGCTAGGTTACTTGGTGAACTAGGTTACAACATGTAGAGCATCTTTGCATAAATCTCACATGGGTGTTCATACACCAGAGAAAGAGAGACAGAGAGAGAGAGACGTCTTCTGGAAACTTTAACTGTGATCGGCTTTGGTTCATCTTTTAAGGGTGCAGCGTCTAAGCGAAACAAGGAGATCAGGACTTGCTTCTGCGCGTTTTGTTGAATATGTCTAAAAGCAAATGTAAGCAGGTTTGAAATGCAAATTAAGTATACATGCAAAATGTATACATTCATTTGCATACTGCATGTGTGAGTGTGTGTGTGTGTGGCCTCCCATGGTGCTTTGATGTAGGACTGCCATGTTCAGCTTTGAGGGAGAAGCCAATATTGAGGCAGGTCGTCTCCTTTTCTCTTATTTCTTTCCTTTTCCATCCTTCCATAATTGTCCCTACATTTCCTTTCCTCCCTTTCTTTAATGGCTTTTCCTCCCTTTCCCATTTCCCTTCCGTCTTAATTTCTTTTTCTTTCTTCCTTTCATTTCTTAATTTTTTTTAAATTTCATTTCATTCCTGGTTTCCAGTTCTTCATCTTTTCTTCCTTCTGCCACTTCCTTTCTTAACTTTCATCCCTTCCTATTCAACTTACTTTTACTTTCCCTTGTCCCCTTTCCTTACTTTTACTCTCCTTTACTGTACCCCACTGCATTTCCTGTTTGTTTACTTTCATTTACCAACTTTACCCACTTCAATTTCCCTTACTCATTTCCTCCACTTTCCTCACTCTCATGCCTTCCTTCCAGTCATTTTACGTTCTCCTTTCCTTCTGTCACTACCTTCCTTTTATTTCCTTTCCTCCTCCCATTTTCTTCTTTCCTTATTACCGTTCCTTTCCACCTTTCATGTCTTCGCCCCCTTAATTTCTCTTTCATTTTTATTAGAAATATTTCAATCTACCGTGTGTCCTATGCTCCTTCTCCTTCCATCCTTCCTTCTTTTTTTTACTTATTCCTCTGAAGTTTTGATATGCCCATCACACTATTACCACCCTCTCCTCTCCTCCCTGTAGCTCCTTATTAGAGCCACCTAATATCCCTGCTCTCAGTCCAGCATACAGTCTGAAGAAGTCTCATATTGAACAGATGGTGGAGGCTTAATATCTCTTAATCTCATTAAGGTGTAAATGAAATAACAGTAAGTGTTTACATCATTCAGGTAAAAGGTGGGCTCAGTGTCCACTGAGCCTCATGCAGCACGAATCAATACCTGGAAGGATTTTACACATGCACACATACAGGTAAAAACACACACATGGAGACAGAAACCAACAGCCACAGAGAGAGATATGAATACTGTGTTGTGCAGAGAGGTGTCCTGTCACTCCTGGCAAAAGGGACTCGGCTGTGCAATAGGTGAAAAGTGACAGGCATTGAAAATACTTTAGAGAATGTGTTTGGATGTGTGCTGCCTCCTCCTGCAGGCTGTGCTTCTACCAGCACCAACAACACACATCAAAGAGACATGCACAGACACACTTAGGCACAGCAAGGCTCAGTAGTGAGCATGGAGCTCCAAAGGGGAGACAGCAGCTTGCACAGGATGACTTTTTTAGGGGATCCAAAGAAGTTTATTATTTAGATTTTTCCTTGATACCCATAGAAAAGTCTCAAACGAGCACTATGTGGCATTCCTATACAAACCTATTCATAAAGGTTTGGCCTAAATGGATGATTGAGAGTGAATTATTTAATGTTTAAACATGACTGTTTGACAGTCACAAAAACAAAAGCCCGAATCAGACACAAATAATTTTTGTCCTGCTGTTAGTAAAAGAAGTTGCTTCTTTTGGGTGCAGCTTGTGAATCTTGGCCTTAAATGCTTTGACACAATGTTTCCAACAGACAATCTGTTGTTCGTGGGTCAATCTTTATTAATACAAACCCAACAGCTAACAGTCTCAAACTATGCCCTACTCATCCTAAACTGAGTCTTGAAACTAACATCATCATGGTAAATCTCTTAATCCAGGGAGTACTTCACAGAGACTTTAAAAAAAAATCTTATATTAAGAGTTAATATGTTAATATGTGGGGCAAACTGATACTTTGATTATATGGTAATGAAAGAAAGCAACATAAACACCCCAATGAAAGAAAACCTCCCACTGTTCATTTTGCAAATGCCTATAATTCTGTTAATTACCTTCATCTAATGATGCATCAAACACGCATGCAGACTGCAGTGCTAAACTGTGGGTCCCATTCAGCTTACAAATGAATGACAGACTTAAAAGGACGGAAGCATAGAAAGATTCAGTATAAGTCTGAAAAAAAGACAGAAAAAGAGGCAACATCTTCTTAGGAAATTAAGCTGATGCCAAAAACTGCAGTTCCTGGTGTAGCCACTTGAGGCTGTCTACAGAGGCTGTAACTGTAAACTACATCCACCAATTCATAAAAAGGGTAATTTTTACAGCAATAGTAAACATGTTTACAGCCTAGTACAAAAAAGTAGTTCACTTTCCTATCTGATTAGCATTAACATCTTCTGTTAGCATGACGTTTTGTATTGTAAGGAAGCACAACTGTCTTGACTGATGCAGCTCTTAGCAAGGAGGCTGAAGCCTGCCTCAACCCCACATCTTTTATGTTTGATGACCAAAGGAAGAGTTGAACCAGTATGTCATATCCAGTATGTCAATGGCTGATCCAGCTAAGCATGGCTAACTGTTGATCACCTGCAAACTATAGCAAAAGCTTACAATGCCATGTACATTATGTTAACTGAATAAAGTGAAAAATAAATAAGGCATCATCAAGCTAGTAAAAGGAATTGGCAGATCACAGTTTTAAGGATTCCTCTTGGTAACCTTGAATAGTAATCGTTAATAGATTTCAGCGTAGAACTATGTGCATTAAAAAACTGATAATGTCTTGTGCTCTCACATTATTTTAAATAAAGCCCTTCTATGCTCAAATCTTTAAAAGTCCCTGTGTTAGCTGGTCTTAATGGTGAGCTTTTAAAGACCAGAAGGCTTTGAAAGAAGCTTCAAATAGATTTACTTGACCGAGGCCTGCCCTTCAGCACCTCACTCCTGACTTAAGTATCGACGTATTTTTGCCTCTAAGTATTAAGAAACAGCTCATGGTTTGAGAATACGTCTTTCTCTCTCAGGTGTTTAACTCCATGGGCAGAAAAAAACAGCTTGAGGAAATTGTTCATGACTGCCGCTTGAAAACCTTTGCTTCTCATTTACAAGTCTCAGACACACTCAAACACTGCTTTGACTTTTTTTTTCCTCCTTTCCCCAAGATGAGCGACTTATGCTGTTCCATTATTGCGTTGTGACTACCAGAAGAAAGTAATTTGTTTCACTTAGAGTTAAATTCCTGCACTGCACTGTCACTGGCTCCTGTAATTACTGTACTATTTTGTGTCAAGTGTGTGTCAGACAGAGGAGAAAAGGGAGGGCAAAGGAATGAAAAGAGTACCTTGAAATCTAGACCTTTTCCAATCTAGAGGTTGAGTCTGTGAATATATAAAAATCTGTTCACTCAATTTATATTCAGCACAGTGTGCTGCACTCTTCTATTAGCCTAATATTATCCAAATCAAATTAACGGAGGGTTATTTCATTTCTGTAATAGATACAATCTAATAGGATGAGCACACTGCTGGAATTACAGCTGCCATTCCTCAAAAGAGACAGACATCCAGTACCGGCTCAGTCATGACTCCTCAGTTCACCTACGTTTGAACTCTTTAAATTGGTGTTTTGCTTTTATAGACGCCTACAAACTCTGCTGCAAATAGAAAGTTCTCCTCATTCATTCCAATCACCATTCATAGTTAAGAATCACTGAGCACTGCTGAAGGAGATAAAAAAAAAGAGAGTGACAGCCATCAAGGCTGCAGACAAAAGAAAAAGAGCATAAGGAGAAATTAAAAAGTGCTCCGCCACTGTTCCCTGACTCATTATGCAGCACAGAACTAACAGGCACAACAATGAGTGCGCACGAGAGAGAGAGGATGAAAAGCAGAGGCAAAACAGGAGATAATGATGACTTCATTAATCAGTGCTGATACCAGCTCTCATTTATCACACTGCTGTTTGAAAAAAAGAACAAAATTCAAACTCCACAGCTGAGATGTCCTTAAAACCGTCCTTAGAAACTTTCCCATTTTCTGCCACAGACTGACATAATCTCGACAACTGCATGTTGAAATCTAAAAATCCCTAACACACTCACACAGCAGCCTCCGCTGAGATTTACAGGTGGTGTCGGTTAGGTTTCCAATCAATTCAATGAAGTAGAACGGGGAGATTTGGATGCAGGAGTGAAGGGAACGACATGGTCTCCTGCTGTTTGTGGCTCACTGTGCCTTTGATTTTTATAGGAATGAAAACCGCCAGCTCAATAAAAATGTTATTGAGATAAAATTGCCAGACACAATGAAAATGAGTCTTCAGGTGTAATAAAATTGTGAAGGAAAAGTCTGAGTGCAGAGGAAGGTTTTTCTTTGGAAATGAATAATGCAAGCACGCACATTTTGTTTTCAGGTGGAGTGAATAAGAATGATGAGGGGATGTCATTTTGCAGTTAAACCAAGAAATACAGACACGAAAGCTCGAATACCTTTAATGATTATTTTGTGACTGCATTAAACTGACACAGCACCAACACTTATAGATGAAACAGTGTACTCGGTAGCTCTGATTGCAGCCACAAAGAAACACTGAACAGAATCTGAAAGAGTGTGTGTCACTGTCAAACACACTCTTTCATTGCTTCAACTGCTTTGAATCATTCTGTTCATAAAGCTTGTATCATGTCTCTCCAGTGACAGGTACATTGACAGGTTTGTGTATTCTGTAGATACCTGTCTGTATCTGGAGTAGTGCTGAAGGATGGAAACATTTAGCAGGAGGAGTTTATATTTCTAAAGTCAAAGCAGGCTCATGTTACCGGACAAACAAATCTGTATTAGAAATAATAAAAAAAAAAACCTTTCAGATGAGCATTAAAGAGTGTAACTTGAAAAGCAGCTCCAAAGCTAGATTAAAATTCTAAATCATAAGGGGGGTATCATGCTTCTTTTGGGCTTAGTAGACTTACAGCTTAATAATCAAAAAATCCCTTTTTCTTTCTCACATTGGTATTTTAGAAAACACACATTTCATCATCTACCTGAACTGTTCATGTTATCTGCTTACTCTTCAAGGCTCTCAACTCCACAGACCCCCTTCCCTCTGATTGGACAGCCCTCTGGAGGCCTGTCAAGGGCAGAGCTTTTTTTTTTTTCCTTTTCCCTAAAATAAACTTGTTTTGATAAATTTACAGACAGATTTTTGGATTTCTACAACAACTTAATCTGTAGGAGTTAACAAATCTGCACACATTTAGTATGGACATCCAGCATTCTTACTTTATATCCATGATTATGCGGAAAGCGTAATACACCTGCTTTAAATCTAACTTTGCAGGTCTTCACTGCAACACTAAAACCAAATCTCAGGGTCAAGGAGTCACATATTTTAATCAGCAGATTCTTCCCTCAGAGGAGATTGTAAGTGAAAAGTATTTATCATATCCGAGAAAAATGGTATGAGCGTAACGCTGCTTTAGCTGCATGCTCATTTGATAAATGAGGTCTGTTGCTGCTTTTCTAAGAAGTCTCAGCTCTCGTCGAGCAGACTTCAGATCCAGTGATAATCAGGATCATGGAAGTAGTGGAGTGTAGAGGAAACACTAATGAGAGCTAATGAGGAGAGAACTCATGGAAACAGCTACTTGATTACCTGTCTGACTCTCAGTCATGGAAGATAATGTACCCATCATTAGTGTGTTTCCAGCCAGTAAAATTGTGGTGTGTATGCGTTTTGCATTCCAATAGCTCTGCCTTGTTGTCGGCTTGGGGACTAATCTTTTAATGTCACAGCTCCATAGGCCTGTGTGTTTGCATGTGTCATTGAGCTACCAAGTTTGGCCTGTCCATCATCCATGAATGGAGACAATAAAGACAGCCATGAGCCCTCAGAGGAATATCCATAATCAGGGAGGAACACACAGTTTGGATGACTCAGAAGGACATGCTCAGGAAAAGTTTCTGAGGATTTTTGGATCTCTGGTGAGTTGGAGACTGAATGACTGACAAGCCATCTGTGGGAAACAGATGAGCTCAACTGCAGCTTTAGTTGAGAAAGCCTTCCTACATAGAGAGAAGAGCTATATTCAGCAAACAGAAAGCGTAAATCCACCTCGACTCGAATGTTCAAGTTTGTAGAGGAAACCACCCATCTGCAGCAGATATCTGTGCGATGACATCCAGCTTTTTTCTTCCATGAGATAGCCTTTGTATATTTGTATTTATTTACTTAGTTGTCCCTGCTGGTGTCAGAGAAAATATTTCTCCTCAAGTGGTGCATTGATAGCTGATAACCTTGGGCCAAGCATACACAGTATGAGATTTTGAGTTGCATGATTGATTTTGAAGTCTGATTCCGGCTGCATTTGCAATGCAGTGTACAAGGGGTCATAAGGGCAGTTCAAGCTGGTTTGGTTGGTTTCTGCCATGTCTGAAACAGTTTTCATATGGCTAACAACATACTCCTGCACAGAGACAACCGAGACATGAGCCAAAACCCAACCCCCAACCCTCTTTCTGATACCAAAACTTCTGTCTGACACACCATACGATTAAAGAAACAAAAAGTCCCATTTGCAGCTTTCAAATGTATGATTTTGTCACTATATTTATCCATTTGTAAATCATGTATTCTCATTGTTGAACCCCAGAGCCACAAAGCAATTTAATTCTAATATAGTAGTTCAAAGACCAAGTGTTCAAACAGTGATGACTCATTTAGAGGTCCAGGTGGTTCACTTTTTTAATAGAAGTGGTACTGCAGAGCACTGTAAAGTCTACCGAGTCACACTGTAGAGTATTGCTGAGAGATGTCAGAGCTTTTTAAACATAGAGGTAATATTTGCCTCTCTCTCTCTCTCTCTCTCTCTCTCTCTCTCTCTCTCTCTCTCTCTCTCTCTCTTTTACCAACAAACCTCTGACAGTGCTTTGCAGGGATTTTAAAGCAGCTAAGAGGTGCTGCTTGGCACAGAGTGATGTGCTGAACTGTAAAAGCACTGCCTCATGAGGGTTTTATGAAACACTGGAATTACCAGAATCCATTCCATAAACCTAAAATATCGTCTGTCTTTTATGCTACAACATCAGGGCTTTTTACATACACAACAGATTGTTAAGTTTGTCCCTGCTAAGGGTAAAATGTAAAATTTACTGTTGAACTCTCAGGTTTTTGACAAGTCTCTGGGACTTTTGTTTCTTCCAACTTAATAATTGTTCTTAGGCTACAATCCTCAGATGCTAGACCAATTACTAGCAAATGCTTTTTCCAGAAGAGTTAAAAAAAACACTTCCTGCACAGCATCAAACAAAAGACCAAAATCAAAAATATATAAATAAATAAAATAAATAAAAGAGTAGCTATGATCATATACAATCCTCTAACAAGCTTTGATGTGATTTTGCAGTAACACACTCCCACACACTCCTGCCAAACTCTTCAAAGCAGCCACTTCAAGGACAACTGTAAGATTTTCACTGCCTGTTAGCAGTTTTTAGACCAGCTTTATGGGCTTGCCATCTGAGGACATTTCACTCTGATGTTGTATCTGTTGACTGTTTGACAGATGTTCAATGACACTGCAACATCGATAATTATTATCTTCTTATAATCAGTATCATAACTCCGCCTCAGTTGATAAATAACTTGGTAAACTTTTAAACCATCTTTTTGGACCATCACCATGGCTCTCCACCTTTCATCCCCTTGAACAGTAGTTGCTAATGAGTGAACTCATTAAACAGGTAAGTAGCACTCTCCTCTTTTGTGCACAAATAATGGAACTCGAAAGTCTTCACCCTGGATATAAGGTGGTGGTTTTTTTTTTTTTTTTTTTTTTTTTTTTTTTTTATAGGTCAATAATATTTATGTTAAAAGTTGGAAGAACTCATGCCAGAGTTGAATTGGTAGGAACTGCTGGGTACCCTTAGCTTAAGTTTATTCCACCAAGATGAGTCAGGCTAATTGTTTAATAACGTGATCCAAAGATGTATTTTAAGACAGACAAATATATTTGGCAAGATTTGGACAAATTATAATCATCAGCCAACATGACTCAGCAAATGGAACAAAGAGTGACAAACCATGTTTTTGGGATAACACTGACAGTGTCTTTTTGCGACTTTTTGTATCTTAGTGTAACAAGAAACAAAATAAAAAAGTCAGAGGCAGAAGCAGCTACCTCTGATCCATCAAAACTTGGCTAACGTGAACATTACTCTCATTTGATCACCAACAGCATGACATGCCAGCTAGGTAACGGCTTGTTTATTGACCATTAACAACAAATATCTTTGATATAAAAAATAATAGTGTACTCTTAAAGATAAGTATAAAGGAGGGAATTTCATGTGCTTAGAAGCAGGGAGGCTCTAAATAATGAAGCTGGTGGGTTGTGACAGAAAACTAAAGCAGTGGCAGGAGACTGCAGACAAGGTGCAGATGAGTTATGAAAGCTTGGTGTGGAGGTTTGTGATCCCTGTTAGTTCTGCCTCTCACAGGAAGGTGATCTCTCTAATCAGAATAAGCATCTTGTCAGCGCTCACTTTCCATCATCTAATTAATCACAATCAGACTAAAATCTACAAAACATCAGGACTACAAAGAGATCCAAAAATTCAAACACACACAAACGATGTCTATCTAATAAGCCTTGAGTCTTGATTCCTTCATTATAGCTCTGTATGTGTGCAGGCATCTGCACTGTGACCTCTCCAAGTTTCAAGGGTACGAAGAGGCGGAACGATTCGGGCTCATCACATCGATACTAACCCTGAACAGCCTCAACTTCTCAGCCAGCTGTGACGCTGGAGAAAAAAAACACAGTCAATCAAAGGAGAGATGAAATCACAAATGCTGAAAATGAGAGTGTGAGAGTTGGACAGATAGGGCGAGAGAATCACTTGGGTGAAGAGACGGAGAGGTTTAAGGAGCACTGTCAACCTCTCGCTCCCATTCTTGACTCCTTGAGGATCAGAGGGAAGCTCGGTGTCATTCGCCTGTCTACTCTTTGATGTGCGCAGTGTGAGAGATGAAGCTCTCTGCCTTTCATGTCGTACTTTGTATTCAAGCATCCCCGACCCTGGTGAGAATTACAGTAAGATAGTCATTTAGTTCAAATTCATCACACAGCCGATTTCCTTCCTCAGAGGCATTTGACTATGCTAGTGTAGTGCTGTGCCCATTTCAACTATGGACATCAAAACTTGTTTCACGGTATGGAAAAAGGCGAGGACAGAGATGGAAGACATGATGTTTAGGAGAGTCTATCAATTCCCCCGCTGGCCCTCAAAACCTGCAACACAGACAGGTGTTCGGATACTTGTGTTGATGAAACATAAGAGTGCTTGTTAAAGGTGTGGGTGGACTGGTTCTCGTTCTTACTTACATATTAATTCAAGACAGGCCAAGACTACGACTGACCAGCATATCATGGAAGTGCATATTCTGATTTAGCAATCTCCCGCCACTAACAGAAGTGGCCAGAGCGTGTGAGCGGAGTGGCGCGAATTCCCCTTCCTCGTTCCCATAGGTGTCCACCTCCATTGCTCCCTGCTCAACGTCTCACCATACCGCTCTGCCTAGTAACATTTAGGGCTCAACCAAGATTGCATGCCACTCTGCTCCACATGTGCTCCAAAACATATGTTCTGATTTTAATTCTGAGCCAGGTTAAGGTATGCTTCAGACTCATGATGTGAGCGGTAACGGAGTGAAACTGGAGCGAGATAGTGCCCTGCTATGCCTTCCCACCCTTGAAAAAAGAAATCCTGCTCTGTGCTTTTTTTTTTTAAATTTCCCTGCTCTGCTCTGCTTACATGCTCTGCAAGTGAGCATTTGAGTTGTGTGATGGTAATCACAAGGTCATTAAAAGAAACTACATGAAACTTGATGAAGTAATATGACTTAAACAGGTCAAATCAAAAGAACCAGTTGCAATAGATTTTGAGAGTTGTGCTGTGCTATTTGACCCCAAGGCATATAGGAAATCCTTCAGGTCATGTAAAAATTACGAGATAAAGTCTCAATAAATCAGATTTTCCACAGTACATCCAACAGATGCTCGAATAGACTGAGATTTGGGGAATTCTGAGGCCCAGTCAACACCTTGAACTTGAGCTGTGTTCCTACGGGTCATCTTCTCCCACTGAGGGTACAGTGGTCAGTGGTGGACAGGTGGTTGATACACACTGACCTGACATCATGGTGAGAGTATGGAATTTTTCAACCATTTGAGCTCTAGTAGCTCTTCTGGGTAATTGGAGTGGAGTTCTGGAGATGACCTGGCCTTTTTTTAAAGTCACAGAAACAGATCTAAAATAACTAAAAGACAGGGTTAAAACCCATTAGATAGACAAACACCATCATTATTAATGAATGTTACTGTATTGGTTTAAGTGAAACGCAGTCTCTTTATTATCCTTTTGGTTTAACGAATATCTTTGATGCTCTTTGGTTGTCTACTAAAGGTTTGACAAATGTTTTTCTCATTTTTCTGGACTGTTGTCTGATTGACTTAAAAAAGATATAAAACCAAAATCAATACCCAACTTCAATTTTTTAACAGCTTGACCATTTCGGTTCTTCATTGCTTATAAAGCGTTTTATACTTTGATAGTTCCCAGCAGCCAGGATTTGGATTTGGTATTGACTCAGTGTAACCCTGAATTAGTCTTTGTCTTAATTTTCCCTCAGAATCTTGGCCCTGTCCCCGTTCTTGTTCTGTTTCAGTGGTTCTTGAGAACAACACCATCAAAGCACAAAAGCAGTTTGTTTTTCCATTCATCCCACAATGTCACAACAATCTGCAGACTCGGACAAAGGTAAAAGGCTACGCAGTGACTCCCTGAGCCAAGAGTTCATGTTTCCCTGAGCTAATAGATTTACTATAAAGCAAAGTACATTCTAAAGGTCACTGCTCTGTTCAATGTACAGCCCTCCACAGATAGACAGGAGCTCTGGTATATAATCCTGACGAGAGATCATAGAGGTGCTTCAAGCTCTGAAAGAGACAGTTGCCTCTGATTGGCTTGTCCCAGTCTAGAGGAGCGTCACAGAGAAAATAAGGTGATATTTTATCTTCATAGCAGTGTGCAGGTCTTATTCCTACCAGGGACTTGATAAGTGAACAGAGCATGGACTGTTGTACAAATTTAGTGTTGGGTTTAGTGTTGCACATATAAAATATTTCTGCATCAGAATAGCACTTGTGGTTATGGCCATTTGAAATTCTCATTCTATAGACTCTTGCAAAGCCTTACAGGCATGCAGCGTGCAGATGGATCAAGTTTACATTGGACTTAACACACCATCAGGGACCCATTATTGCAAGATCTGCTGTTCCACATGGAATATTTTTTTTTTCAACAAAGCACACTACTCATGCATAAGAAACTATGGAATTTCTTGAATTAATTTGACATGGTGTGCCACTTTGTGATTTCACATTGTGTTTTGGCACTACTGAAGCATGAGGGGCACAAAATGTAAACAAACAGGGAGCTCATATACACACAGAGGCAGATCAGATGGTATAAAACATGGATGTAGTCTTTGTAATGTCATTCCTTGGTTTCTACAGAGACGTGTGAAGCCCAGCCAAGGTATACAGCATATCAGAAATTCTGAATCAGCGTAAATTTAAATCAACCTATCTCAAGGTAGAGAGGTAAAGTTGAGCTTTTAGTCTCAAGGTAAGCAGCTACAAAGTACACAGCCATCTGCCAAATTAGCTCCTAGTTTTGCAAAGTTATGCACAACCCATAGACTGATTAAAATCAAAACGTATGCATTACAATATATTCATGTTCAATACAGTTATTTAACCTGATGAAGGAGATACTAACCCAAAACTTTTGTTGAATGAGGCTATAAACATATTTCATCTTGTTATAAAAGACGGTCTTTTTATGTGGTCATAGGAGCACTACTAGCAGCATACCTAGCAGCTAGTCTCAATCCTTCTACCCTGGTACACCTCTGTTGCTATCTGAAATACCTGAACAGTAGTGGGAGGACTTATCCCACAGTTTCACTCCTGTAACACTCCTGCATAGAAGGCACAACATTACAAGTACAAAAGTCTCCCATTTAACTGTTGATGTCAAAGAAAATTCCAATCCACTTTATGATCCTACACGCCTCTGTTAACAAAATGCTGAGTAAAGAAGTAGAGACATGCTGTGACTTCTTGACAGGCTTGGAAAGAAATAGACAAATGTAACACTTCAGATATCTATTATAATCTGACTGCAGCATCATTACGATTGTTGATTCTAAACTACCTCAGGGTTACCTTTCCCTAAAATAAACCACCTGTTAAAACATATCTATATGAATATTATCAATTAGGGATGCACACAATTAAGCATAAGCTCAGTATTAAGCTGTCACATGTTGCTAATGCACAGGTAAAGTGGAGAGAACACACCTTTAAGAAGAAGATATATGTTGTTAATGCCCTTAGGAGAAGTTTATTTTTTACGCTCTGAATCATGCTATATATACACACACACATGCACACACTGTGCCTTGCTCAAGGGCATCTCGATAGTACTGAGGAATTTATGTTAACACCTCTCCAGCTATTAACAACAACACAATTTCCAAACTTGGTCCATGCCGGGGCTTGAACCAGTGGTTCTTCAATTGCCAAGCCAAGTCCCCATGGACTGTGCCACTGCCGCCCCATTATCAAGTTATTCTTGACATGCCAGAATAGATCAACCTAAACAGCACAAAGAGTTCCTGAGATACTTGGAGCAACAAAGCCTACGATAGGCTTAGCTAGCGTAGCTTTGTCTCAGCAGCAGAGTTTTGTCTTAAGACCCATAGAGAAGCTATGTGCAAATGTAACTCATGTTAGCATTACCACAGACACTGAGCATCATGGCTGTGTCCAAATTCAGGGGCTGCTTCCTTTGGGGGCCACATTTGAAGGCCAATTATGTCACAACGCTGCACAAAGGCTGCCCAAATTTGAAGGCTTCTTCAAATTGCAGCCTTCTTTTCCCTTTTTGGAGGACGCACTGCTACTATCCTTCACGGCCTCCCAAATAGCTCCTTGGGAAAATTGCACAATGGTTTATTCTTAGTTTTTACTTATTTGAACATCCAATGTCAGATACATTACACCTCAGGGGAATCGGAAAAACTTTAATGTTCAGTTAAAATTCGTGAGGCTGGTAATGCATCAGCATATGGCATAAATTAGCATTATGTTAGGTTTGACATTTTGATTGAACAAAGAACTAAGTTTGGGATTATGATTAGGTGGCAGAAATCATGATGTAAGGGTAAGGGCGGGAGCATCTTTTGACACAACCAGGAAATAATCCAAAGGCTAGGCTGTCCAATTTAACAGCAGTTGACATGGCCTTTGCGGCTTCCAAAGGACTGTCCTTCGAAGGGGGCAGCCCCTGAGTTTGGACACAGCTCATGTTTAAGTTCCGTCAGCATTTTTAGCCTCACTGCACAATGGACTGACCACAATTAAACCACAGAGATACTTTTCTAGTTTTTTTTCCAACCCCCAGTGTCTTTGTTTATTTATATATTCATAATTTTTGGGAAAATCAAATTCTTTTATTATTTTGTTTGATTTCGAAGACAAACAGACTGCCACATTACCAGATTTTTCCAGCAGCAGAAAGGCTTGATGCTCTTTTATATAAACATAAAAAATGTTGTTTACTTGTCTGTTTTAGTATGAGCCAGAATGAGTTTGAAATTTATGTCAGATATCAGGAAATATCCAGTATTATGCATCCCTAGTATCAATGCATCAGTACTGTGTCTGTACATGCAGCACGCAGGGAGAGGTGTGCATGTATAATTTGTTGGGCTTCTTCAGGTTCAGCTCTAAGTCAGACACTCAGCAGCCATCTCTCTCTTCAGTGCTTTAGGGGTTTGCTCTGTTCTTCACCAAAGAAATATTTTCTATGAGAATATCTCAAGTAGAGAGGAAGCCTTTCATGACAACAACACAAGCAGGGTCACTTTCTCTGTGTTGCTTTGTCAGACTGGTCAGTGATTCGCAGCTGACACAAAGACATTGCGTAACACTTTTATGGAGCTGAAGAATTGTGGATGAAAGACCAAAAAAGCACCATGAAAACATGACCACATAAAGACAGTTTCACAAAAATCAATTTTAGAACACTTTTTTTACTCCTGTTCTGTGTTGTACAACCTTTTTTTAAATGAAGTCTGACCGTATATTTAGGCTACTTCACCTGTTTTACACAAAGTGTGAAAAAAGTGTCTGCAACATAAAAAAATCTGGTTTGTAAAAGTACACATTCTCTTGCTTTCTTGTAAAATTTGAGTGAGCAGGTTAATACATACTGAGGGTGGGACAGTCTTTTCATTTGACAGCCAAATAGTGAGTTTTGCTCTCTTCATCTTGCTCTGTTCATGTGACCTATTTCTGTCACCTTTTAGGTGTTAGTAACATCCTAAATTCAAGCAGAAATTCTTGACCTTTGATTTGAGCTCAGGAATAAAGACAGAAAAACTCTTTTTGTGTACCTGACCTGCACTTTGTAACCCAGTGGAAAGGTTAGCAGGCAGCAGGTTGACTCATACCAAAAACACACAGAAAGTCAAACACCCACACACTGACACACTAATACACTGGGCTCAACAGACCGGGTGCACAACTCTGGTACTATCTAAAAAGGTCAAGGGTTGTGGATCAATTCTGACAGGGCTGCTGGGATATGGACACAGATGGTGCCTAATCTTCCATCCCCTCTGAATTATGTAGTGTGAGACCCTCTCGCTCATATGATCAAAATTAAAGCCAAAATAGTCATCCAGACCAAGTTAAAGTCTACCCAAAGCCATATTGAGTTATTCTCCATATTAGTTAAAATACAGTTTTTTTGACTGCTTAAACACTAAAATCAAGATATTACATATTAGGTTATTGTCAAAACCTGCACTCAAGAAGCAAAATATGGACACAGATGTCCACCACTGAGCACAATGTCAGCTTCACACTTTTTGCAAAACAATACACTCAAAGATTTGCACAAACCTAAACGCACTTGTACACATTAGACACTGAAGGCTATCATGATGTCACTTCCTTGCAATTCCAAAAGTCTGACTGTCAAATTACCACACCTAAGAGCCAAAGGTTAAACACAGCCATCAGGTGCAGAAACACACGACTACTTTACTGTACACCAATCAGTTTTAAGCACTCTAAAATGCAGCAGGTGAGTTCACCTTTCTTCAATAAAAATTGAAAGAGTCAGAAGAAGAACAGTCAGGGTGAGAAGGAGGAGTATGATGGCATTAAACTGCCAAGATTCAGGAGCAAATAGGAGATCCGCATGCATGGCTGCAGAGGAGCTGCCCACCCATGTCAAACATTTGAGTGAGCAGATCATTTTTGTGAGAGCTTTCACAGCGCTCACGCACAGCATTTCTCTGTTCGTGTGAGTGAAAAATTTTAGCCCGTGAACACACTAAGAATCTGAGAGACCACACAACCACTGTCATTGCACTCTTGCTCGTGAGACTTTCACCTGCCCACTCGCGATATATGTTTTATATATATATACCGTATATATATCTTCTTCTATACTACTTATTCTATTCAAGGTCGTGGGTGGCTGGAGCCTATCCCAGAAGTTTTAGGGCAATAGGCAGGCTAAACCCTGGAATGGTCGCCAGTCAATTACAGGGCTGACACATACAGACGGACAACTGTTCACAGTCACGGCTATTTTTATACATATATATATATATATATATATATATATATATATATATATATATATATATATATATATATATATATATATATATATATATATATATATCATTGTTAAGGTAACTACATGGGGTACTCAAAGTGGACTCTTTCCACGGTGGCTGCACTACTTCAAAAAGACAAAAATAAGAGAAATGTTCATGAAAGGAATAAAATAAAAGTAGAAGAAAGGGACACAGGGTGAGCTCTACTGCTTTTCAATTATTGTCCCTTCTCTTCTTATGCTCTTCCATCTCTTGACTGAGACGGAGCTGTGAAATTGAATTGCTGAGCGCATCTCTACAAACAAAGCAACTCTCCTCCTTGCTGCCAATAGAGGGAAAGACCAGCTCGACTGCGACAACACACCCATGCCAGCTCCCGATAACTTCAGTGACTGTTGGAAAGCAAACTGGGGGCTTAAATCGCCAATGCAATGAGACAACTGAATAGAGCAATGAGTTGGGAGGTATAATGCACCATATCATTGGTCCTGGCTCTGGGCTTTCAGGCACTTTCCAAAATCTGCTCCAAACAAATGGTGCTTGTTGAAAATGAGAATCTATTTACAGAATTTGATGAAAATGGTTGATTACAGGATACAGCCAACCAAGTTTCTCCTCCCCTTGCAGTCGTACTTGAGCATCTCAGAGGAAACAGTTGTGACCAATTGGTTCCATTTTCATGTCTGTAAGTAATCACCAATCTCCAAGCAGCAGCTAGGTAGCTTAGCATATGACTTATTCAAACATGTTCACTAAGTCATGTATGCCAATTCAGTTACCTATGTTTAGTTTGTGATAAATGTTCATATGGTAATATATGTCATTTTTTTCATTAATAATATGTTAAATTTATCACATATGTTCATATATTCAATTCATAATAATATAATATAATTTAATATAATATAATATAATATAATATAATATAATATAATCTGTCATATGTTCAGATTTTGATGTGTTAAGCTTATCATATGTGTTCAAAAGAATACATGACTTTAATAATACACGAACAAAACAAAAACTCAAGTTCATCATTCATCTGTCATTTATCAATAAATAAACATCTATCTATCTATCTATCTATCTATCTATCTATCTATCTATCTATCTATCTATCTATCTATCTATCTATCTATCTATCTATCTATCTATCTATCTATCTATGTAGTGGTACATATCTATGTATCTTGAAATCTTGAACTACTCATACAACACTTCCAAAGAACAGTGCTACTTTTAGATGAATTTGTCTTCCTGTGCTGAATACTTTCAAACTCTTTGACCTTGCAGCCATAAATTATACAGCAGCAGCCAAGTTTTCAATGTAAGCGATTTGTTAAAATTAAACGTAGGAGGGACATACAGACAGAGAAGCATAATGCATTCAGAGTGAAGAGGACAGTTCTGCGTTTGAAAAGAGACATGCTTTTCTACTTCTGAGTAGATTAAAAAAATAGAATCATAATAATAATTCGGAAGAATGGCACTGACACTGAACTTTAGCTCGTAGAAGCCTGAGTGACATTTTTAATCTAAAATCTAATGATTTTGGTATGAAAACACAACTTGCAGCAAAAATTGGATCCTACAGTTCAATTTACAACACATCAGATCCTTTGCAGAATGAAACACTCTTGTAAAAACTATATATTGATTTATAAAGTCCACATTTTGTTACCATATGAAACACACAAGTTTCATATGACTTAATTCTGTTTGAACCAGTTACACACTGCTGTTGCTAACCTTAAACACTAGGGATGCCCCAATAAGCATTTTTTTGGCCCTTATCCGGATTATTTAATATTAGGTATCAGCCATTATTGAGTCCCGATCCGATTCTTTGCTTAAGGAGTAAGAAAGTGAAGCTGCACACATTTTGTTTTGTGTTATAACAATAATGAAAAGTTAAAAATTAATAGTTAAAATATGTCTGAAGCTTATTAAGTCTATCTAACTCAATGCAGCCAGTTTTGATGTTAAAACCCTCTGGATTCCAAGCCCGCTGGCAGGATTGAAATACCATTCATTTTTAAATGACTGGCATTCAATAACCATTTGTCCAATAAATACACTGAGACCGGAGGAATTGTAAAATTGAATTGAAAGATTTTCAAGTTTCCGAGGGTACCTGAATGTATCACAAGTAAAGTCAGCAACTTGTTTAAACAGACCATAGAAAATGGGAGAATTTCAACATTGCTTTGATTCTCATGTCTTCTTTGAAAATTTGCAGAAGAACCTTTTTCTCTGGATAAATTCTGAAAGAAAACAATTATACTCTTACTGCTTTTAGCAAGCCCTGAATGATGGACATACACCCTGTATTCACGCCTCAAAAATTCTTTGAATTTAAATCCAAGGCAGCCCTGAACACAACTCCTCAGAGGCAGTTTGAGACTGTGAACATAAACATTAGACACTAATGAGACTCCCTTGTTCCCCCCTTTTTATGGAAATGTTCATTCCGCCTCAAACCAGATCACAACTTAAACCGACCTGAATCATCCCAAATTGGAAAGTAAAGGAATCAGTCCAGTTCACTGTGAGGCTAAGCAGAAACATGGGACAAACATCTGTTGTCAAACTAATCACATCATGTTTAAATCAGCTCACATGCTGCCATGGACTGTGCTGTACAGCTCCATCCAGGCAGGATGTAAAACAACGTGTCTGGACAGCAGGACATACTGTGAATAACAGAGATGTCATGATGAGGCTGCATCCAACCATAGACTGTATAAAATATGGACGTAGTCGCCGCGACATCACCTGTCTGTTCCTGATACAGTCAAATGAAGCCATTCATTGGACAGGGCCATCTTTGGATATGATGTGGACTTTGAGCATCTTTTCTAACAGCTGTATCACACATGAGCTGAGCAGAGCCTCTGATTGGACAAACCCATAATCCTAATATCTAATAAACCGCTGAATTAGAAAAAAATCCCCCCTGCACAATGTGTGCTGATAGCGTAATAAGCGTTTCAGACCCAAGCCGTTTTTTAACCAGGTTGTAAATATGCTTTTTAATGCCTAAATGTCTGTTTTTATTTTGTCTCGATGTGTATGTGACTTCTGGTCTTTCTGCAGCCAACCTCTAGCAGCAGATTCTCGATGAACAGCAACTTTTAACACTTCTGCATAGGCTTTATTTTTCTCTACCGATCAATTAGAAAATGCCAAGATTGGGCCTGATCTGATACCGGGGATCAGGATTGGGACATCCCTATTAAACACTTAAAGCAATTGTACTTCTCAGTGATTAGAGTACTGTGAGGGAAGTCAGGAGAAGAAGAGTGAGGATGAGAGTGGGAATCCATGGAGGATGAGGAGAAGAAGGAGGAAGAAGAAGACCTGAAGCAGGAGGAGAATGTGCTCAAAGAAGAAGAGGACCAAATGTATCAGATAAAATTGATGCAGCACTAGTTGACCATGTTGTGAACCACAGATTGATGCTGAAGGAAGGTGGACTAAGAGTTCAAGCAAATCTGAGCAGAGTAATAGAAGCGTCTGTCATTAGGACATTGAGACAAGAAAGGGGTAAAAAAAAACTGTCTACAGTTAGTAATCAGCTGCTTACTGTTTTGATACCCATTTTTTTTTTTTTTTTTACCAGGAACCATCATTCACACATACTGTACATTGTCATTTAAAGGGAATCCACTTCAGTCATTCATTGTTTCAGACAATTTTTTTTATTGACCGATCTTTCAAGACCCACAGAGTATTGTGTTCTATGACCATCAAAAAACTCAGAAACTATCACAAGAAAGGGTAAACTCTCTTCCTTCAACTCTTCTTTTTCAACAAATAAAGAAAACATGTTTGTAAGGTAAGACAAGTTATTTTATATAGCACATTTCGGCAACAAGGCAGTTCAAAGTGCTTTTCTGACTTGCCATGTCTCTGTCATCTCGAATCTTCTTCGCATGTCTATGCTGATCTGTCATCCTAAGGGAGCACTGCTGCCACCTACAGTATTTTACAAGCTTGATATTGATAGACAAGCTCTGGCAGACACCACCCCCACCCGCTGAAATACATAATTAATGTCCATACACGCAGTCAATGGTTGTAATTAAATCGATGTCTATAGATATCAATGACAGCCAGTGAGGGGGTTGAAAACAATGTGATTTTATCATTTCTATTCAGTTTGTTAAAAGAACTCACATTCTGAAATCATGTGGGCAAGAATGGTGATTGGTCAAAGGTGTTTACTCGTCACCAAGTGTGTGTGTGTTTGTTTGTGTGTGTGTGTGTGTGTGTATGCGTGTGTGTCTCACCCTGGGGTGAGGTATCACACAGCAGAAGTCTGCCTGGTCCTGCTTAGTTTCAGCCCAAACCAAACCATCCCTATATCCCCAAACCTTGAGGCCTCGGGCCACCCTTGGGCCGAACACGCATCCTCAGGCCCACAGTTGGTGATCTAGTTTTACAAGCTGGCACATATGGGATCATTCTATTATTCATACTCCAGGGAGGCCGGGTATTGGAGTCTTTCACCATGGTGCCACAGTGGGAGGAGGGTGGGGAGGGTATGATGCTTTACTGTTTCTGCATCATGTGTTTATTATTTTTAGATGGACAGGGTGTTACATAACATACTAGATGTTCCACACACAGGGTCAGATTGTGTATTACAAAGTGATACATCTGGACAAACACACACACACACACACATACACACATACACACATACATAAAGCAGGAAGTATGGTTGAAGATCTTTGTAAGCACTTGTCACATGAATTATGATGACATCTATTAGCATAGGTGCACAGTCACAGGAAGTGTGACAGAAAAAGTGAAATTTACAGGACCCTCTTCTTACGCACGCACGCACACACACACACACACACACACACACACACACACACACACACACACACACACACACACACACACACACACACTGATTACCCCTCTCTGCTTGTACATGAGTGGGCCTCCTGACCAGAGGAGAGGAGCAGGGAGTGAATTACAAACCATTATCCCCTGCGCTAAAGCAGTTACAGCCGAAACCTGAGAGCCCTCACCAGAGGGAAGAGAAGGAGAAAGTAGAGAGGGGGGTCGGGTGGGGCAGTGGGAAGCCAGAGAAGTGACTTTAGGACAAATGGTAACGAGGAGAAAGCAACTCAGGGAGAAGGTGACAGAGGAGTAGAATGAGAGCTAAAAAACATGACGATGGAGAGAGCAGTAAGAGGGAGGGGAACCAACACTCCTGTCATTTCTCTGCCAGCCTGCATGAGGGGAATTTGGGTGATGGTGTACCTTTCGGGTGTTTATTATGTCACTCTTTGCCCATCCTGTGCTTTTCCCCTCCTCCTCTTTTCCTGATTTTGCCCCGTCTGTTCCATTTTCCCCCTTCACTTTGTCACAGGTTCATACTTTCCTTGGAAAAATGACATCAGATTCGTCACAGTGTTTAATCAAAAGTCATTATCATTTCACAGTACTCACTTTTGTGTTTACGTGTGTGTGTGTGTGTGTGTGTGTGTGTGTGTGTGTGTGTGTGTGTGTGTGTGTGTGTGTGTGTCTATGCCCAACTGTGTTAGTAATGTCACTTTCACTCTTGGAAGGAGCAGAGGATTTATCCCTATGGGAACTCATCTCACAGCTCTCTGAAAAAAATGAATAAAAAGGTGATGAGAAGGGGTTAGAGAGAGCCAAAAAAGAAGGAGATGCGTGTGTGTGTGTGTCTGTGTCTGTGTGTGTGTCTGTGTTGCAAAGAGATCAAAAGAAAAGGATGAAAAAGTTTTAAAAGGGGTTAAGGAGAGATGAGGGCAAAGAAGAAGAGGGCAACAAGTAATTATGAAACAAAGAACAAGAAAAATCTAGGAGGAGTTTGTGTCTGCAGGAGAGAGGGGGGTGGAGGGATATATCTCTCAGCGCTGGGTGTGGGAATCTGGTGGTGGAGGTGGGTGTGAGCTGGGGATAATCTGAGTGTCCTATTGTCTCTTGTTTTCAAACCAACTATTGTCATCTACAGCCTCATGAAAGAAAGTTAATGAGCAGAGCAGAGCTTCAGAGTGTCAGGGCAGAGTCAGGGGAACAGAGATTAAAAACCCAGGATGGAGAGAACAAGGGGATATAAGGGGGAACGGAGAGATGTGGTGTTGATACAAAGGGGTAGAATGTTAAATAAGTGAGAGAGAAGAGAAAAAGTCAAGTGTCAGAGTAGCAGGCGGCTCGTTGATGCATTTTGTATGCCTAACACTTTCTCTGCTCGGTCGCATCCTGCCTTGGAAAAATCTTGCACCTCCTTTTCACCTCTTTTGTTTTTCCTTCTCTCTCTTGCCTGGAGGAGAGTGAAAACAAATCACCAGCCATATTTCATTCTATTAAAAACATTTTGTGAGACATGAAAACCGAACCCATGGTTAATATGCCAAATATAGTTAGATGAAAAACAAATGGATCGGCAAATGGGCAGAAAAAAATGTTATATTTTGTTTTATTCAGAATTTTTTTTTTTTACAAACCTATAGCGTACCACACAACATCAGCTCAAGCTGTGAGCTCCTTCATCAAATGCCTTATAAGTTTAAATGCAAATTATTTATCTGTCATAAATCAACTTTTACACTGCAGGTAAGATGTGCTCCCTCCCTGTTTAGCCCATCATCTATTTGGGAACAGATTTGAAGTCCATCAGGACAAAAGTGTGCAGTGAAATCCAAAATAAGAGCAAACTGCACAGATCTGGGCAGTGCATGCGGGTGTGTGTGTGTGTGTGGGGGGGGGGGGGGGGGTTCTTGTGTAAGGGGGACTGCATATATGTTTGTCACCAACAAGGATGTTCATGCAAAAGCTGAAAGCTGTTACCTGATCCCTTCACCTCAGTCTGACTTATTGCAGTAGAGATGGGATTTATGGCTCTTTGAAGGGAGTCGGATCTTTCAAAGAACCATTCCAACGACTGACTTGTCCGCAAACCTCACATCTCCATCTCGCAGACAGTTTGCCATGATGTCTATAAGGAAAACAACCTGATATGACAAGGGTAAAAAAATTGTCCATTTGTGTTCACACTCAAAGCCAACCAGGTAATGGCAAGGGAAAATTTGAAGAGTATGTGCAAAAGGATAATTTACCCACAGATGTCAGATTGGTTGTAAAATTGAGTTGGAAGTTGGAGTTTACATAACTCAACCACATTAGATTAGGACAAGACAACTTTATGGCAACATTTTTGTTGTTGTTTGTTTAGTCAGATAATAAATCACGGTAGCTGCTACTTCCTGGACAATAGTTCTTAATTTAAAAAGCTATTATTTCCTCGGCTTGGCTCCATCAGCAGCAACTCCTAAAAACACCACAAAAGAAGAATGTGTCTCCTCTGAACATCAATACAAGGCTACAGAGCACAGATTGTTTGTTGTTGTTGTTTATGCTGAAATGGCTCTTGAGTTTGGTTTTTATTCCTAAAAGATATTTATTCTTCTAAAAGAGCATCTGTGCTCACAGGGTATCATCGATCATCAGATGTTTGATTTGTATGAATACTATTTATGTGGAGCTCTATGTTGGAAAAATCACGGACAGTCTGCTGAGAGACACCTTCATCAATCAATAAACTGATAAATATGTATGTGTTCTGAAATCATGCCCCCATCTATTTACATTACCCTCAGAGTGTCCAGTATGTGTATATTTTATACTTTCATGCAATCTGTCTTTGTTTGGTATTTTCACCCACATCATGCTCAAGGCCCTTTATTGGTCACCTGCTGCAGGCTGCTTTCACCATGGTAACCATACCTGCACCATTTTTAACCCCAGTCCATTCATTTACAGAGTCTGCACATCATTTCTCACAGAACACCTCTTCCACTCATCTTGTCAGTAATTCCACGCTCTTATCTGTGACTACATTTCAAATATATCACTGACAAAGGAGACACTGGGTCGGAGTAAACATATGGAAGTATGATTTTTTTCACTGAAAAGCAAAGCGGGAAGACAAACCTTTGGTCTCATCTCAGGTATAATCAATTTTTTTTTTTTTTTTTATTTCCATCCATGATTGTGTGATTCTTTTTTTTTTTTTTAGCCAGCTTGTTCAGGTAGACGCTGCAACAAACACTTAACTTTAATCCTTTTCTAAACTATCCAAGTCAAAGCTCCTGTTAGGAGTTTCAGATGGTGACAAAACAGACTGAATTCATATTATTGCCAACAAAACCATAAGATGAAAATGAAAAAGAATATGGTGGCCAAATGATATCACATGTGGAGATTAACATGCTGTACATTCTTAAAACCATTTGTCACAAAGATTTGCTGTTAAACCCATCAGAGTGCTGCCGCTCCCATTTTACAATGCTCCTGAAACTAGAGTAACTCTTTAACCATTTCGGCTAGTAAAATAATGAAGCAGTTCCTGAAAGAAGAGAAGATCAGCTTTCCTGGGACATCCAGGCTATTACAGATGTGCTATTACAATGTGCTGTAAATCAATCCAGTCCTGTCCAAACCGATTGGGAAGCTAAGAAATAGCATTTAGAAGTAACCTCTATTGGTGCTGATAATCTCATTTTCAGTTATGGATTATGATCAGGCATATATATAGAAGTAAGAGTTTTTCAAGATCACTTAAAAGTCCTCACAGCTCCTTTAATACACAGAGACAGGACAAATATTGCCAGACACTGACAGCTTAAGCTGTTCTGAAAAAAAGGGCAAAAGTTACACACATGATTTCTCATTTAAGGCCAAAGTCAAACAAACAAGCAACAAAAAACTCCAGGTGGCCTGTATGATACCTGGATAATATAGGGTTAAAAAACAACTGGATGGGATTTTTTTTTTTTTTTTTTAATCAGAAGACACAACCTGGAGTCTTAGAGTGCAGGGGGATTGAATAAATAAAACATAACACTTTAGTAAATAAGTAACACTTTATCCACAGGGTTCACAAAAAATCAACACAAACTAAAATGTATTCATTAGAGCTTTAACAAAATTCAATTTCATGTGAATGAAAGTTAACACATAAAGCAGAATAAGACATGGCCAGGTCTGTCCCTTGTAATCTGACTGGCCACCATAAAGTGTTACACAATAATTCTATGTGAAATATCTGAAAGATTTTACACCATGTCTTTCCACTGATGAGATAATCTTCCATTGTTAGATGAAACTTTTTAGATGACATTTAAGGGGGCCTTTGATTTAACCCCTGGGTTGTGACTGTGCCATTAAAAAGAATGATAATTCAAGTTGAAGAGAATATTAATTTCTAGATTTGAAGTTAAATTATGAAATGCCAAGTATTATTATTATTATTATTATTATTATTATTATTATTATTATTATTATTATTATTATTATTATTATTATTATTATGCTTTTTTTTTTACCTTCTCTGCATAAATTCTGTAAATATAATGCAAATTAATGAGATTAATGCAGTTTTATCTTGCAGTTGAAGGTTCTGTTTTTCAGTGTGTTTCAGGGACCATCACCAGTCTACTCTGGAAACGAGGCTAGTTATATTGAAAATTTCTAACTCAAAGCCAGGAAGGGCAGTGCAACACCTTTGTGAAAAAGGCAGGTAGAAATGTCACAATCAAAGACAGTTGGGGGAGGACTTCTAATCCTATAGTCTTAGGAAGGATGCTTTGCTACTCTTAGCACTATCACCAAGGTGATAGTGGGACCAAGCTGTGTGTTTGGCTTACAAAGTGACTCAGCTCACTCTGACAGAGCCCATCAGGGCTATATTATTGGCCCTGACAGGAGATTGTGTAGTTGAGGCACGAATGCTTGTAAGCACCGGAGAGCCAAGGTGCTATTCCAAGCCCCGAAGGGCTACAAGGGCCAGGTAGCCTCACTTTCTAGATCAGGAGCAGGAAGGTCTATTGGCCCCCCACAAAGTGCAAGGGCCCACGTCAGGAGGGATAGAGCGCAAGGACCCAGCCATAAGCACCACCCACCCCATCTCGTCCCCCCAGACTACCCACCATAATCCTTAATGGCAAAGGAATTCAGTGAGAAAGATGAAAGGAGAGACAGATGGGGAATGACGTGCAGTAAAGGTCAGAGAGCAGGTTGGGTAAACGGACAGTGGTTCCTCAGGTTTTTTCTTAAAAAAAGTTTGGTGCTTGGACACCTTTTTTATAATGCTGCTGCTGTGGATGGAGACATAGGAGATCTCTGTCCTTCCTGTGCAGCTACAATGACAGCAGCAACATTCATGTCAATGCATAATTCAGAGAGATGGATACATCTTTATTTGTCTTATATCAAGGAATTAAGACTGTTAGCGGAGTCACTTATTGCTCACATTAGTCAGTTTGCACATGGTGTGTGTGTGTGTGTGTGTGTGTGTGTGTGTGTGTGTGTGTGTGTGTGTGTGTGCGTGTGTGTGTGTGTGTGTGTGTGTGTGTGTGTGTGTGTTTGTATGCTGTCTTCTTTTAAGCACATGTTGTTTCAGCTGTGACTGGCAAGACAGGTCACTGTGAGAGCATAAATGCTGCGAGTGACTAGAATTTGCAACTGTCTCCCCATAGACAGTGCACACACAGTCACTCACGTGTGAAGAACACACATACACTCACACTCACACACATACGCTGTTTGCAAAGCTTGAATCTGTGGAATTCTACAATTTTAGAACTGCACCCACTCTTCTTTACCAGGTGCTTTCTGTGATAAATTTGATCTATTTTCATCTTGAACCCCTTCATTACCTGCACCAACAAGTCAGTCACACAGCTGAAAATGAAATGCAGTGAGAACGACTGCAGCTGAAGAACAGACAGGGGTGATAACAACAAACGAGGCTGTGATTTTTGCTGGCTTTTTCTGTGTGAATGTGTTTATTAGGGTGTGCAAAATGGTATGAAGGTGAAACTGGAGAGATGTCATGGCGGCTCTTAAGCAGAAAGACACGGAAAATGTGGGAAGTTTTCACCTTCCCTGGAACATCTTGACGCTGCACTCTTGTCACTTGTTCACATGATCAGTGAGAGGCTGCGTGAGGAAGACAAGGGGGAGAAAGGACAGTACATATTCATGGTTCTAGTCAGGGAGTGGGATAGACTGTTTTTCTGGTAAAGTTCAGTCTTGTGTAGCAGCACTCACATTAAAAAATGAACACATTCATTAGTCTATATTGTTTCAAAATCCTCTGAGCCCATAGATCCACTGAACTCCCCCTCATCAAATCACTTCAAACCCTAACATACCATTAAAACAAGATCACTTGAAGCATACGAGCAGCATTGTTGCTTGATAATGAGCTAACACAATTAAAAAATACATCATGGCTGGATTACTGCTAATCTGTAACTGCAAAACATATCATCCTCTTATGTGTAATTGGCAGGATTGTTATTGACTGTCTTATATATGTAGCTTTCACTCAAGGGAATCAAATTAAATATACTGTATATGGATGGAAGGGAGGGGGAGGGGAGTGTTGGGAATCATGTAGGTTTTATCAATAAGAAACAGCAGAATAATGCAATTGATGCTTATAATTGCTATCTACCATGACACAGAAATGCATTTCTAACCTCATCAAACAATGAAATCGGTGTGGCCTTCATACTTATACAGGTTTTCATTGTTGGATTATTTATGCATGACAAAGAGCAATGAGGGGGAGGGCTCAGTAAAAACTTGAATTTCACCTACACGCAGCTTCACATTTCTTTTATTCCTGAGCAAACTGTGAATGACTGATAACCCTCAAGGTACCAGAAATGGCAAAGCAGCAGCTTAAGAACTAAAGCAGTTCTACGGAAAGAGTAACACTTGGCAGCTTTTCTGATGGTGATGGTGAAAGATTGACAAATCACATTTGAAATTCACTTTATACCAGTTGGAACCATAGACTGTATAATTAATGGATTTTTGAAGTAAAACGGCCGGCGCGGCCATATTGGAAATGAGGCGGGCTGTGAGTCTCCACAGTAGCAGCCATAGGGCGCCCGGCAGTCATGTGAACTGAGCTGTGCCTCTGATTGGACGAACTGCCGAGCTTAATATTGTGGAAACTGCTGAGTTAGAAAAAAATTCACCCCCATACAGTGCGTAGCGTTAGCAAAATTAGCGATTCAGACAGGAGACATTCTTTGTACCAGGCTGTAAATAGGCTTATTTTGGCCGTGAAAACAACTTCTTTTGGCCTGGTGTGTATGTGGCTTCCGGAGCCAGCCTCAAGCGGACACTCGAGGAACAGCAGACTTTAGCACTTCCGTACAGTTCTTTTAATTTCCGCCACAACCAATGAGCTAAGCATTCAGGTGCAGCTAAGCAGACCGATGCCAGCAGGTAATGGTAATAAAGCTATGAGGTGTTTCTTATTCACTTTATATTTTGTGCTGCACATTTTGCACTTTGCACTTATTTTTTGATAAAAGGGAATAGGTTGGATGATTTTATGAGTCAATGATATGACCTCTGAGACTCTGCATATTGTTCCCACCCATCTTTAAAGTCATCAGATACATGAATGGAAACACAAAACACAAAACTGAGAAAGAAAAAAAAAACTTGTGAAATATTCAAGCAACTAAAAAGATTTCAAAATTCTGGAATCTGGACTTAAGTGTCAGACTGACCAGCAGACAGATGCTGTCATCACCCAGAGCGACACTGCTAATGAGGTTAAAAAACTGGTGCGCCAGCACTCCTTCTTAGACATGTGAATGGCTTTTTCTTGACATTCTCTGCAGTGAGACCCTTCTGTTCAGGTCGTTAGTTGTCTTTGTGTCGAGCTCTCTGACTGCCAGCACTAATTCTACACATTTAATTGTCCATCAAGCTCTGGAAACCCCACAGACAGAGACCAGCTCAGTCTGACTGTCTTCAGCTGCATCAAACTTCATCACTGACTGATTACATTTCATTGTTGTGCCAACATATTCCACCGCCATGATCCTGAGTGCACGTACAGAGATACAGTTCAGCCTCAGTGTGTGTTGAGTTGGTCTAAAGCTTTTTCCTGCTGCTGGAATATTTGTGATGACATGGTGAGGTGTGTTCAAGTGTGCGAGTGTGTTCCTGCCGATGGGTGCTGGTCATGCGATCCATGCTGCTGTCTAATTATCCTGATTTGATGGATGGCTTTGATTAAATCATATGAAGGCTGACACAGTTGCTGGCTCCCTCTACACACACCCCTCGTCCTCTGTCTTTCACACACACGAGCCAACTCACACATTGTTAGAAGCCGAATACTTCCAACTCCCCTTTTTTTTCCTTCACTATGATTTGGGACTTCAGTAGTTCAGAACAGATGAGTCCTGCTTTCAACATTGATAAAAGATGTCCATAAATCATGTGGAGAAAGGGAGAGAGGGAGAGAGAGAGAGAAAGAGAGCGCGAGTAACACCACGAGAATTGAAGACAAAGGAAAGATTATATGAAGGAATAGATGTAGAGAGAGAGAGAGAGAGAGAGAGAGAGAGAGCGAGAGAGAGAGAGAGAGAGAGAGACTAAACCCAGACATTGTCTAGGTGGGGTTAATCTGTTTAATGCTGCTGTCTGTGGACTTTTTACAAAAGCCTACGTGAAGTTGATGTGTGAATGCAGCCAAACTCGGAAACATCCACAGCAGACACACTCTGAAACCATAGATCACACAGTAGTTCCCTTGAGTGAAGTCAGGACTTTTAGAGCTCCCCCTGGAGACTAGCTGCAGTATAGCCCCTAAACCCTACCTCCTCAAATACAACAGATGGAACACGAAGAACCAAAGAGCAACAATCACATGTCAAGTTGATTTCCTCAACCATGCATTCATAGTAGGTTATTTTTCCAGAGGTAGTAGATTCATTTTGTATCAACATTTTACGCTAAAAAAAACAGGTGATGTGACATTATTGACAGCTCTTTTTACAAATGCTGGCTTCTGGAGCCGTCTTTACTAAATAAGCAGAGTAGAAGTGATGATGAAAGCATAACACACGCTAATGCCAGAGTCACTGAACTTCTCATAGCCTGTTTCAAATAAACCCATGAACTTGTTTTGATTTGGATTGCACCCATCTGAGGGATCTTTGCTGTTTTATTGGTGAAAGTAAATGTGTGTTTTGTTGAGCAGAAATGGTGTGATGTCAGTCTGCCAACAGCTTGCCATCAGGCAATAGTGGATTCATAACTGACACTGGAGAAGCTGGAGCCAAGGGTATGTTTTCATCATCTTGTTTTTATTGCAGAGAATCAATACCAGGACCTGAAAACATAGGAGAGGTCTGTAGATTGTAAGGAATTTGTAAACCGTTCAAAAAAAGTTAAGACCCACTGATCGAAACACAGGCGTTTTTATGGATAAGATTCTCCTTCTTCTTCTTCTTCTTCGTTATGTTTTAAGTTTCTCTGTTGCTTTTAGGGCCAGAGCTGACTGAAACATTGTTTTTTTAATGAGAAAAAAAAAACCCTAAAGTGAGCAAAACTGCTGAGAGTTTCTGGCTTCAAAACACCCAGAAATACTCAAAACAAAAACTACCCTAGATTATATAATCAGAATTAATTAGAAATAATTTTGCCTTACATCAAAACTCTTCTTTTGCTGACCATGTATTTGTCATCTGAGTTCAAGTTTAAGTATGTATGAACTTTACAACAACACAGTCAGGTTTTAAAAGAGCTCATGAAGCCATCCACAAGAAGTGGACAGCATTACATGCGTTTTGGTTATCTTCTTTCTATTGTGCATATTTTCCTGTCAATGACAAAAAGCAGCCTTTGACAGAGACAGATGGCTCTCTTTATGTGCAGTTTGGAGAAAAAAGAAGGAGAGTAAATACCATCTCTTGATCTGAATCCTGTAAGCAAACGGAAAGTAAAATTTATTTCATAGTGATGACTACAGTATAAAATGATCATCAACTGATATTATCCTGATATGTGGAGAGCGGGGTTGGCCTGCAGGAGTGCTACAGAGAAACTGGTTCTCAGCCTAATTCTCTTATCTGCTGCTGATAAGCTGCACTGCAGATAATCAAGAAACACCATTGATAACCTGTTTCTCCTGCAGGCTGGGGTCTGACTGCGTCCTCACAGCTACACAAAGCAAACTACACAAACCCCATTGTGCCTCCTAATGAGATGCCATCCTTCAGTGCGACTAAAAGCTGCTGTTTAAAATTTTACTCTCTAAGAAAAACATATGCTGACAGCAAGCTGACTGGGCTGGAAGCCATAAAGCTATATGCACATGCAAATATGTAAGCACACATACACACATGCATTAAATAATGTATGCACACCCACACACTCATTCAGGGGTGGAGCAAAAGGGAAATAGAGGTGAGTGACTCATCCCTGCAAAATCCACCTCACATGACTCCAGTTAAAAGCCTTTTTATGGTGCCCCACTGCTGTTAAATGATGCTAAGCCACACACACTGCATTAAACTACAATAAGTCAGCTACAAATGATAACATTCATCAAACACAATGCCCCACTCAATTTTTTAAGTGCTGACTTGAAGAATTGCATTTCTCCACCTCTTCAAAAACGTTCATCACAAATAGTTATTGTTGTTTTTCTGTTTACATGTGCTGATCTGCAGTTGCACAACCAGTATGCTAGGTGGCTAAAGGGATTAGTATGTCACTTTGTGCTGCTTTTCAGGCTCTAAGATTAGGACCTAATTTGTGTCGGAATCCTAAAAGATCCAGATCCTTTCAGACTGAGACAAACACCTACTTGATTGGATCCAGGAGCTTGTTCATCAGGATCAAAATCTAACTCAACAGTTTACTTAAAATGTTTTCTGGAAAAGAGTGAGAGCTCAAATAGCAGTCACAAGTGGGGACGCCTGCAGCAAGTTTGTGCATGCAACCATGGCTGAGTTGATGTAACTGTCTAGCTTTTGATTTTTGCACAGCAAGAGAGAAAATCAAAATGTCAAAAAGGCAATCAACTTTGATGAATATTATTCTAACAGGTCAATCAGTCAGATCCACAGTAGCTTAAAATCATGGGTGGGAGGAAGGAGAAGGAAGGTGATAATAAAAACACAAGGAGCACAGCAGCGGGTAATAATACTAGCAGCAGCAGCAGCAGCAGCAGCAGCAGCAGCAGCAGCGATATTAACACAGTTGACCTATAGCTAAGTCCGCCCTCAAACACGATTAGCCAATCACAGCACCTTTAGCCATTCCCATACACTCAGACACTCTCTGTCCGGAAGTCCATTGAAATAGACTGTAGAAAGTCAGTTTTTGTATAGTTTTATAAGGTTTTCTTTTTAGAAAACCTTATAAATTTTTTTTTTAGAAAAATGCTGATAAAAATTATACACATTTTTATCAGCCTTTTTTAGTTTAACTTAAATGTGTCCATTACTTAAATATTCCTTCAAATATATTTACCACAGTACTATCATCAAAAATGTGGTGTCAATGAAAAAGCAGTAGGCTTGTGAAGAAGTGACTAAGATTATCAAATGTGCTTTGATGATTGTCAAATCACTTGCACATGTGATTCATGGCACACAGTTGAATTTGCATTCAATCATGTTTCAACCAACCAATTTTTGAAAACTTAATTCAAGTTGACGACAAAATAAATAAATACATAAATAAATAAAACTCAGAGACAAAATTTCCAAGAAATGTTTGAGAAAAAATAATCATTTAAGTTGATAACAACAAAACCTTGAAAATTTCCAATATACCAGAGGTAGAATTCCCATGGAAATTTTCAGGAAACTTCTTAGATATTAGACATTTACCAGAAACTTCCCATCCATTTGCAGCCCTAGTGTAGAACAATCGTATAAAGGTGTGTTTATGAATTTGATGTGTAACTTTTTGTGCCTATTCTGCAAAAAAGGTGTACAGGCAGGAGTTTGTGCTGTGAAATTCTTATTGCACGTGGTACAAAATGTGGAATTGATTGTGCTGAAAATGACCAGAAGAGGAAATGCACCACTGTTAGTAGTGCTGAACAGAGCAGATTGACAGCTTGTCATTCAGAGAAACAAAGAGAGATCATGAGAGGCACAACTTAAGCAGGTCATTGTAAAGGCCCCTCTCAAGTTGATTTTCTTTGTCAAAAATCCAATGAGCCCAAGGCACTGGGAATCTTTGATGCATTCCTTGACTTTTTTGCCTCTGCCTGACCTGCTGGGACAGCACACTCTTTCTGTGCTCTGGGACCTTGGGATTTACTAATTAAGCACTGTCTAAGATATACCTCAAACAATGGCAAAAAAACTGAGTTAGTGATGCTGAAACCAGTAAATGTTAAGCAACAGCTTTTTTTGAAACATAAAAATACTGTGCAAATACTGTACATACGAGTGTCAAGCACTCCTTCATAATTTTTCTCACAACATACCAGTTATAGTTGTTGTGCTCTGTAGCTTTCTCCCTGCAGAGGTTCACGTCAGGACGCTCAGTGGTAGCCCACTGAACCCAAGGAGCAAAATGAGATGTTGAAAAATGAAGCCAGAGTTAAAGTGCAAAAAACTGTTGAGGCCGACTCAAAAAGCCCCTGGGCCCCATTTCCTGTTTAAATCCTGATACAAAAATAATGGCTAAGGTCTCTAGCTCATTCTCTATTCATGACAACTGGGATCTATTTTTTTCTTTTTATACAACTTCCTCTTTAGAGAAATATTTCTCTTTAAAGTTACACAGTTCAACATGGTTTGGGCGGTGGATTGTACTGGCTGTCTAGAAGGTATCAACACAGCTGATTCAGTCACTGAACTTAACCTCTCTGCAGTGTTTGTCTTGTTGGTTGGATATTTTTCATCCAAGAATGGGCAAAGACTATTGATTTTTCTGTGGTTTCTAACAAAACATGTCATCCAAGAAGTCAAAAGCCCAAGGTTTCTCAGTAAGTGCAAAAATATCAATACAACAGGGTTTGAGTTGCACTTTGTGGCATGTATACCACTCAAGCCACACCTTGATTATTAACTCATTCACCGAGTTTATCATGTGTACTCATGTATCATGATCGTCAGTGCATCGGCGGAGTGTTGTAAGCATTTCACTTTTTTCCTTTATTTCATTTTAAGAATAATACTATTATTCTATTCTATTCTAACCGCTTTGACCTCATTTATTGGTTTCTTGGCTGCTTATATGAAGCCTCATGCTTGACAATTGGCTACAAAGCCAGTGTGAGCATATTAATCAGGCTCAAGACAGCATCCATCACCACCAGTTAAGGAAGCTTATTGTAGAAAAATGTTTTTCATTACTCCAGGGTTCCACTGACAGATAATAAAAATAAACTGAACAGAGCTCCTTGCCTCCTCTGCAATCCTACTAAGTCTTACTATTCCAGCTCAAGCTTTGCCACCTGCCAGTTGAACGTGTACTTGTTTCTTTGCTGAGTAAAATGCTTTAATTTCAGTAAGAGCACCTAGCATCTGACTCAAGCTGTGTTTGATAAACGACTTATATCGTGTATAGAGTATACACTCTTTAGAGTGGATATGGGTGTCAATAAAAGACCTTGCACATTTGTGTTAATATCATTTTCCCTCTATTTTATTACCCCTTTCTCTAAGACTCTATTGTTCGAGTTCTTATAATCATTTTCCCACTTGTTCTGCCTGCGACGGGAAGCCCCAGAGCTCCACTTTGGCTGCTAATACAACTCTGGCCAGAATCAGAGTGCTTGAGGACTGGCTCAACATAGAAAAATAAAATCAAATATGTAATTTAACAAAATAAACAGGAAATAGATGGATGGATAGAAGACACTTCATTAAATTAAGCTGTTTATCAGCAGCACATGTGTGATACCAGACCGCTGCTTAGGTTGAAGCTACCTGCAGCTATACTGAGGATTATAAAAAGGTCACCTGAAAACCTGCAGGTATCTTCATTTAGACATCTCCCATGTGTACCCATTGGCCAATATGCCATGTGTCTGCACAGTGTAAAGAGAAATATTGAATAATCTAGCAATATAACCACGAAAGCATGGCTCTTTAGACTGTTTACAGTTGGCCATAGCTTTGCCAGAAATAGTCTATTTCACTACAGGCAGTCTTTAATGGTCTTTTTCACTCATGCTAGAGGCAAAAGCACAAGTGTTATAATAACATTATTGATGGCTGTGTTTACATCCTGGCAGTTTGGCAGTGAGGAGTCTGAGACAGCTAAATTAGTAACTCTTCCATTTTTGATTTCATATTTGCCACCAGTTCTTCCTGCTTCTATGATATGTCAACATGTACTCAGAATAAAACATGCATTGATTTGTTATCTGTGGTAGAACTATGATAACTAGATTACTATATTTCATTCTCCATATGAACTGGTGTTTTAAGCACAGCCAATGCTAAAATTCCATGTAAGCGAGGGATGGGAACAATTACTGTATTTTACAAACTAAGTTGCATTTTTCTTGTTATAGTTTGGCTGGTGGGTTGGCTATTCAGTTTTGGCTATTCAGGGTCACAGGTGTCTGGTGTCTATCCCAGCTGACTTAGGGTGAGAGGCGGGGTACACCCTGGACTGGTCCCCAGTCAATCGTAGGGCTGACACACAGAGACAGACAACCTTTCAAGCTCACACACACCTATGGGCAATTTAGAAACACCAATTCACTGAGTGAGCATGTTTTTGGGGGAAGCCGGAGTACCCGGAGAGAACCCATGCATGCATGGGGAGAACATGCAAACTCCACACAGAAAGGCACACTGTGCCTGAACCAGGATTCGAACCGGCAACCTTCTTGCTGTGAAGCAACAGCACTAACAGCTGCCCTTCCGCGCAGCCCTGTTGGCATTTAATAAATACAAAACCATCTTACTCTGCACTGCACAACAATATCTACCATCATGACACTGTGAGTGGATTTTACAAAAGGAATAAGACAACTTACCCATCAGGGGGTGATTTAACTTAAGGATCGAGGGGGAGGGCAAACAGAGGAAGCGTGATGCATTATCTGAGTTTGCCCGGAATGAAAAATGGAGAGCGCGATGTGTGATGTGGGACTATTTCAGTTTAGAGAACAGCCTTGCTCATTGTAAACACTGCAAAGCCGTACACAAGTACAACACAACAACTACTACAATGATGTATCACTTGCACAATGTACACCAGTCCCTATATATGTTTTTATACATACATACCGATTGATCAGTTAATTGATAATCAACATCATAGAAGCTTGAGTTGGAAGGTTTCTTCCAAACACCCATCCCTAATATAAGGGATAATTTATGGTTAGTAGGTTCTTGACTCACCCTGTCAGTACAGATTATTTTATTGATTCAAAATCATTCCAGTTTTTAAAATACTGCAGAGACAAAAGATTCTTATCTGCCCTTTATATGAAACTGTCATCATTTAGCTAACCTTTTTCTCCAGGCTCTGAGGTTAAAGTACATAAATAATATTCAAAGCAATGTCAACTATTATCACTCATCATCACCGTTCATGGTTTAAGTTTCTCTGCTGTAATCAGTAACCTAAAGTTGCTCTCACCTGCTCCGCTGCCGTGGCTAAGATTACTGGACGGGATCCAGTTTCAAAATACCTTTGTTGTTTAACTTCGCTGAATTAGCATGCTAATCATAACTGATGTTACAGTAAACAACAAAAAAATGTCATGGTTATATCTCTCCTTACTGTCTATGGTGTCAACAAGCAGAAGCCCAAAGTGCTAAATGAACTCTTTTCCATATTTTGACATGATGTATGATCTGATTGCTTCTGGCATTGCTCATTTTAGAGAGATTTAATGACCGTCTTCAAGGTCTTGTCAAAAGTTTGAATCAATCAGAATCAAGCATCTTACAAAGATGGAAAATTTGTGAGAAAGCCTGGTAACAATGGAAAATAGCCCACTACTCAGACTAAAATCAGACACTGGAACACTCTGGGTACCAGTAATGGTGTAACTTGCTAACACGTTCTATAAATAAAGGTTAAAACAGCCCTGTTTAAGACTATGTTCAGTTATATTCTGCTTGACTACTACTCCAAGATACCTGCTTCTTTGTCATATGTTTAAGTAGAAGCTCTCTCTTTTACTTTATACCTGAAGTCCACAACACGTCAGAGGCAATATGGTACCCTTTTTCAGTGGTTAGCCATAGAGATGTATGAGAAATTATATAAAAACCATAATGCAGACTGTGAAAGAAAAAGAAAAAAAGAAGAAAATTTAAAAATCAGACCAATCTTTTTCATGTGTCTATTTTTTAGGAGCTAAGGAAAATTTCCAAACTGAGTGTTTGAAAAAGCAAAAGTTTAAATTAGGGATAAAAAAAAAAGTTGTATAAAAATGGAAAGAAAAAAAACCTCTTGTAGCAGAAATTTTCTTTTTTCTTTCTAAGAATACAAAGTATGATTAGTCAGACGATGAAACTTGCTCAGCTTGCTGTTACTAAGACCTAACCTTGGATAAGTAGTAGAAAAGGAAAAAAAAAAATCACAGAAAGAGTATCCTCCTTAACCATCCATAAATTGAACTATAATTAACTATATCTAGAGTGATAACCTGAGCAAGTCTCCATGTAGAGATCCTCAGACATGCCTTTCCTGGTCAATTATATTCTCATATCCGCTCATGTGTCATGAATATGGCAACAAAGGAAGTGAAATCTTCGCACATGCCATTAAAGCACATCATGAATCTGGTATGTCACTATAGCAACAAAGCAGAGCCGTGACAGGGTTGGAAGGTCTATAGTATTTATTTTGATGCATAACAAGACCATTCCACTCTCCTACCAAATTAGATTGAATGCACGCGCACACACACACACACACACAGAAAGAGAGAGAGAGAGCGAGCGAGCGAGAAAGCGCAATAAACCAGTTCCTCTTTCTTTCCAAAGAAAAATAAAGGAAAGCCTCAGATCTTAATCTGAACATCTGAGGTATCTCTGGACAACAAAGAATGAATTCTTAAATGTTTAATTTGAGATGCTGAAGGATAAATAGGTGAAAAGGGAGAATAAATGAATAAAATGCCAAATGGATGGCATGCAGATGGATGTAACACAGTTAGTGGTTTGAGCCAATTAAAGAGGGAAAGTGGAGAGATCCTGAGCGCTTCCAGACACCAGAAGGACTGAAGAGTGCTGGCATCACAGCGGTAACAAAAAGACTCAGGAGAAAGGAAGGAGGGGAGAAGGAGGAAAGGAGGAGACTGAGGCTAAGAATAGTAGTACAACCTCAGGCCTGCACAATCAGTCGGCTCTGCCTGCTATTTTTTACTCTACTACTGAACCAGCCCATGTCTTACATTTTTCTTTAACCTTCTCTTAATAACTCATTTTGCAAATTCAAGACCATTTTCTACCTTCAGTGCCCCTGCAAACAAATCAGTGCATTCGTGTAAATAAGTGCATTCCTATCCCGTGGATGTTAGAGCAACTGAATCAATCCTGCTTTACACCTCAGATCAAACACTGGAGAGAACAGAGTGAGTGCTGTGCTTCTGATCCCTTCTTCCTCAGAGCTGCTTTACTGGCAAGGGTTAATCCTTGAGAGGTTCCTCTGGGAACTCTTACATACTCCTCAAAGGGGATGGATTTCAAGGACGCACATGACAGACGTCGGATTTATAGGTAAGAGTATACGTGACAAGTAGCTGCAGGAGTCACGAGTGAGTGTACATGTAGACTTACCACAGTCTCATCAGGAAACGGTTCTCCATGTCTTCAGATAGAAACGTCTAGCTGAATGAGTCACTCTCGAGAACTCTGCAGAGCAAAGGAAACAAGAAAAACATTAAGGGGACTCAAACTGCAAAAGACATCCCATAAACTGATTCATGGGAACGCAGTCATACCTGGCAGGGAGTGTTTAAGCTCAGTCTCTGTCATTTCTCTACAGTGCTTCCCTCTGTGTGTCATGGGAAAAGCTTTACCCAGTGAAATAATCTGCCTGAAGATTCAGTGTTATGTAAAAGTTTGCAGCTGTGACTGACTGAAACAAGGCTTTTTTCCTCAACTTGCTAAGCTAACGGTAAAGCCTTCTTACATTTTAGATCCTGGGTTCATTAAAAAAGGGGCTGCAAGACAATGGATGATCCAAAAAGAACGCAGGATGAGCTATGGAAAGAAGAGTTTCACACAAGATACAGGCAAAAATGAATGCAAAAAGGAAAGAGAGAAAGAAGAGGGGATGACGAGGAAGCTAACAGCTTAATTGAGTGTATGCTGTGTCCAATTACCTCTGCAAGGTAATCCTCAGACTCCAGAGGAGAAAAAAAAGGCGCACACTGCGTTTTGCACAAAAATAGTACTGTATCATGTGACGTGAGAGAATGTGCGTATGTAGCCTACCTGTGTTATTACAAATTAAGATAATTAGACAAAACAAAGAATCCATCACTGTGCATTCGTTCTTGCTGTGACTGAATTAGTTGAATGTCATATGCTACTAAACTAACTGTGGTTGTATTGGAGGACGTGGCACACACATTATTACCCCTACATTATCATTTACATTACTCCAGCGTCTGCATTTAGCTCTTAGCTATAGCTTTCTGGGCTTTCCTTTCATTTTACGCCTCATTATAGCTAACGCACATACTCAGCATGTGTTACTTCCAGGCTCTATGACAGTATACATCCAATATACATCAGAGTAAATTCATCTTCAAGATGACTGGATACATGCATGCATTTCACAAAAGTCCCAGCATGAGTCTGATTCAGTCATAGCACTTAATCACCTGCTAATTATGTCTTGCTAAGCTAATTCAAGTTTTGTCGTATGCATGCACCAATGTGTGCATGTTAATGTGCATTGTTGTGCATTTTGTAACACAAGGCGCACTATCCTTGCGAATCCTACACAGAGGAACCTGCCTGGCAGATGCTCTTACGGGCCCATTGATTTGCCGAAAAGTATGTGTGTGCATGTGCAAGTGTCTGTGTGTGCATGGGTGCGATGTGTCACAAGCTAGCTGCAGAGATAATTAGAACACAACTCTTTTGCTGTCCCTGCAGGCCACTGATCCAGCTGCTTTCATCTAATATAGGTCAGCTGTGACAAAGCCCTCAGCATGGACACTGATCAGCTCTGCAAGCTCCCTCATACACTAAATATGCAGTTCAACTCATACACAACACTAACACATGGAGACATGGAGACATGCACCCTTGTGTGCACGTTAATACTACATATGTTTAGTGTTCATACAGGCACACACAGGGACGCAGATGTAGGTAAGAAAAACAACATCACTGTTGGCAGTCACAATGGGTGTTCATGTTCAGGTAGACGCACCATGTTGCAGCTTTATTCCAGCAACTTCTGACAAACGCACTGCCCATTCTACAAATGCACTACTTATTTTTCCCAGCAAAAGAAAATATTGTCAGACATAGTCACTGAAAATTCATTGGCTTGCTCAAAAATTAATACCAGACTGCAAATAAACATTTGAAGTGACAGAAAGCAAGCTTGTATAATAGAGTTGTAGTGGAAGAATTACAATAGTTTTAACTTCATTTGTGGGACAGGGATGTAATAGATACAGCTGCCACCAACACAAATTTAAACTGGATGCTAAAAGCGGTGTAGTGATTATGTCTGCGTAAACTTTGTCTGCTAACTTTCCCAGACTCATCAAATTCACAGGGAGTTCTTCAGTGGAGAAAGAAATTCTATTCTCTGTACAGGAGACAGGGTCTGCATTCCTAAGTTTCCAAGTTGTGAGTGTCTGCAGTTTGAGTTGAAAACATGTCCATGTGGTTCTACTGAAGGGCTGAGGTTTCAAGAACAACAGTTATGTGCATGTTAACATTTTTCATATTTTTTATGTGATTAACACCTAGGTGTACTAATAACTTGATTCTGATTGGTCAAAACTATGTGATCAATTCTTAAAAGCAAAAGCAACCTGCCCACATGTCACATGACATCAAATGACTAAAGACTGGTGCAGCTAGTTCTTCTAATGCAGCCACACTTAGAAAACCAGATGACATGTTTACCCTCAAAATGTGTGATCCTTTTTTAAGCTGCATTTGTTTTAGGTAAATAAACCAACCAAGGAATTGTATCACTTAGTCCTAAACAGAACTGCTGGTGGAAATTTTTACATTTGTGTGAATCATGACAAATATGTCAGCTAATGCTTTAAGCTGATCATGAGTTCAATGTGTAGTTTGATGTGAATTCATCAGCAAAGATGCTCATCTGATACCATAGAAGTATTACTGACTTTGGAATTGGAAGGACCAATTTTTCTTTTAGCTAAACAATCTTTTCCAAAAAAATGAAATCCTAATTGGCATTAAGTGGAATAATGAATAGTCAGAAGGTTTCCATGCTTAGACCTCCAATTTCTGTCAGCGTCCTGCTCATCCTTTCAGGCTTCTAGGGCTAAAATGTCCCACAGCATCACAATTCCATTGAGTTTTAGAGTGTCATGAAATGAAAGTCTATGTAGATTTAAACTTCTTTAAAATACAAGAGAGCTGATGAGTTCAACAGTAAAAATCTCAGCCTGTTATGCCTTTCAGTGCATTTTTCAGTTTGTTCTCTTTCTCCTTATTTCTTTCTCAGCATGGCTGAAAGAACAAATCCATTTGAACACTGTTTTTTTGGCAACATCTGTGGGACTCAAAGTTCTCATCTGCATAACCTCTAAAGATGCAGAAAGAGCTCCAGCTTACTTCACAAGAAATCCAAACATTTCATGGACACTTCTTGAATTGCAGCCTAAATACAGATGAAGTACTTTTTTGTTTGTTTGCCCATCATCTGCACTGTCATACCAACTTTTGGGTTATAGACAGTAAACCCATTACTTGTGCTAACAGGATTATTGGTCATCAGGGTTTACCCTCTTAAGGCTCCAACACTGGTGTGCATGACAGAATGTGAAATAAAGAGCAGCTAGGAAAGCAGACAAAAAATCCATTTCCCCTCTTTTTTCTCTAGAAACTCAACTCTATTTTCACATTTATCAACTGACAGTGATATGCAAAGTGTTATTTCAGGCTGACTGCTTCACCTCCACCTCAGGGGCTTTGTTAAACCCAGAGTATTGATGATCAACTCAACAGGAAAAAAAAGCATTATAGTTTTCTGTCTGCTTTACTACAGTGGGTTTGTTAATGGGACAATAATTGGTGCAAATTAGAAAGTGACCAAATAGTGTCGTAGCCCTTGGGATGGCTTGATTGAGAGGCCCACGCAATGTCGCATTGCGGGCCATCCATGCATTCTCTTGACTCTAATCACCACTTTTCTCCCTCATTCAGCCTCTCTTGATTATTTTCTTCCTGTGTATGCCCCAAGAATGCAAAGCTAGCAAGTGGGATCGTGCAGGGCTTTTAAGAACTGCGGCTATTTATGCAAATACAATCAATATTTGATAGTTCCCTTCTCCACCACGTCTCCCTTTTTCTCTCCTCCTTTTTACTCCCTCCCTCCATCCTTCTTTCTCTCTCTCTAACAAGAGGCTGCGGTATGGGGCATTAATTAGGGCCAGACATGTGCCAAGGATTCCCCACAGGGCTAAGCTGTACACCCAGTTCACACCAGGCCAGAAGAGGACAGGTTTGGCTTGACCACTGCAATCGGGAAAATGATGAGGGATTTTGGAGGCGGCATTGATGCAAAGCAATCCACAGCGGGTTTGCTAATTGAACACCATGAAAAATAACCACTGACAAATCTACTCAAAGCAGTTATTCCAACAACAAGGTCTTGATTTTATTCTCTTTCTTTATGTTATAGTTGTAGCTGTTTTTTCATTTATTAGTTTGGTTTACATATAATATATTATTGCGCATATGTGTAAGTTTGTCGTGCTAATCCTTGCTAATTTGCCCCCAAAAATGACAAGATCGTCTCTGTAATTGTTTGTATTTTGTCATTTGTTTTTCTCTTTTGTAAATCTATGATAGAGCTGCAGTGCGCTCAGGCCCTGGGTTGTTTAAACTCATGGTGTCTTGTCAGCCTTTGGTACCTGGCCATGTACTATGACACAATAGTTCATTCAAAATTCCCACTTCAAACTATATTTGTACATTATGTGTGACTCAAAATATAAAAATATGATTTGGATATGTGTATCCCACGGCTTGAAAATTGATTGACAATCCAGTGAGCTATGAAAATTTTAATTGCAGACATGCATTGGGAGGTGCTCTGCCTCTCCAGTGTGGCAGCCAAGTTCACATTTACTCCTATAAACAGCAATAAGTGAGGCAGCATATATATTTACATACCTGATGCCTTTTAACTATGAATTACAAGGATTGATTGTTTAAATATATCAATTTTATAATTCCCTGAAATGCTGCAGTGTAGATGTCAGAATAGTACACTGACAGCTTTGTTGTTGCCGTACATTCAAAGTATATGGTGGCCCTGAGAGCTCTCAGCACTGAAAATTAAGAAAACACATGCAAAAAGACAAAACACAAGAAAATTAAGAAAATATCTTTATCAGTTCGACAACACATGCACACATTTTTGCATGCACACAATGGACACGTCCTTACACGCGGACTTTAAGTCACCCTATTGCAGTCCTCTTTCTGTCAGTGCTGTTGGAAAATGATAAAATGAACCAAAGACAGGCTCATCCCATCAGTCTATGTGGCTGCCATCTTGGAGAGGGGTTCTTTGCCATCTAATTTCACATTAGAGCACAGCCTTGAAGTTTGAGCATGCTCCCCAGTCCTTGCTGCTGGTTTGACTCCTGGCCAAGTTGTCCAAAGGCACTGGCAGGCTTGAAGTGTGCTTTGAGGAAACAAGTGCAATCTGGAAAACTTCTAACTTCTGACGTCATTAATGTGGCTTCTACACTAAGTTTGGATAACATTAAGAAAATAACTGTATTAATAGGACAAGTGCCATAACCATCCCCCAATAGCCTAATAATTGAGCTTTGTTGCCCTGTGTATGAAGGATTATAATCTGTTATCATTTCTTTCAAGGCAAAGTAGCAACTGAGAGCAAAGGTGGCTCATTATTTTACAAAATACCCACTATTTCCATTTACAGACCTTTATGAAGAGCATTGTGTGTCTGTATTCTCCTCTTTGAAGCAAGTGTTAAATCCAGAGAGTCCAAAGGCTTAGTTCTATTTGCAAACCACTGTCCTACATTTAGGACATAGCACATAGATTATTAACTTCTTAGGGATTTCTACAGGATTAAGCTCAAACAACTCCAGCAACTTCCTCAACACCAGCCATTTCCAATTAGATCCTATTAACAGAACACTGACTTCAGCCTTGCAAACAGCCTATAGGGATTTCTGTCAGCTTAAAAGAGGGGGAAAGTTTGATAACAGCCGTGTGTATTCCTTCCATACAGCTCGTGTTTAATATTCTAATTCCCTTCATGCCCGTGCACCATGAAGTCATGTGATAGTCCTGGATCACACTCACACATATCTTTGAGTGAAACCTACAGTTAAGTTTTGTGCACACCATATGCACATACCTCAGGGATAACTCTAATAACATCTCTAGTCGATAATGTTTACAGCAAAGGCAAGTACTGCTCAGACAAGCGCTTTGTTGGATACCATCAGTAGCGTTCAGGTCAGACTTTTCACAGAAGGAGGAATTAAGCAAGATAAGGAGAAAAAAAAAAGGAGGAATGATTTCCTTCTTGTGATCTAGGAGAGCAGAGCCAGATGCAGCAGATGGATGATGCAAAGCAATAAAAAGAACACCTAAGAGAAAGGTTAACAGAACAAAGCAGGATTCGTTAAAAAAAAAAAGAAGAAAAAAGTGTGTTTTTCACAGGTTTTCTACACAGAGTTCAAAGTGCTGAACTCTAAAGTAACCCACAACTACATCAAAACTTGTGCATTTCGATTGAATTTTTTCAATGATTTGTCTGCATGAGCTCATGGAAGCAAAGTAAATCTGTGCAAAGATGAAAATATGTTTGCGCTCTTGTCTAAATTGAAAACCATTTTGACAAGACTGACCTTTGAGTGAACCATAGAAAACAGAATGACAGAAGCTATCATGTTAGCTGAGTTATAGCCATAGACTGTACGATAAATGAATGTACTGTCTGCAGGTCATCCAACCTGTTTCTGGTACGAAGTTTTAAACCCTTTGGACGGCAGGAGCCATCTTGAAAATGCCAAACTTAAGAGACTGGCTTTGAGCCTCTCCACTAACAAACTACAGGCTGCCTGTCAGGTGAGCCGTGACTCTGATTTGGCAAACTGGAGATCTTAACATCTTTTAAACTACTGACATAATCCTTTTTGTACCAGGCTGTATACAGTGGCTTCTTCTGCTGTAAAGACTGGCTTTTTGGCTTGTTGTGTATATGGTTTCATCTCCTTCCAACCAGCCTCAATTATTCCAATCAACTACTTGTCAACCAATTTACTTGTCAAGTTTAGAATGATGTCTATATACAAGAAACTTTCATTTACTCCAATGGCAGTTTTTTTTACTTGTTACAAACAATTCAGAGCTGATTTTTGTCTTTAAATATATTTAAATGAGACATGCTTCTGGACTGGTCTGGTGAACGAGGCTCATATTAAGTCTACAAAGACATTTTTACTAAAAATAAGACAAAACCTAAGATTTCAGTTTTTTTTGCAGTGTAGCAGCAGTTTCTTCCACATCAGCTTCATTTCTTACAGCTGGAGTTTGTCGCTTAGCTGTCACATACAGTTTTATCTATAACGGTTAAAGGGCCAGAATAGTTGCATATAATTCAGGGTGTGGATCAGATGCTGATGGTTGTGTTATAGCTGATTGCCAGTGAGCAGGCCTTTCGTTTCAATTCCAAGCAGGATCTCCTGGTCTAAAAAATACTGGCCTTCAGCGTTATTGAAGCAGTTACAAACTGCATTGACCCGTGTTGTTCCTTTTAAACCGAAATCAAGAAGTGAGGGTGTATTTAAGAAGGCGCTGGACAAATTAGGAAAGACGTGAGTTGTTTCAACTATGGAGCAAAGAAGCTTTATCCATCTACCAACACCCACTGACAGAGGTACCAGTTAGCACACTACCATGACTTTGCAAGAGATGTTCTTAAAAAAACATACACTACAGTCTGAGAAAGGTTATGTCGCATTATTAACAAGGGGCTACAGTTGCTTCTTCTGCTTTGCCTCACTGTGTATAACCACATCCCCAATTAACTGTTGTGACACCTATTTTTTAGCATCTAAATGACTGAAATCCAGTTTCCCCATCTGATGCATGTCTGACACTAGCAGAAAAAAGACGCATAAAATGTGACAAGCAGCACCAAAAATATTTCTTTGGGGCTGAGGCTGAGTTTTTTGTTTTTGCATGCTGATCAGGTTCTCCTAAATTCAACTGTTCGTGATGCCTATCTTTTTTTTTTATCTGCATGAATCAGAGGTCGAATTAAATATGACATCAGCACCAAGGGGGGGGAAATATCACGCTCTGTTGGCCTCTAAGTAACCTTTCAGTGTCAGGACTGTCACCTTGCCAAAGCCTCTCCAAATGAGCAGCTGTACAAAGACTTGTAAGTTGACACTCACACTCTCGCTCTCTCTCTCACACACACACACATGCATACACACACGCAAACACACACACACACAAACACTCAATTGATGCATAACAATCTCATCTTGTCTTAATGGGTTTTAGACTACACAAATCAAGTGTGTTTACCATGATAAGACTGTAGACACTGCACATCCGAATGTGTCGGAAGTGTTTGGCTTTTAAGCTGCCACAAAGAGGCACGCATAAATCAGACAGAACACCGCTGAGCTAAACACAAGAGGTAAAGGGAAAGAAGGGCAGGGAGTGGTTGAAAGGAAGGTGAAAGTGTTGGAAGGACATAACATGGATGTGGGAAAAGAGGATGAAACAAAAAAGGGATGAGTCTCTGCTGTGCTTGGTTTTAAATAAGTAAACCGTTAGTAATTCATGCAGTTAAATGTCTGTGCATGTGCTTATAAGACTATATCTGTGTGAGTGCACAGATGCAGCTGTTCTTTGCTTCACGGTCATGTATTTTTATGGGTGCGCGCACACACACACACACACACACACACACACACACACACACACACACACAGATATATTCCCTATGGTCGGAGCAAAACACTTAAAAGTCCAGCTTTTCCTCCAGTCCTCACCTGACAGCTTGCCATTTTTCAAAGCACTTCCTCCGCTCCCTCTCTCTCCCTTACTCTCCCTCTCTCTCCCACAACTCTTCAGGATCCCTCAGTTCTCATTAGGCGATTCCTTGGCAGCAGCTGGGTACAGTAAGAGAGCGTGTCTTCTTCCTTCAATCAACCTCTCACCTTCTCCTTCTCACTCCTTTTACCCTCTCACTACCTTCCACTTGAACACCTCAAATCTCTTGGCCTCCTTCCTCTTTCTTCACCAATAATTCACACAGTCTTTTTATTAACCTCTATCCTTCCATCTTTTCTTTATTTTCCTCAAATTAAGATGCTCTCCAAGGACTCAAGAATAAGATGATGAGGAAAAATGGTGCCAAAAAAAAGCCAAAACCAGAGACAAAAACTACCTCAGAAGAAATTTGCTAAGCTTAACATGTCCCCACGTTGCCTCTGTAATTTGCCGGTCACAGGCTGACAATTTAGGCAATGACTAAAGTTATGATTTATTCATTTCAATGTGACTGGTGAATATTGCAGTGGCAATGATGCCCCAGAGCATCCAAATAATCAGGCTTCTTCTCATTATTCACAGCCAAACCTGCAAAGGAGTCTGTGGCGTAAGAACATTGGAAATGTATGCACATGCATGCGTGGATCTCTAAATGTAATCTTTTGTTCGTGTTTTTTTTTTTTGACCCGAAACCCAATTCCAAGCCTGCTAATGCATTATGGATCATTAGACAAATATACAGGCGGCACACTGATTACAGAAATGAATGATGCATGCTGGTTTGCCTCATTGTGTGTGTGTAAACGTGTGCACTTGCAGTTTTGTGCGTTGAGTTGCAAACAGAGAGGTCATTTAACAAAGAAAGTCTTAAGGTAATGAATATGATGTCCATTAGTGGGGGACTATTGGTAATATGACACAGAGGTTACAGCTAAGGTTCATACCACTTTGCTAAAACCAAGTCATCAGGTTACACTGAGGTTACCCATACTTTCGAGCTGTGGTCATGATTTGCACATGAATCATATGAGATGCATTTGAATCAAACCCAGTGAAATTATTGATATAATGAGATGTGATTATTTGAAAAAGTTAAACACAATCAGCATTGCATACATAATCCCTAATTTTGTAATGATAATATCTGTCCCTACATTTTAAAGGGAAAGTTTGTATTTTTTTTTTTTTAAGTGGGGTTGTATGAGGTACTTGTCAGTAGTTGTTGTTATCATAGTCTATTACCCACATGGCTAAGATTATGTTCAGTCTTTGCTGCTTGTATTACCAATAGACTTTATAATATATGAACTCAGTGTCCATGATGTAATTTGTTTCTGGTACAGAGGTATGAAGCCCATGATCAACAGATGCCATATTAAAAAATCTTGAGTCAGCATAACTTTGTTTGAGATGGAATGAGGCAAAGAGGCAACCCTTTAGGGTCAGCTACAGGGGGGCCCGCCGGTCAAATCAGTCATGGTTTTAAATGGGCAATACTCGAAAGTGTAATAGATTCAAACACGGTTATGAGTAAATTAGAACACATGTTTTTTTGAACCAGGCTGTAAACATGTTATTTCTACTGGCAACATCGGCTTTAAATTATTGTGTCTGTGGTTTCGAGATAGGTGTCATTTTTTAAGACTGGAGGTTACTGTTTGAAGTGACCTCAAACTGAGATGCACTAAGATCAAAGTTCAAAACATAATTATCAATGTACTGATCAGTGTTGGGCAGTAACACATTACTAGTAACACATTACAGTAATAATATTACGTTTACTAGTAACGAGTAGTGTGACGAATTATTCTTGAAATTTCAGTAATATTACAGTTACTCACACAAAAAGTAACTTGTTACTCCCTTATTGGTATTAACTCTCTATTGATTTAAAATACAACAATCTGCAGATTAATTACATTGAGCATGTCAGCTGAGCAGCGAGGCAGCTCTGTTTATAGTTGATTGGGCATCTTTTTAGGCACTGCTACAGGATTTTTTTTTTTTGGCTGATAGGCTTGTTTTTTCAATTGTTGTCAGACATACCTGGAAACCCTGGCTAGCCCGAAGAATGGAGTAGTACATGTTTACATTCAGCAGCTGGAAATATGCCCATCACTTTAGCTTTTTCAAGAGGAAAGATGACAGCAGCATCTTTGTCAGGTTTAAACTGTGTCCTGGTACTAGGTCTCTTTCAGCTTAGATGAACTTAGACTGGATTTCAAAATTGTGTCTCTCATCCTCAGTTAAGTCAGACGTGTAACTCAGATAGCCTGCAGCTGATGTGTTCATAGGTGGCAGGCAAAAACACCTGCTGGTAATTTAACATATGACGTTGGTACAGAGGCTATGTATAAACTCAGAATCATGAAAATAACTAATTTTGTGAGATGTAAAGAAAAGTAATATAATCAGTAATGTAATATATTACTGTTGGCAGGGAGTAATGAGTAAAGAAATAATATTACTTCTAAAAAGAGTAACGAGTAATAAGTAATACATTACTTTTTTGATTTCAGTAACAGGCTCAACACTGGTACTGATTCAGCTGATCAGTGTGCTGCAGGCAGACAAGTGTGTGTGTGTGTTGCAATTGTGAACAGTGCATCTAACAACACTTCAAGTTCAACTTCAATTCAGCTTCAGATCAAAAAGCATGTTTTTGTCGTTCACAGCTAACAGCTCAAGTGTATAAATCAATATTAAATCAATAAGCCACTACTTGCTCACAAAATGGAATTTGCTCTTTTTCACTCGTATCTTAGCTGTTTCTTTAGCCAAAATCCAAAAACTTGATCAAAAAAGGGTACTCAACTGGGTAAAACGTTTAAAAGCCAAAATGTCAGTGGTTTTCTTTTTGCAACTACACTGATATTTCCACGTTAAGTTTACAAGCTTTCCTTTTTTAACAGAAAAGACACTTAACTCTAGAACTTTTCAATTACCTTCAGTGCTCAAAGTTTGGAGTGCTTTAATGATTTGGACTTTAAGCTGTTAAGGTTAAAGCAATAAATGCTATCAGTCTTTTTTAAGTTAAGTCCTTGATTCACATTTACCGCACGGTGTGCTGGCAATTAGTAAATTAACATGTTTGTTTTAACATATGTCACAAGCTCAAAGCTTCAGTCACATAATAAAGTCACGTATTTGGTCCCACAGTCAGAAAAAAATAGCTTACCTACATCGTCATCTTGGAGCCTTGAATCCACATAGGCCTCAACATCTCAAAGTCTCAATTTCACTTTAGATTAAAGTGAAAGGGTCTTCTCAAGGTCACAAAGAGACGAAGCTTCCTTAAGTGAAGTCATCAAAGCCTCATTTATCCTTTCATCCAGGCCCCCACAGGCAAATTAGCTCCACCACTCAGGTGGTTGTGTGTGAATTTGTGCATGTCATTTACAGGCTAATTTCTGCCACAGTGCATCATGGGGGCCAACTGAATTGGTTTTTGTGTGCATGTTCATGGGTGTATGTACTGTATGTGTGTTTTTGCATTCACAGGTGCTAGTTGTGTTTAAAATTCAGTCCTTCAAAGAAACACACAACACTTGAGGTCGTATCCTGCTCATGGCAAAGGACAGTTCATCAAAAGATGCATCATTAAACAGCCAAATTATAACGACAAGTGTGAAAGAGGAGGCAGAAAGAGTTAAAAAAAAAACATAGAAGGAAATATCGCTTGTCCTCTTGATTTATCCTTTAATTTAAAAAGGAGACAGAAAAAGAAAAAATGCTGATAAACAAAGTGGAGAGGAGTCTATTTATTTTCAATAACCCATCAACCTGTCTTTCTGCTTGCAGCAGAACCATGGGCGTGACATTTGTCACGGACTGGCTGCTTCTCCTGCAATTTGCATATCCCTCTTTGCATAATGCACACAGGTTTGTGTGTCTAATTACAAAATAACGAGCATCAAAATTGATTGCTTGCATATCTCTCCAGTTTAGGGAGTCAGCCTTGATCTAAACAGTTATCTGTGTGTGTGTGTGTGTGTGTGTGTGTGTGTGTGTGTGTGTGTGTGTGTGTGTGTGTGTGTGTGTGTGTGTGTGTGTGTGTGTGAGTGAGTGAGAGAGAGAGAGAGTGAGAAAGAGAGAGAAAGCCAGTTTAAACAAGTGACCTTGTAACCAATCGGTGAGATGATAGTAGGAAAATCAGGGATTTACAAGCACACATTCACAAACACACGCAAACAGAAGGAGCTAACACTGAATGTCATCTTGGGTTAGTGTCTTGCTTTTGCTGATTGAAGATTCACCTTATCAGGGGAGCATGTAAGACACTCCATCACAGGGAGCTTTGCTAAAGGCCAGCTCTGTCACAGCTGCTTTGCTAGTCTCCAGGTAACTGCTGAACATATTTGCCACATACATACACGCCCACATAATCCATACTGACACTGAGGATAGAGGTAACGGTGTGTCCAAAGGGAGCTTGGTTGGAACTATGCCATTCAAGTTTGTCCTATTAATGAAGCATTACTTCAAATTACAGGTAATGTAACTGTTTTGCTTGCAGATCACACGGATATCAGTGGTAGAAACTGAACTGGCAGACAATCCCCATTTTTAAAAATTTTATTCCTACATTTAGTGCGAGTGATAACCTCTGGTGTTCAAAATCAAAGCCAATACAGCAGTCTTAAAATGCTGCATTGAGTGTCCACTTCAGGCTTATTAATATAATGTTCATTTGTAATGTCAACAATAAATACTAAACAAATCGGCCAATCATTTCCCACTCTATCAAGCTCGTACCTGTATGTATGACAACATCCCAAAGACTTTTATACAGTATTTATGTTTCTAACCAGTTTTTATTTTGGTTAAGCTGTAAAGTTACAACAGTAACAGCTTAAACTCACTTTGAGTGACAGCTGTATGCTGACATTATAACTGACGATTCAGGCTGGACTTATGTTCAGCATTTTATTTGGAATTTATTGGATTAAAAAATACAACAAACAAACTTTCTGTGGACCTGGGCTCAATTTTTTTGGTGCCATAAAGTGTGAGTGAGTTTTGTATTGATAGTTTTCCAGCACTTCCCATACAGAGCCTGTTACTTCAGGTGACTTTAGTTGAAAATCATTTGGTTTGTAGATATTACTGTATGATAGTAGAGAGAACACCAATCAAGTGTAAGTGGTACCTGTTGTTCCCTTGCTGCTTTCTACCTGTAATTTGGCAACAGGTCAACTCATTCCACATGTTGTCAGAAGGTTCTTTGGTCTAATAAACAGCTGTGTCAGCCACTACACCAAAGATACAATTACACTCAGTGCCAAACACTTAACCAGCCCATTCACCAGCTAATCAATTAGCCACAGACAGTGACTTTAATAAAATGGGACCCACTCACATGTATGGGGGTATTTTTTTAAACAGAACTTTGTCTTTTGGTCAAATGTACCCACGTAATGGAGGGTTTAGTTGCTGGAAAGGGAGCTTTTGAAAAACACCCTCTAGTGAAGACCTTTTGAATGATAATAAAAGTCCTGTTTTTGTTGGGACAGCATTAACTTCTACCTGGCTTGTGCACAACACTAGTCAACATGCTGTACATTGTGCACTTTTTTGTTTAAGTCTGTCCAATATCATGAGGAAAACCTAACCGTTAAATACTCCTTTAGTTTGTTCAAGATGACTTTTTACCAAATACAATGCAATGAAGTTAAGTATTTATCAACAGTTGTGCAGCGCTGTTGTCTGAAACGTGAAAACAAGCAAACTTAGTCAGTTTACCATAATTCAGTTGACAGCTATATTTAGCGCTGCTGGTAGCCCAGTGCTATGAGTGGTATCTATAGGCTGGAAAACAAGCAAACTTTGTCAGTTTGTAATTTAGTAGTTCTTTGATTTAAGTGCCATTCACAGCGTGGTGCTCTGAGATCCCTTGGCTAATGTGTAACGTCAGCGAATCCTCAATATGTCCTACAAGTGCTCATCTACCAGCAACCAACATCACCTCAGTCTTCATTTTATTGACAGACTCTCAAGTTTGAATAAATCACTGCAGTTTAACTCAAGATCACTGAGAAAGAACTCAAGGTCCCTTTAAGAATTCTTGACCATGGGTTTGGGGAAAACTAGTATCTCATGCTAAATCCATTTTTTTAATCTGAGCAGAGTTTGAATAGCAGTCTACAATTGCAGTTTACACAAGAAAGCACTCGTTTTGTGCGCACACACTCTTCTATGGTGTAACTGATGTGATGGAATGATTGCACATTATTGAAAAAGTGCAGTCAAGGGTTCTCAGAAGATTAAAAGCATTGAGTGCACAGGGAACATATTGTGAAATTTGTGAAAATTTTTGTCTTTGCATTAGCCCTTGGTAGTCGTATGTCCGACCTGAGGAAAGGAGAAAAAATTCTTTGAAGAGAGGTTGGTCAGAACTGGAAAAGATTGACCTTGCTTAACAAACAGTTTGTCTATTCTAGATATCTGTAAATGAAAGCTGCTGAACCCCATTTTTTTTATTGGTTGTACTGAAAATACTCAGGCAGCAATTTTTATTCTGAACAGATTGGTTACTATATCATAATATAAAACAAAAAGTTAAAATTGATTCAATATAAGAACAGTATCCAAGACCCATTTCACTAAACCAGCATCAGGATTAAAATTGGGCAGCAGATTCTTTGCAAAAATTCCTCAGAGAGTTTGGTCCATATTGACATGATAGTATCACGCAGTTGCCATGATGTGAATCTCCAGTTCCAGCACATCCCATTGTTGGACCATGTCCATCCCTTTATGACCACAGTGTACCCATCCTCTGATGGCCACTTCCAGCAGGACAACGCGCCATGTCATAAAGCTTGAATCATCTCAGACTGGTTTCTTGAACATGACAATGAGTTCACTGTACTCAAATGGCCTCCACAGTCACCAGATCTCAATCCAATAGAGCACCTTTGGGATGTGGTGGAACAGGAGATTCGCATCATGGATGTGCAGCCGACAAATCTACAGCAACTGCGTGATGCTATCATGTCAATATGGACCAAACTCTCTGAGGAATGTGTCCAGTACCTTGTTGAATCTATCTAAGTATATTTGACAGAAAAAGAAATTAAAGATAACTCTTTTTCTCCTGCCCACATTCATCGACAGGCTGAAGAAATGTCCAACGCCATCTTCACTGCTTGGCTTGTAGCCCTTAAGCAATACAGGATTAGTGTAAAATTTGTTCTGTGAAATTCTGGCTGTCCAATGTGACCAGGTTCTAAATTAATCCAGCTTAGGACCTGAAGAAGAGCTCAGTTGAGAATGAGCAAAAAGAAAGAGAAGAAATTTTACTAAAAGCAGGATCTGTTTAATCAGGCTGAAGTAAAAGATGCCTTATGTACAGAACTTATTTTTATTATTGTTGTTATTGTTCATTGTCTTATTTCTATTTTCCCTACAACTCACTATAAGATATAACAGGGTTTGCGAATTAAATGACTGAACAAATTTTGCCATCAAAACTTAGGCAGAAGTAAAACTGAAGAACTGACTTGTCTCATTTTTCTACCACATCACTTTATTTAAAATGTTACACCATTCCAGGAAAAATCATTACCCTTTTTTTTTTTCCAAAGTGACATGTAAAGAAAAAGGAATCAGCAGGAGATTACCCTATCTAATAATAAGTCAATCAGGGCAGTGGTGCAGCGAGCCAGTGTGAAATACAAAGCAGCCATCATTATCACAGTTTCCAACCATGCGGCCGTTTTCACAGATAGCAACCAAATGTGTTAGTGGCAGCTGTATGTGCAGCCAATTTACTGTCAATAAGCATGCTGGTATGAAAATGTGGTATTAAAGCACACTGCTGTCATGAGGAGGGAAAGCAAATTACACCATTAACAAACCCCCCAAAAAAAGAAACAAACAAAAGAAAAACAAAAAAAAAATGGTCATTATTTTTTCTGCTTCTACATGTACACTTGCCGGCAACTTCATCAGGTGCACCTGTTCAGCTGCTAATTTCTAATCAGCCAATCACATGGCAGGAACTCAGTGTTTTTCTACACTCATGTAGACATGGTCAAGACAGCCCTAAGGGACTTTGAACATGGCATTGTTGTTGGTCTGAGTATTTTGAGGGTTTACAGAGAATAGTCCAAAAAGAGAAAATGTCCAGTGAGCAGCAGTTCTCAGGGACAAAATGCCTTGTTTATGCTTGAGGTCAGAGGAATAATGGACAGACCGAGTTCTGCAGAAGAGCATCTCTGAACATGTCCATGTCCACGTCATGTCCAGCCTTGAAGCAGATGGGCTACAGCAGAAGAAGAACACACCAGGGGAACAATCCTGTCAGCGAAGAACAGGAAACTGAGGCCACAATTGGCTTACCAAAATTGGACAACAGAAGATTGGAAAAACGTTGCCTGGTCTGAAGAGTGGATTTCTACTACAACAATGTGAATTTAAGGAAGCAGTTCAAGCTGACTGTTCATTTCAGTCTGTGAGCTAAGGTAAGCCAAGCTAAGCTAATCACCTCCTTCATCTCGCTGAATACTTGATGTAGAGAGTAGCAAAAAAATGAGTGTTTCCTTGAAGGACAAACTGTTACTCTCAATAGCTGAGTGCAGTCTCATTGCTGAATTTGAAGCCAGCAACAAACACGTCCGAAAAATATCGTTTGACTTAAACTCACATCAAAGAGTAAGCAATGGGTGATTCAAGTGAATAAAAAAACAGATGTTCAGTTGCCAAACCACCAGGGGCTGAAACGATTCATCTATTACATTGATGTATTGATTTATATTCCTATGATCCAAATACATCGATCTGTGCTCAGCATGTTGGCTTTCCAGACAACATAAATTGATCTGAATCGTTTTGAAAGGTAAGAAATCCATTATATTGATACAAAGAAGTAACACGTTGGATTTAAGCACAGCAGACTTTCTATGGATGTGTTTTTTGGGGCACTTTTAATGAAAAGACATTAAACATTACTCCATTAAGTCTGCCTGTCTTTGACATCATTGGCACACGCTCAGTCTGCAGCCCATGGCTCAGCTTAGCAGATAGAAAACTCTGATTCATGATTTTCTGCTCAGTTTTACTTAGGAATTACTGTAAAAGTAAACACGGAGAAATCTAAATTCAATACTTTCGGCATGTTATACATCTTCTAATGTACCAAAAATGTTATGCTAGCTTGTTGCTAATGCATATAGGATATTGCATTGATATGCTAGCTGTTAGCATATCAAAATGCTTACTGACGTTGAACTCAAGCAGTGACATGATATAGTCAAGGATATCTTCTCAAGAATGAAATCATGGAAACATGGGTGTTAACTGTCTTTATCAGTTTTGAAAGCTGACCTCTCCAATATCATTTTTAGCACAAGGTTTTATGAGTCAGTATATTTATGGGTGAATTTTGGTCAGTTTTAGTTTTAAAAATCAGTCTCTATTTGAACCACTGCATGTTACCAACATGAGCCAGTGTGTTGTGAATTGAGCAGGGTAGGGAAAATGGTGAGCAACTGTTCTCTGTCTCTTCCTGTGATGCTCTCTCGTTATCCTCTTGTGTTAATCCTGAGATCTACTCATTAAACAGAGCAAGAAAATCCCCACACTGTCAGCATCTCCACAGGAACAAAGTGCCAACACATAGGGAAGTGCTAACACACAGATGCACACATACAGACCTCACACTATAAATCTGTACACCTCTCTGTGTGTCTTATGGAGTCATTTATGCCTCAATCATATGCTGAGCTGCTTTAGATTTCCACTTTGATGACATGTGCCATTTTCATAATCAATTTTTCATGTATGACAGTCTCAATGTACACACTGAGGGCTGAGATCTTCACAGCTAATCACATTGGCCTGAAAAGTCACTGTATGGAGCTGGATATGAATGTCCAGGCTTAGAGGAGGGTTTTTTTGTGTGTGTTGGCTGGGATCTGTTTAAGAGAGGAGTTACATCCTTCTCCCCGAAAACAAATACAATATGTATGTTTGGCAAAAGAAAGCTGTCAGAGCTGATCTCCGTCCAGGCCTGCTGTGAGCATCTGTGCGTGTTTCTGCTTATTTTGAATTGCTGCATTTCATCACTGGCTATCTCCCTCAGAACAGTCCACTTCAAAAATTACAGAGCAAACTGTAAAATCATTTCACACGAGATGAAGCCTTGCATAACATTACTGCCGTTTTGCTTTGCTGCACACAAACTCCCCTTTAGTCAACTCTGAGCACTCAGCGACATCCATATTACATGAGGATATTTCTGTGTAGCAGTCACACAAACATAAAGAGGAATGTGCACACTTCTCAGAAGAAAAAAAAACATACAGAAATATGCATAATCCAATGTATATGAAGAATGCATGCGCATAGGGTACCCACAACTCTCATTATAAAGTACTGGAGTTCATGACTTCAGGTTTTTAAGCCTGCAGCGCTGATAGTGCCTCCTCCTCTTCTTCTTGTAGTTTTAGTAATTCATCGAATGGGAGCTGTGCACATCTAGCCTAGTAAACCATGATTTAGAATGCACAGCGCTGACTGCAGAAGAGTATCTTGAATACAATGTCGTTTTCCTGTGGATGAAAAACTATCAGCTGAGTTATTTTTGATTTAATGGATGGCAAAAAGAAGAAAGAAATGCTTCAGAAAGAGCTCAACAAGCCTGACGTTTGTAATCAAGCAGAACGTACTGCTTAAATAAAGCAGGAGTGAATGATTCCAAGCTAGAGGACAGTAAAAACACCAAGACGAAAACACAGTATCTCAATATAACACTTTTTTATTGTATTCAAATGTGTAACTTTTCCACTGCCAGACTTCGAGTTAACCTTCTATACTCTTGCAGCTTCTCTTCGCTGATTTTCTCTCCTGTCCTGCCCTCAGGTTGTAGGCAGAGTGCCAGCAGGGAGACTGTGTGTGTTTGTCGTTCCCTGTAGAGTGTGCGTAAACTCGACCTCCAACCCTCCCTCAAGAGATCCATACCATTAAATATGCATCTAATGGCCAGAGCAGATTTACAGCTGTTGACAACACTAACCTCTCAATCAATTCCCTCAATATGTTTAAATATTTGAAGAATTGGAGTGCTCCATTCCTAAGATTAATGCTCACATTTGTATTTGTTATCAAGTTCCTCCATCTTGTTGTAGGCTCACCAGATCATCACTCCTCTACTCTCACCTCCCTGCCCTTTTCTATTTTAGCTTAGCATCAGCGATTTCCTTTATTTCACTGGCGCAAGTTTCAAGCTGGGAAAAGGTTGTTCTTGATGAGATGAGTTCACAGAGAAAGTTCACAGCAGCCCTCTAAAAGAGCAGAAGAATAATGAAACTGGAATCTGCCGGGCATTTTCTGTGACATGCTACAGTTCCGGTCTGTTCACCTGGAAAAGTATGAGACAATGGGAGGGAGTCAAAATCCTGAAATGCCATCCAAAGTCCTCTTTCAGGGTGCAGCTTCACGCTGTTTCAAAAAGGATTGTTATCATTCAGCCAGGATGTCTTTTTGGCAGCTGCGGATGCTGTCAAACACTGTGAACTGTAATCCAATGGAGCCAGATTTCATTCTGAGGTGGCCTCACTGCCATTTGAAGCTATTTTGAAATAAGCCTGGACACAATCCCATAATAATGGACTCAGCTGAGTCCATCCTCAAGAATTCAACCCGACCAATAATGGACTTTTATCTGCTGTGTCTGTTGTGTTGTTGAGGGTTTTCCTCCATCACTCCAAATAGTTTCCAGAGTTCAATGCAGCCTCAATCTAATAGCTAAATTGTTGTGGCCCGAGATATTCTGTGGTATTCCAAGTTCAAAGACTCTCAATCTTAATTATAATAAGTTCATATATCACTCTTTAAGGCTTAAGTTCAAACAGACCAGGCATTTCAAGGGAACTGTTAGCACCAGATAAAAGTTAACCACAACACTTGAAATGTGTTAAATACAAGTCTGTAAGAGTGCTTCACAAGGTTGTACTTTTTGCTTTAAAGTGCCATGCATTAGTGCTTTCATCTGTCAGCCCTTGAATTAAGTTTGGTAATAGATACAGCCCAGCCTGTTATAAAAAGTTTGAAAATTTAAGTGATGAATATATTAATTAGAGAAGTCCATTGCATAAAAATATGCAGCTTGATTTTTTTTTAAGATTATGTCCTTATATTATGCAACAGCAGCAAAAAGTTAACCAAATGAACACCAGACCGTCTGTCAGACCACTGATTTGTAACACATCTGCAGTCGTCATCCGTCATTATGTGAGAGAGGATATACTAAAAATCCTTAGATATAAATCAGGCTTCTATTTGCTTTACCTGGCTTCCTGAATGAAATACACAGATTGGCCACAAGTACAATACTGGTCATCATTATGGTGTCAGCCAGGGCTTCTACATGACTTGCGGTCGAGACTTCCCTTTCTTAGCTGCATTTGCATGTGCAACGTAAACAGTGTCATCTCTTAGTCTGTTACATCCGGGATATCACCCAGTCATCAGTTTGAAAAACCAGCATGTCTCAGTTAAACAGAGGACACAGAATAAAAATGCAACTTTTGAAACTATTGTTTCACCATTGTTACCACCCAGTCTTATAATTCAACACAGCACTGAGCAGATCAGTGCCTCCAGTTAAGCTTTTTGATTGAGAACAGTTTGTCAGCTCCATTTGCATGAAGATATGTGTGAATGGAGACTAAAAAAATACTGCTGATGTGAGCTGGAATGTCAAGGTAGCAGTGCTGCCAGCTTTTTCTCTCTACAAGGACCGTTTCTACCTGGACGGCTGATATGTAAATGATCTGAAATCAAATATATACTATGTACAGCACCTTCCCATGCAGAAAATTTAGACCTCCGATGATACAAATTCAGTCAGTCCACAGCTTTGGTACAATATGAAGCACCAAAACAGCTTTCATGATGCCTTAACTTTCTGAAAAAGGATTACCTTCCTTTATCAAGGCCAAGGGATTGACTTTTTTGCGTGCATCTGAAATATCTTAAAACTATGAGATGGCCCTTCTTGAACATATACATGCAGAGTGTGAATTCTAGGGGTGATGTTCACCTAAGTTGCTACCTGTTTGGTTCAGTATCTTTACAACTTTTGAAAGCTCCACCAGCAATTCAAGCAGACTATAAATGATAACAGTGTCTAAGATTTTGACATTTGTCAGCATTTAATTATGGGACATAATGAAAATACATAATGTAAAGTTTAGTTTGTCCTTTTTTGTCTTATTGATCTTAAGTTTAAGATCAGATTCCACCACAACTCATTACAGCTCAGGACACTGATGAGTCATCATCTTAAAACATCCATACATGATAGCACAGCCTGCTGACTGTTTCAAGTTGCTAACATTATCATTGTCAACAGTTCAGCATGCTCATTTAACAGTTACCTCACTGCCTCACAGTGAGATACTGAAAGCATCTTTCAGTATTGATTATTCCCTAAACTATAAAGAATAAGCCTTTCAATCACTGAACATTTTTTTCTTCAACTTGACATTTGTATTAGGGTTGACTCTGAACTACAGTAAACGGTCTTTTCAGGCTTGTACAAAGACAAAGTGAAGGAGCAGGACAAGGTATTCAGAATAAATATTTCAATAGAAACCTCTCTGCAAGATGAATAAGTGACATTTTCAGGCCACGTGTGTCCACCCAGAGACGTGGCCTCATAACCCCGAGGAGCACATCTCTGAAGTCCCATTCAGATGATGAGTGGAACTAACAAACGACCCTGTTTGAAATGAAGAGGCTGGTACAGTCGTGCATGAACAGTCACAGTGACACACGCACATGCACACACACACAATGACACACATATACACAATTAAGTCCAGTGACACACTCATAGTCTCTAATTAGCACCAATACTTTGTTGTAAAGGGCAACGCTGTCTGCCTGCTTCCGGGCACAACACTCCTACAATAACCTTTCAGTCATCAATGAGAGGAAGGGGGAGTGGACGGAGAAGAAACAGTGAGAGAGAGATTACATCACCTGTGCAACATAACAGCACAAAGTACTCATCCCAGCACTGTTTTATTAGGTTATGAAATTCTAGAGCTGCTTTTATCTGTGTGTGCAGAATGGTTTGGCAATATTGTCTTTTCACACTTTGCATCATTGCGAGTCATCTTTTTGAGGGTGTTCATTTATGTTGGACAGCCTTCTTTCTTCACATTGCAGCCACTTCTCACTGACCTCAATGTACAGCTGTGTGAGGAGCTGTCTTGTTGTCCAGGCATAAAGATGTACACCTATAGTTGTTGTTGTTGTTGTAGGACCAGATCTTATTATTCAGTAGCAAAGGTTGGATGACATCAGCCTTCAACCATCTGTGGGCCAATCACCTTGTCATGTCAGTCAACATAGAAAGACAGCCATAAACTCTCAGCCTAAAGCTATAAGTCTGAGTTAGCGATAGCATTAGATATAGTGATGTAAGCAAGCAACGGTTATGTCATCCAACCCAACTACATTTAAGCCAGGCCTAGCAGTTTGAGCTGTACAGAGGCTGCTGGGGCTGGGTATCAATCAAAAATTTTCAAAACCTGCACCGATACCGATACCTTCACTTTGATAGCAGTTCCTGAACATTGTTTTATCGATACCAATTTTATAATACCAATTCTAACAAAAAGAAAATTACATTACACATTACATAACAAATCCTTCGTTTTAATTTTCAGCTTTAGTATTTTTCTCCGAGCAGTTTTCTTACATAAAAAAGTAAACAAAAAATAATTGCCATTGCAAAAGAACAGCTGCAACCAACTGACAGGTCAAAATATACTGAGTTAATGGTAAATGTGTTTGTAACTATAAATGAACTTTCTTCTGTTGATTCCTATTATTTTTTCTGTCAAAATATCAACTCAAAATGGACCTAAAAGAGACAAACAGACATTTTTATGCTGCTTACAGTTTGAATTTAGAGTTAAAAGAATGATAACTTGTCTGAATGAATGGTGCTAAACGCTGCTTCCTTGCCCAAATGTGTGCAAATCTTTATGATGACATAGGTTGTGAAGGGGTCCGTAAACTCAATGTCAATGTGTGTCTGTGTGAGACAGATTACACGTACAATAGGCATGCATTTTGAACCGCTAACAGAACGCTCACTTACAGTCTCGTCTCAACAACAAAAACTCATAAAAAAAAGAGGCATCATCAAAATAATTTTGTCATTGTCATTGTTGACAAAAACAACGCTGACTGTGACATTGTTAACAGTCTAGGGAGGTTAAATGGACAGATGTGTCTGTCCTCACAATGTTTCTTTTGCTTATACATCAAACACACTTTTTCTTGAATTTACTATTAAAAACATTTGAAACCAAAATGTATTCATAATTGTACCTCTTTAAGCATTCCAGGAGTAGAGGTAAATGCATGAGAGGGCAAGTGAACAGGAAGTGCACACTTTTAACAGTTCTTTACTCAAAAACTTACAAAAACAATAAAAAAATGTCTTAAACTCTGTATTGCTGAACGTATCATATTTGATGGGTCAGACTTAATAGGGTTACAACAAAGAAGTCCAAGTACTCCTTCCCTCCATCCTCTCTTCTTTACTTTTCATTTTGCATCTGCTGAAACTTGACCACAACTTGATCCCGGTCCCCTCACTGAGCCTCTCAGAGGGAGACAAAAACTGAAAAATGAAGAAATCGATGGCAATTGTGTTCTGAGTGGCCATGGTGGTGTAAACAAAGAATGACTGGGCAGGTAATAGAGATGGAGAGAGGCAGTTAGGGGGCACATGTGCTGCAGAAGGTGCAGACAGCCGAATCAGAGAAAATTGACTGCGTGGCAGTGTGATGCTGAAGGCCTTTCAATGAGAAATAAAAAAAACAGCAAATTGATTTTAGATAAACCTCTGGGCCTGGTGCAGCTATGCAGTCAGATATTACCATATTTGAAAAGATGATCATTCCTGCTTAAGTAGTGCGAGTAGTACAGGTCGAGAGGTCCTCCATCTTATAAAGTCAACTCTTTGAAACACACCAATCCATCCAGGTGTCAGTGGAGCGTGTACACTAGGTGAGCTGAATGCTGTGATGGGCTCAAAGCTCAATGAACCACGCGGCCTCCACTCTGTCTGTCTCATGTCAGAACAGATGGTAACACTACTGAACCCCACACCCATCCATCACCCAGCATTCATTCAGCGAGGCAGTACATAGGTGTCTGCGTAGGCCCGTGAGAGTGGGTTTGTCCAAAAAACTTCAAGTGAAGTGATTCTGCAGAGACTGGCTGCCAAGCGAGCCTGCATGCAAAAGCTCAGCAGCAGGATTTCAGGTCAGCTATTGTAACCCCTGCAAACACTGAAATACATTTTAATAATAAGAACCTGTCTAGTTGTCATGCATCTACTTGACAGGAAAAAAATAAGATCCTATCTAATCTGAGCTGGGGAAAAAAAGAAAAAGGAAGTGTATTGGTCAGACATATGATGATTTGATGGATGCCATGTGTCAGCTGTGACTGCACTGAACACTGAGGCTACTGAATGTGGCACAGTGTTAGTGATGCCTGTCAAACATCCCCAAATGTTCCCTCTTCTCCCTCCCTCTCCCCCATTCTGAAGCACTGGAGGAGAGGAAGTGCAGATGTGTAGTTAGCGTTTCAACTCATCATCACTCTCCATCGCTCTCTCCCCCACTCCTTGTAGTGATTTCTGTGAGTATAAAGTGCCTCGGGCAAAAACTCTGAAACCATCTGCTCTGCTAAGCCTGCCCCTCCATCCCACTTTCGCCTCAAGTTTCTCCGGCTTTCTCCCTACTTCTCACTCCCTTTTTTTCTTCTCTCTTTAGAGAGAGCTGTGTGATTTCCACCCCTGCTTCACTGATTGTTATTTGTGCTTTGGCTTGTTCATCCGGGGCAGCTTAACCCTGAATTTAGATACGACTCATTAATTTTTATGCTGAATTGCAAAATTAGGTTATCTCAGAAGAATGCAATTAAAACGTGTATCTGAAATTTATCTCATTATCTTAAGTAGCAATCGGCTTGAACTTTGAAGCATAACAGCAGTTTCTTAGAAAATGTCAGACTGTGTTGAAATGTAAAGACTTTTTTGACATAGATATTGTATGTTGCCTCTTTATTATCAACCACATGCCCACCCACGGACTGCACAGGCGCAATGGTTAGCGCTGCTGTGAAAGGTTGCCTGTCTCTATGTGTCAGCCCTGTGATTGACTGACGACCAGTCCATGGTGTACTCCGCCTCTCACGGGGCCACCCGCAACCCTGAACAGGATAATTCATTTGAAGATGAATGAATGAATGCCCAGACACATTAACTATAAGAAACTAATAAGAGGAGTCAACTTGGTCTTCTTGTTGAACGGTTAGCAAAAATTAATACAAAAATCATTTAATGTGAAAGGCTTTTTATGTCGCAATCTTTCGGTTAACCTCAAGAAAACAGCAGGCTAATGCAACAGTGAGGTTTATGTTTTTATGCCATTTATTGCTCTGACCATTTTTCAAATATTCCACAGCTTATGGCAACTTCCTGTCAAACTCAATGAAGAGCACACAGCTTTAGTTGGCAGGTATTAACATATAGAAAGTACTGCAACAGCTATTGATGTTACAAACAGACAAGCTTTTTATTGTTTGTTATCACTAACACTGGCAGTTAAAGCACTCAACAATTCTTCATTCAATTTTCAAACAACAGCTACTTACATGAGCTTTAAAGCAGGATTATTCAATTCCACCTACACTGAGGCTTTTGCTCGGCAGAGAGAAGGACGACTAAAAGTTTGGTTGAGTCACATTTCCAATGTGCTGACAACCATCGATAAGCTTCAAACCCATGGGTGGAATTATTAACAACAGTGTTGGCAAGCTACTTGGAAAATGTAGTGAATGTGGAGAACCAAGCTACTTGTTACTCTCTGTTAAATCAAGCTTCACTACACTGAAGCTATGACCCACAGAAATGTAGCAAGCTAAGCTACAATATGGCCAAAGTAGCTTAATACACTCGTTATTTTTTTTTCTCCACACTGAACCAATTTAATTCCCAACAAATTTCAAGGACTAATAAAACTGTCAGTAAAACAGAAACAAGAAAATTTTAACTTCTTTATAATTAAACAATACTTTTTGCTATCAGTGCTCTAAACCTGTATATAAGCGATAGCTTATGTTAAACATCACATACAAATGAGTTACAGTCTTTAAGTACTATTCTCACGGGATTAATACTACATGGGAACCTCCTGACATCAGTTTTTGGTGTGGCCCTTTCAAACAGGCTAGTTTAAGCCTGTAAATAACTTGGCATTACTCATGTTCTTAAATGAAAAAGCTGCACAGACCCACCATGCTTGAGCGGCAGTACCTCACACAGCAGCACACGGCGAGCTGTGCATTCTGATAAAAGAAGAAGACTTCCACATCAGGTTTCAGTCAAACTTTTTTCTTTTTTTCAGTCAAACAATGAGCATTGAAAACTTCAGGACATGATGATCATAACTTAACATAATTATCTTAAAACTCAAAAGCTACTGTGCAAAATATCAGTTCTTACTGAGTCCTACCCCCGACTTTACCAACAATGTGATTGTGCACTCTCAAAGGCACGTCAGTACCAACCTGCTCTGTGTGAACAGAGACTCCAAATCGTATTTTAGGTTACATGTTTTTAGACCTTTTGAGTTATGGAGCTGTCTAAATGTTTGACTGTAGTATGTCTTATTTGTTTTTATCATGATTATGTTTGCCTAATATCAGTGTATAGGGACATTTAACAAGTGATCTCCATTTTTTTCATTGTTATATATTTACGTTCATAAATTTGACTATTTATAGCATATTGACCAACGACATAAGGGTACAAAAGGGTTTAAAATGCCAAACACTGGCTTAATCATTTTTGATCAGAAAAATCTTCAGACACCATCTTTTCCATCAGAAATTACAGAGATGTCAAATAGGATTGGATTAATATTATCAGAGGACCTGTTTTTGTTCTGAAATATAGTATGAAATTTTCCCTGGATTTTTACCTTCCAAATTACAGAAATGCTCATTTCATATGGGATTTAAAACCACAGTGTTGAGGTAATGTATTTATTAATAGCTACACAGAGCTACTGTTTATAACTTTGCAATTTAGAAGATAATGAGTTCATGAGTTTGCCCATCAGAGGCACAGCTCACCTAACAGACAGGTTTGGCAGCCTGTAGCTGTTAATGATGGGGCTCAAAGCTCGCGTCTTCAGTAAACACTTCCAATACAGCCCTTGGCAATTTTTTGCTTCAAAATGCTGCATCAGATACAGATGTTTGACGTCACAGATGCTAATTCAACATCATACGGTATACACTCCTAGCTAATTAAATGCGCAGGCTCCACTTATTGCTTAAAGTCCTGAGTTTTGGACACAAGAGCGCAAAAAAAGATTCATAGCTTGATCGATAGAAATGGACTGAACTGACAACCTTGCATAAATAGAGAGCATGGTTTACAGCATTATCAAACATCTAGGGACATTTATCATTATACTTTTTGCTTTTTCACTTTCTGGAATTTTTTGTTTCATCTTTCAATCAAAAACATTTACTTGGTATCTCATAAAGTAAAACCAGCTGGGTAGACAGTCTATGAAGTGCAATGAATCAATGGTCTACCATAGACCATTGATTTATGGTCTACCATAGACCATTGATTCATTGCACTTCATCCTTGGGAACTGCTTTCCATCGCTCTTGCTTCTTCTGCTACTTTCTAAACTTGATCTTTTGAAAAGACCCCACGTCCATCCTATTCAACCAGTCCATCCATTAACTGATTAAAATAAATGGCCACTTAGTAAAATCAATTCTGAGACTACTGCTGAACCACCAGAGTCCAGCTCTCTGCCCACAGATCGAGGCCTGGTGAGGCTGTGAGGCTGACAGAGGGCTGATTGCATTCAAGAAACAAAACTCAGCTGAGTTTTTGCTGTTGGTTGTTAAAGAGACCGTTGATTTGCTCTGTTCATTTACACTGTGATAGATTTTTAGTTGTGTTTTAAAAAGCCAGTGCGGGTTAGATTCACTCTCAGGCTAAAGAATGACTAGTATGGTCATTAAGAGGTAAAAGCTGGATAATAAACACCATCACCGGTTTTGTCAACAGTGAGGCAGGGAGCAGAAACATGTTTTTCAACCAGTTAAAACCAGAAATGAGTAAATGCAACATGTGCCTACTAGATCTGTTACATGTTGTCTTTGCACTGACAATACAGAGTTCTGGGGTTGCGATGCAAAACACGCAATGTCATATGATGGGAAAAAACTCAAACATGTTGGGCCTTATCTTTCTGGATGATTCAAAGCTGTCAAAGTTCTCGCTTTCCATATCCTACCATGAAACAAACAAACAAACAAACAAACAAACAAACAAACAAACAAACAACATGCTGCCATCCAAACCATGTCTTTTTTAGGGATGTCCCTGCTTACTTCAGCAAGACAAGCTACATTCTACATTCATTACAACAGTGTAGCTTCGTAGTAAAAGAGTGCAGGTACTAGACTGGCCTACCTGCGGTCCAGACCTATCTCTCATTGAAAATGTGTGGCTCATTATGAAGCGCAAAAATATGACAACGGAGACCCAGGACTGTTGCAACTGAAGTTGTATATAAAGCATGAATGGGGAAAAATTCCACCTCCAAAGCTTCAACAATAACTTACTGAGCGTTGTTAAAAGGAAAGGTGATGTAACACAGTCGGAAACATGACCCTGTCCCAGCTTTATTGGAATGTGTTGCAGGCTTCATATTACAAAAGAGTGATTACTTTAAAAAAAATCAGTTTGAATAATAAATATCTTGTCTTTGTAGTGTATTCAATTGAATATATGTTAAAAAGAATGGGCACATTATTGTATTCTGTTTTTATTGATATTTTACACAACGCCCCAACTTCATTGGAATTGTGGTTGTTAGATAGTGTTACTTTGGTACTGAATCCTGCATTTATGTTAGTCTACAGTCATCATTGTTTTATGTTCAATCTATTTCATCCTTTGAAACTAATAAGAAACTCATGGGAAGATTTATCTGCCTTCAAGTCTGAAGAGATCAAGGTTCTGATGTTACATTAATAAAGCTTTGGCAATGTCCCAGCATAATTTGGTAATAACAAGATGAGACTGATTTCAAACTGCGGGTGTCATAAAAATGGCCAAACCCACTTAGCTATTAGATTTGCATGTGCGTGTGTCCCTGATAAAACAAGATAAACAGCTTTGACAGTTACCAGGACATTATGAGAGCTAGAGCACTCCTGCTAGCTAAAATTAAGCTAATACTGTCAACATGAAGCCATGGCTGGACATGCTTGTATGAGGCAAAAGCAAAAGCAGATTCTCCCTGTACTTGAAGTTGAGTGTCTGGTGAAACAACCTCTTGGGAGCAACTGACTTCACTGAAACATCAGTCTGTCTGACACCCGCCCTGTCTAGTCACATCAACACTGCGGGTGGGTGAGACTTGATGTTTTAAGGGGGTCTGCCTCCGTCTCTCACTGCCTTTTTCTCCTTCAGTTGCACCTCCTTGTTTTTTCCCCTAAACTGTCCTCTTTTTGCCCCTTTCACCAGACAATAAGCAAATAAATAGTCAGACGAGGATCTGGTGATTCTACAACAGACGGATGATGATGACTGAGGGACTTAGCTGTACCAGCAAGGTTTAGGGATGGGTCTCTTGAGGATCTGATGTGATCTGTGGTGGGATAAGTGGAGCTATTATAATTGAGAACTAGATGTGCAAAGTAATCACAGCTCTTTTATTACTATCAACACCAGTGTGATGGAAAAAGCTTTATCAAAAAAAAAGTCTTTGTATTTAAATTGCTTAAAATCCCTGTGAATATAAACAATTTAACAAACGTTAAATGTTTGGTGTGCAAACATTAAATATTGTTTAATCAAAAGTATGAAGAACATCACAAATTACCAGGTTTGATCCTTCTTCTTGTTATTAGGCAGATACAAGTGATTTTGTCTGCAAAGTCCTGACCAAAATATTCAAAAGGTTACAGCCAGCATTAGAAATGAATCACGGATTTGTGTTATGTTTAAAGGCTCTGTAAATGGCACCCGTGTCAAAGGCTGATGCATTTGATACAGACTAATTTTGTTCTCCCTGTTGCCTCACTGAACATCTCTATCCAGATAGACTGCAATCTGTTTTCCCAACTGAGCAAACAGGCCAATCCAGTGCACACACACATAGATTCATTCTCATATAACACCTCTGTGCGCGCAAATGTGTTCAACCACTACACACAGATAGATTAAACAGAGGCATAAATACACATGTGCATGCATAAACACATCATGCACGTATTAGATAAACAAGACACAAAGCATTCAAACTCTTCTCACACAGTGCAAACTGTAGCAGGGGAGCTTTACGAGGCAGAGATTGGTAATAAAACTTTCCCTTAGTCAATGGAGTGAGTGAGTGTAAGTGTGTATGTGTTTGTGTGTACTGTGTGCTGTGTATTATTTGCTGTTCTCAGCGGTGTGGGAGGTCTGATTTGTAGCAGTAATATCGACAGGAAGAGGCTCGGAATGAGGTCTTTCCTTCAGGGAGTCCTCCTACCCTTTCGTGCCTGCGTAGAAATGTTCACACAAAGAAAGACACAAACCTATCCACACAAACAGAAACTAGTGCTGTGTCCCAAATCGCATACTTCTGCACTGACACCTACTATTTTGAGTGCGCAAGTGCGTTCACACTGACAGTATGGAAAAACGCAGTGCACTTTGAATTCTCAGCTGATGTTTTGTTTCAGGTAAGTGTGAAGCTGCAGTGTTTGATTTGGGACAACACTGCACTCAACGATTTTGTACACTGTTCCATTAAGTGCAGTGTCCACAGTGCACCTCATGTAAGTGCTCTTTTGAAAGTACTCGATTTGGGACACAGAATTGTTTTTTATGAACACACTGAGGAAATATTAACTGATCCAACTCATACACATGGTTGATTATAGATATTTAAAGTGGCTGTGAGGACTGTCTGTTTGGCAATGACACCTTTGGTTGGAATTGCGCGCACACTGTCGTTATGACATGACTTTTAACAGGATGTGTGTTTGTTTTGGAAATGAATGTAGCTCCGATCTTCTTTGTAACACAACTATTCTTTGTTCAAGACAACTTTTTACCAAATACAACACAACAAGGTATTTATCAACAGTTACACAGCGCTTTTGTTTGAAATGTGACAAGTTATCTTTGCCAGTTTGTACCATAGTTTAGTAGCTACTCACAGCCCGGTGTCTAAGAGTATCTGTACGCAAATGTGTAATGTTAGCGAATCCTTATGCCCTGCTCATCTACCAAGCACAGCTAACATAACCTCACCCTTCATTTTATTGATAGACTCTCATGTTTGAACAGATCATGACAGTATAACTGCTTTATGTGGGTTGGAATGAACATTATCATTTAACCCATGGTTTAGCCTTTAGCTCATGGTTTAACCTTTAGCTCATGGTTTAGCCTTTAGCTCAAGCTCTACCACGTCTTTCTTCTTTTCTTCTGTCCTTTTTCTGTCTGACAGTTCAGCTCCAGTGTTCACCATCTCTACAAAAAGAATCCCAGAAATTGTTTTCAGCAGAGAAAAACACTGGCATGGTGTTGGTGTTGAGATTAACTTTAACACAACACTTTTTTAAGCCTTAAACTTTGATCCAAGCGAAAGAACTACAAAGATTGCTTTAAAGGGAATAAAACTTCCAACATGATAGACCAAAGATACCCAAAGTTCTCACATCTTGAGGCTTCACATCTCGCACAACACACACAAACACACACACAACAGTAACAGCTGTCTCACCTGCAACATGAATCAGAGAGCAGTGGGCAGACAAGGGAAACTGACACTCAGATGAGAACACATCTTCTTTGGTAAACCACAGATTTTGGAGGGTGTTGCACTCTCTCTGCAGTTGTTCACACTTCTCTAACACACCCTGTTCCTCCACTGACACAATGGCCAATTAAACTCCTAGCTTGACACTCTGGCTTCCTGCTTTTTGGAGCATCAGGGGTATTTTCTGAGAGTGTGTGTGAGGGTGCACACTTGGGATATACCATCCTGACATTTCTGTCATGCCACTGAGGGGTTTCTGCTGGGCTGGAACACATTCAAAAGGTATGAGACAGCAAAAAAATAGAAATCACCACACATCCCTTCCCCTCTCTCTGTCCTGTGTCTCTGTACAGTGTTGCAGCTCAGAGATCTGAAAGTTGACTTTTCATGTCCTTTGTCTTAGTCTTTAATTCTCTCTTGAGTCCTTTAAAAACATATAAAGCTGCTTGTTGTCCTAAAACTAGGTATTATCCATGAAGCTTAGCCAGACCACAGATCAAAAATGAAACTGTTCATGTGAAGCCAATTGACTCGCCCTGAACTACATTTATACTAGGGAGAGGAAGGTCTCCTTCAACAAAGCCACAAGAAAAAAACAAAGTGTCTTCAAAGAGGTCAGTTAGCTGATTTACATGAGAGAGGAAAACTTTGAGGACATTTTGAGGGACAGCAAGTTTTTCTCTTCTCTCTGATGAGAATATGTCAAGTGGTAACTTCTGGTCTGAAAAAAATGAGACAATGCGGAAGTGCTAAAATCTGCAGTTGGTTGAGTGTCCACTTGAGGCTGGTTCTGGTGGTACCGGAAGTCACATACACCAAGCCACAAAAAAGCCATTTTCACAGCAGAAATAACATATTAACAGCCTGGTACAAAACGATGTCCTGCACTCGAATTGCTAGTTTTGCGAACGGCAGGCAGTGTACAGTGGGTGAATTTTTTTCTAGCTCAGCAGTTAAGAAGATATTAAGATCACCAGTTCGCCCAGTCAGGGGCACAGCTGAGCTCACATGACTGACGGGCGTCCTGTAGCTGTTAGTGTGAAAACTCAAAACCCGTCCCATTTCCAATATGGCTGGGCCAACCAATTTGCTTTAAAACTCTGTTTCAGAAACAATCAGGTGATGTTGCGGCAACTACTTCCATTAATTATAGTCTATGGAATAGGAGCTTGACCAGTACACTAAAGCTGGTAAAGTGGGCTGACATGGGTCTGTCACAGAGATCTAGGCATCAAGGTGTGTTTTCAGATTTGCACCAGTATCAGAGCTGAGTCACAGTAGTATTGGTTGATACTGATAATAATGTTGAAAGCAATTATTACATGGCAGAGTTAAATAATTGATTCTGATTGGTCAAAACCCCTTTTAATTTTCAGCAGCAAAAACAATTCCAGGGACAAGCTGATAACACATGTCTAGGCCTTGAATAATTCCTTGAATCATTCAAGTACCACCATTACAAAAACAAATTGAAGCATTTGCTCCACCTTGAGGAATCGTTTAATTTTTTACAGCTCAAAGCACGGTATTACGCCTGGACTACTTTAATGTGGCACATAGCACTGACGTCACGCATGCAAAGAAAGTGTTGCCAACTTAGTGACTTTTCTGAACCCTTTAGTTAATGGTGAAAAATCTAACGACTTTTATGGAGTTTGGAGATTGATATGAAAGCATGTATCGATCTCCACCACTCTCTGCCTCTCTAGAGCAGCGGGTGCTGAGCCCCTCCCCTATCCAGAACACTCACAGATGGACTCCTCGCTCACATCAGTTTCTCCCAGAGTAGGAGACTGCATGCAAATGAGTCACGCTTATGTTTGTCTCTTTTGGGTCACTTTTGCTGATCCCAATCCAGACAAAGGAGGAGGATTGATATTTTCACATAAAAAAATTCACAGACAAAGAAAGTTCATTTGTTGTTCTAAACTGATTTACAATGTGTTAATAGATGCTTTTTGTCTGTCCTACAATGTTATTCCCTTTTCCCTCAGTGTCCACTACAATTACATACAAATTACTTCTTATGCAAATTAGGTGATTATATCCTTAGCCTTGAAGGGGGTCAGGGCTAACAATCGTAAATATTAAGCTTGTTCAATATTTACGACCAAAAATCTTTGGTGGGGAAAGCCAACAACTCTTGAGTCATGACTTTGTGAGTTATGACGTAGAATGGAATGTAGCCAATTAGGAGGCGAGCTGACTGAGGAACGAGGAAGCAGACGTTTCCGAAGTTTGTAAGGTAAGTCCATGTTCTCCAGGAATTTTTCTCAAGTCTTTTCTTTTTGGTTTTGGAATTTTCCATTAAAAACAGTCCCCAGATCACTATCATTCCCTCTTCTATGTCCTCTTCCATGTTGCATTTGGTGTAAGCCAGTTGCTGCTATCTGTTGCTGTGCTTCTTCTTCTGCGTTTTTGTAGATCATGTTTGGTAACGTGAGATTTCTGTCTTCAGGTGAATGTTTGAAAATGACATGAAATTACAGTGGTTCTGTTTCATGTCAGATTATCCCACACAGAGACTTATAGAATCTGATGCTATAGGTGTGTTATGATGAATGGGGGGTTATTCAAATAAGAGTCCTGCTTATCTGTGCACTATCCATTATTTTTCACTTAGGTTTGGTTGTTCCTTATAAAAAGCAGCCTTTTGAATCACTCTTTTCTTACCTGTGCATTGTGCACATACTGTAGACATAGACAGGTCTTGTTGCTTTCCAGCTTCAAAGTTATCTTAATTTGTTCCAATGTCAGCCTGGTGCTCGTATCGACATCCAAACTTGATAAGACGGTACTGGAAATTAACCTCTGAACTCCACAATCTTTAATATTATGACAATAAAAAGAAGTTCTTGCACACCAATCCCACACTCCATTATGATTCCAATCACTCATTTTGCACTACAAAGTGAGAGAGCAGAACGTATTTCAGACATAATCATATGATTTCCAGGTGGCCAACTAAGGCTGATTGACAAGCCTTTTCATTTTCTTTTCAGATGAAAAAAAGCTGAAGAAGATGAAAAGGCCAGAAGATCTCTGAGAATTTCAAAAGCCTGGAGACCATCAAAGACTCGGTTCAGATTTGGCAAATTCTGCTCAGTGCAGAACCATTAAGATTGCAGTAAGGACAGTAAATGATTGTCACACTCTTCCGGAGCGTTTCTGCAGGTTATCAGTAGCACTGTGAACACCTGCGGCGGGTGTGTGCCTCTGTACGCGAGTGTCTGTCTGTGTACTGATTTAAATATGAGAGTATGTGTGAGTGTGAGTGTTTGTGTGTGAAAGTGACCGGCTGTCCACACAGGATTATGGAAACACTGGATTATTTCCTCTATGCCTCAAAGTAGCCTCTATAAATCCTTAAATTAGCAGTGAAGCAGAGGACGCCAGCTTGAAATGAAATAGTTTCTTCAGAGTTATTCCAAGTGTTACTTTTAAAGTGGCCTCGACAATTCACAGATCAGCAGAGTACTTGTTATTTTTATTGGGCTTTAGGTTTATTTGTTTTGTTTGAAAGTGCTGCTTTGTTGAATACAGAGTCAGCTGTTCTACTGCTTTTGTAAGTATGTTTGCAAATTGAAGTATAAAAGAAAAATGTGTGTATGGGTGGCCTGACACCAAGTGGTAAACAGTCAAGAAAAAAAAAAGAAGAAAAAGAGGATCACTGAGCCCAGCAGCCTGTTAGAGTGTTGATAAACGAAAGACCTTCATTTAAAAAACAAGGGAAAAAAAAAAAAAAAAAAAACATCATGCCCTTTCTTTTCACCTTTTTTTTCTCAATGTCTCTTTCTTTTTTCCTTTCATCTAAACTTTCTGTACAGCATGTGTCACTTACAGTGAATGCCAACTTCAACATGAAATAAGCCAAAAAATTGGAAGGAGGTGGCGGTGTGTATGTGTGTGTGGTGGTGGGGGATGGGGAGTATTTGAGAAAGACACAACAGGTTTTCAAAAAACTACATAAAGATGGACGACAAATGGATAGATTAAAAACAATAACGCAACAAGCTGCCAAGAAGAATATACTTAGATCAAGATCAATGTAATCGAGAAGAGGGAAATATTGGCATGCGTGAGTGTGTGTGTGTTTCTGTGTGTGTGTGTGTGCTTGAAAGTGTGGGATCTGGCAAGTGTTAGTTTTTGGCCTCCATTGGGGAGCTGATAAATCCACAGCCGTTTGACTCCTGCCAGACACCACCCTGCACGCACACACACATACATACACACGCACTCCATGTGCACTACATCTCCATCTGTTTGACTTGTGCCAGTTGCCCCCTTTCAATTACCCAGCATGCCTAAGTCTTTCAGAGAGAACGAGCCTATTCAGGGAGTGCTGTGAAAGAGAGACAGATGGACACACATAAAACAAGATAAAGAGTTTGGGAAAAGACGATGGGGGCTAAAATTATCCTTTTAGTCACCTGAGTTTTACGCCTTACCTAACTATCATGTCACTGCTGTCAGGATTCAACCTGCTTGGTGGAGGTTATTAGGAGCCCCAAACAAGCCAGTCATGAGTATTTCTGAAAATAGACCGACAGTTTCTTGAATGTGCTCCAAGATTGAAAGATGCTTTCATACAAGGATATTCCTTTTAAAGTGGGACATTTCTCATTTTCAGCTGACTTTGTCAAAAAGGATTCCAGAGGGCTGCAAGGTGGCGCAGTAGTTAGTGCTGCTGCTTCACAGCAACAAGGTCACCGGCTCAAATCCCATTTGGGCAAGGTGTGCCTTTTTGTGTGGAGTTTGCATGTTCTCCCAGTGCATGTGTGGGTTCTCTCCGGGTACTACGGCTTCCCCCAACAGTCTAAAAACATGCTCAATAGGTTAATTGGTGATTCCAAATTACCTGTAGGTGAGTGTGTGTATGAAAGGTTGTCTGGCAACCAGTCCAAGGTGTACCCTGTCTCTCGCCCTAAGACAGCTTGGATAGGCTTCAGCCACCCGCGACCCTGAACAGGATAAGCGGTATAGAAGATGGATGGAAATGAGATCCTCAAATTGCATTTGCCTGTGTCATGAGTCCCTAACCTCAGTGTTAAAATTTGGGAGCTGGTATGCTAACCTACTGCCCTAATAAGTTATGCAACAGGACAGAGTCAAAATTGATTCATTCATCATCCTGACTGAAGGGCAGAGTATTGAATTTTGGTTCCAATGTACAAACATAGTTTAACTCAATCAGGCATTTTATTGTGACAAATTGAGTCAACCCAAAAAAAACATACAAAGCCAAACAGCTTTGGCTAATTAAATTAGCTTTAGAGTTGTCAGCTGTTGTTGAGCCACATTAACTTCATGTTAACATGCAGCTCAGAACATGCTAATGCAATCACAAGAGCTCTCTGCTAGCTTTGTTAGCTTAGTCACATTGTTGTCAAGGTTAAATAAACTGCCATTCACTTACTTTCTGAGCAAAAGTTGTAAAAATGATCAAGAATCCCACCTGATATTTGCCACTTCAGGGGACAATCTTGAGTCAACCTTCCCAAAATGGGGTTCACAAAACAAGGGGTTGTGGGGGATGGCAAATGCCTTGAAAAATACAAAAAGTACTCACAACTGCATATTTCATCCACTATTCTAGCATTATAAAGAAACAGGAGAACAAACAGGATAATACAGGATGCATTTTGTGACTATAATGGCATCATCAGGAGCATATTAATCTAGGAAATACAGCCAAATGCAAAATGTTTATATAGGTGTGCACATAGGTGGAATTGCTTTCTACCGCTTAGCTAAATTAAATGTGTTAGTCTTTTATTGTCTTTTTTTCCCATTGGTTTATTGTTTTTTTCCCATAGCAGGGGGTCATGGTCACTGACACCACTATTATGGGGGTCGCAGCCTGTAAAGTGTGTATTTCACGGAGCTCCAGGCATCATTGCTCCTGTTCGTCCATGGATACCACATGTCCTCAGTCCTCATAAGGTTTTATAAAATACACACCTAAATATTTTGTTTGGGATACCTTTGTATGGATTGAGCCAATTTAGCATGCATTTAAGTGTATCCATTGCCAAATTATCAGCAAAACTATCGGCAGTAATAATGTGTGTGCACCTCTGTGGAAGCAGACCCAGATTGACAAGACAGACTTCAGTCAATCAAATGGGAATTTGTGGAGCAGTGGGTGGGAACACAATACAAGAAAAGTGGAACGAAGGGGAGGATGATGAAGAGTAGATCTAAACAGTCATGTCTGATTTACATGCTACTGACTTGCCTGCCTGAGGCCAAACCTTAAATCTTGCTGCATCAAGCATCAATTCATACCCACCATAACACGTGTGTGAGGGAGAGTCAAACACTGTCTGCTGTCTTCCTGTTACAGTTATTTCAGCTCTCAGGTGAGTCATGGACACTACATAGCATTCAGCCGGCTGCTGAGAACAGCATAAATTTAAAGACTCAACGCCCAGTGTAGCCTGCTACTTAACCTCCATAAATCCTTTTTGGTCATTAAGTTATTCCTTTGAGTAACACAGCTAAAGCGACACAGCTTCTTAGTTGTTCCTGTGCTGAGTTGGGTAACTTTGATTAACGCGTACTGGTTTCCTTTCTGCTGACTCATTCAGGGACCATTTCTTCTCCCCACCTTATTTAAATAGCAGGGCAGATAAAGGGCTCCACTTGGTCAAACAGTGGCGAAGAGCGCAAGATGGGCTAATGAGATCTGCATGGGGCAGCTTCCAGAGTGGTTAGTGGGAAAGAAAGAAAGTCTTGATGTTTTTGCTAGCTTATACCTAAGTCTATAAAACTAAAAGGGCAACAGCAGTGAGAAACAGCTAGTTTAAAAACATATCACATACATACACACTAAAAAACAGAGCAACAAAGCTGCCCTGCATGTGGCCTCAATGGGAAGCTAAACAAGTTAGAGCTGTACACCCACATACAGAAACAAATTGGTGTGATGTAATGCACAAAGACAAGAAGAAGAAAAAAAACAAACATAACATGCTTTGCTCACTTACAAAATCTAACATCATCCCAGCCTCCCACCCTCCCACTCCTGTCTCTGCTCAGCTGCTGTAAGTAGGGCACATCAATTTTTCACACTGCCTGTGTCTCTCACTCAGTCTGTGGCTGTGATCATAGCACCTGTCTGGGCCACACATGTCATACCCCTCTCTATACGTCCCATCATGCACTGTCCCGACCGTTTCTTACATCCTCATCCCTCTCTGCCTGGTGCTGAGGTTCCTTCAGTCAGCTCCTCCATCCATCTTGTTTTTTCATACCATCTCTGTTCCATCAGTTTTCTCAGAGAAACACACCATCCACACCTTAATATATGTCATGTGTAATAATCACAGAGGCGGGGCAACGCCCACCAACCCCTCTACTCACATCGAGGCAGATGCACACCTGCCAGGAGGTAGCGCGTAATGACATGGAGATTAAATGGCCGAGGAAAAGCAGAGATGGGCTGAAGCTGTTCTTTAGAAAATTTGTTCTTTACACACACAGAGAGAGAGAGAGAGAGAGAGAGAGAGAGACCTGCATGCATTTGTTCACAATCCAAACGCAAACTCAAATACTTTAAAGCTTGATGGCCAAAACCCAAGCTGTTGATCTCCTTTGACACAAAACTGGTGTACTTTTAGATACCTAGCTAGCCTAACTGGAGTAAAAAAAACTCTTGTCCGTGTGTTAAATTCTCTATAAGTATTTTCTGTCATTTGCTAGTTATGGGTGAAGACCTCCAAAGATTTAAGCACAAAATAACTTTAGTAACAGCAACAGCCATCAAAACCGTTAGCCGACAATGCTAACGCCGGGAACACAACAGATCCTTCCATGTTTCCATGTTCAGTCTCTGTACTATAGCGTTTTGACTGCAAGAGAGCCAGAGTCATGAGACCAAACAGTACCTGCGCTTCCCATCCAACCCCTCATGTAAAAACGCAAACCTGTTGACTCCTGGTTTGGCTTTAAACTAAACTTTATCGACACCAGATCATATTTAGCTTTATCTTAACAACAAACCAACATAATGATTATTTAGGGCGTCACCAGGGTATTTATATGGTTTCTATGCACCTTTTCCTGTCTTGCTTGATCTGCTATCTGCAAGTTGCCACTCCACTGTTCGGGCATTAAAAAGAAGGCTTGCGTATTGGATCCAGAGATACAGCTGGAACACAACAAAGCTGAGCTGGTTTAGGTTGAAACACTGACTTGAATAGAAAGCCAAAAGATCCAGTGCTGTGAGGGACCAGAGACGCATTGGTGCATTTTGGCTGTAACTGTATTTTGGCCCACACATTTCTTTAGCTGATGTTAGAAGTTAACCATTACTCCAAAAACGAAAACAAGATTTGTACAAACACACAAAAGTTAACTTACAAATGTTGCTCTTAATTTCAGATGAGTCTGGGAATTCATTATAATACCCTACACCCACACCCACACCCACACACACACACATTTATGTGGAACCAACATGAATAAGTCATTAGGAGGACACAGGTCAAACCTTTAATTTCATTACTTCTTAAACTTGTCCTTAGTATACTTTGCTATGCTGTTTGAGAAATGTCAGGCCAATTGGTGTCAGGGTTAAAGTTCACAGTCCTTGATAGGCCTTATTTATTTATTTTTTTCCCTGACAGCAGTGTGGGCTGCATGTGATGTGCCCGAGCCAAGTTTTCTACCATGAAAATGCTAAATAATTCATGGAAAAGAGCAATTTTGAAAGCTCTAACCTCCTGAGCTGACCTATCCAATATTATAAAGTAAGAAAGTCACACCACATTGAATAATATGCTTTCATTCCAACCCTCTTCAGAACTAATATGTCTCTAATACCAGAGGGCCCACCCAGGAACTGGCTCCATATTAATACACAATAATATAGTCTGAGCGGAGAGCAGAGGGAAGGATTGAAATGGAGTTCACCGCAGGTAATTTCAGCAATGAACAAAGTCACTGAAATATCAAACAAAACAGTTGTCTCGACACGCTCAAAATGAGACAATTAAGAAAAGATCTTTGACTAATTTGATAATATTTTTCCTTCCCTTTTACAGCTAAATTCAGCAAAACAAGATAACTGTTAGGTTTCAAATTCAGACTCAGTTTGAATTAAGAGTAAGCACAATTAGCCACAGCTTAGAAATGTTCTAAATGGTGATACATGATAAGACTTTAAAAAATCACAGTGAAACCCATCCATATGTGTGATTATCAGGAAGCGTAGCCACGCCAGTAGCTGCAAAAATGACAGCTTAAAAATAGCTGTAGCTGCTTACATAAAGAGGTCTGGAGATGGTTTTATACGGCGTCTTTGGAGAGATAATCCATTTGTCAACCAATCTGTGGGCTGAGGACAGGACCCGATACACAGAGACAGACGGAGAAGAGGAGGAAGGGATAACACTTGGCAGCAGAGGCACAAACATAGAGGAGGGGTAGGTAATAAGAAATAGAAGACGAGAGGGAAAGACAAACAGAGAAGAGAGACTGAAAGGAGACGATCAAGTGATTAAACAGATGGAGGGTGTAAACAGAAAAGAGGGAACAAGGGAAGAGAGAGAGAGAGAAGAGTGACAGTGGAGGAAGGATGAATCAGGGAGCAGATCGTGTGAGGAAGAAACAAGGAAGAGAGGAGGCTAGCTGGGGGCTTGGAGATACTGTATAAAGCAATAAAACAAGCTGGCATGACAAGAGAGCCACAGGGAGTGAGTGGGGCAAAAGAGCGAGCGAAATGAGGAACGAAGAAAGATGAAGACATTGGTGTGTGTGTGTATGGGGGGGGGGGGGGGGGGTGAGGAATGAGCAGAGGGGAAGAAAAGATGAGAAGAAAACAAGGATAGGACTAGAAACCAGGAAAGAAGATAGAGACGTGAAAGGGCAGCAGAGCGGCAGAAATCAATTCCCTTTGGGGGTCGCAGGATCAGGGCAACGGAGTGCAAATGCTACATCATAAACACTGAGTGGGCTATGGCCGCAAAACAGGAGCCATCAATTTGCCCTGAATGTGCAATGAAAAGTATCCTGATTGCCTCCCTTCCAAGCATTTTCCCACACAAGTGGTGTGGATGATGACTCACTGCATGTACAGGAAGCAGAGTAAACGTCTAATGAGATTGTTTTGAGTATTTGACGACTTTTTTATGGTAACGAAATGTCACAAAGAACTGGTGTTGCAGCGAAAACATTCTCCCCACGTTTTTGCACCATATAACACCCTTGTTGCAGACGTTAAAAAAACTGCAACATAGAAATTCTCAATTTTGCTAATTTTCATTTTTGTTTTGGTAGACCATACCGAAACATCACCGTTAATTACTTCATAACCACATAACAACTCCAAAGTGTTTTAATCAACTTTCCAAGTAAGTTGAACAATTTCAACTTTAAACATAAAATAGTGTACTGTGAACTGCATTTTTGTTGGACAAATTAGGCAGTGTTTCATCTCACCTAAGTTGTGAGTTTTAAACTTTAATTAAAACATTGTATTCTTCATTGTGTAATTTCTACAACCATTTCCTTGCAATCTATTACCTATCTTAATTTAGCATCTATTTCACAGTAGAGAGCATTGTTCTTGGACTCAGGCCAGACAACAATTAAGCTGTCACTACAGAGTTATTTCTGGCAGACAGGGTTGAGAGTTTGTGCTGTCAGGGTCAACATCCATGTCTTTGGTGGAACTCTTAGAAGAGTTGAGACTTTACAGTATGTTCCACAGGAAGTAGTTCTTTCAACATGATATCAAGTAAAACATACATATGGAGATAATTACAAGCAATCATAAATTGTGCATATTTTACCAGTGAAACTTGACAGATCTGGCAGTAAAAGAAAGCCAACTGAAATAGCTTTATAATTGTCTGAGACACATGCCTCCCAGATTTCAAGGACATGTTTGAAGCACATTGATACTTTTCATGTTGGCAGGTCAGTCCTTGACACATAGCAGAAAACATGTTTGGACAGAAGCAAGGACTTTAAAAGAACATGGACATAGTGAGTGTGCTTTGTGTAGAGGACTTTATCGGACAGTGTATAGCACTGGGAACATTTAGCAACACATTGTAACCATGGTGAAGCTGAAACTGTAAGTGCCCCTCAAAGGCAAGACGCCCATGTAATGCATGATCAGTACAATTCTACATTTGTCAAGTTTTGGCTTTCAAAATTCTCTGTTACCATAATTCCCAATAATTCTGTCCAGAATAATTCTCCTCTGGATACAAAAATGTGTATGTCATTAGTTTGTTCAATCTGGGATACTGTAGTGGCAAGACTGCGGTGCCAGATTTTTTATATTCAGGTACTTTTACACTAATTTCAAAATACTACCAAATCTGTTCTGCTAAACACAATCAAATAATACACATTGCACCTTAAAGTCAAACAATGGAAGCAATATTGGAATTCTAGATCAAACCAATTGTCAGTACACCTTTAAACAGACAGAGATGGAGCAAGGGGTAGGCACTGAACCTCCATGCAAGCAGCACCTTTCTGTCAGTCAATTTAATGACTCCCGCACAAATCTATGCATAACTAATGGTCTTCATACCAAATGGGATGAGTTATAAAAAAGAAAAAAAGAGCACCTCTAATCCAGTGTGTGCTGATAAAGAAATGATCAATTCAGACAAAACTGTTTTTATACAAGGCTGCAATCATGTTTATTTTTATTGTAAAATTCGGCATTGAAATGGTTTTCATAAGCAATCACTGGCTTTAAAGGACAGCCATATATGGTAATGCAGTTCATTGCACTTCCCCCCTGGCTTACCATCTTTCTCTGAAGGTCTGAGCTTTAGTCTACTGTTTTCTGGTTGTAATATCATTTCATGGGATTTCATCAAATGGTTTATTATATTTTTTTATTTATTCTATTTTTGAAAGCACAGTGAATGATTGTAAGAACTTCACAGACAGATTGCGTACCATATTTGCTGCCCACACTTTTTCACCTCATCTGCACTCTACCTCACAGGATGCTGTAATGTTGTCAGTGAACATACTGCATGATGCAAAAGATGAAAGCCTGATCTTTTGGTTGCAAACACATTAACAGCCTGAGATATTATTTATTTATTTACTATCATTTTAGATCTGAAATGGTGTGGCATCACAGGCTTACACTGATGAGTGTATGAATCCTCAGTGTTGGTGTTTAATAACATTTGATTTCAGTGTGAAGATCAGCTAATCAATCTGATTCTCATGGGATGCACAGGCAAATTATTATTGACACAAGCCTTGATAGTACCTTTGAGAATAAAGAACCATCCAGAAAGGCTTTGATTGGGCAGATATTTGCTGCTCAAAGCACTTAGTAAAGGTCTTGTGTATGCCTAAGAAAACAGTCTTCATTGAAGCTGGATGTTTGGCTCCTTTGTGCCTAATGGGCTTAGTTAGGACTGGAGAGGATTGTGAGTAATAATACTACCAGGTACTAAGGTTTAATTTCATTGATAATATCACCTCGGTGGCCTGAGCTTAAGCCTTTATCCCCTGGTGCTGCTATGAATCAGAGCTCTGCCTCCTCTCTCCTTTTTTCCCTGTGGCTTGTCTAGCTGAAGTATTGCTAACGTGTGTAAGTTTGCTTTGCCCTCGGATTCTGCAGCCAAAGGTATCAATAAATAACCCAGATGTGTTTTTTTCACACTGTATACTTTGACTTTCTCACTCTCTCATTCAAACACACACACTTACAACACACACACACACACACACACACACACACACACACACCTGTGCAAACCTGTGTACACATAAGCTTGCAATGCAACCCATAAAGGTTCCTTGCCTGAGGCGCCTTCATTATGGAAATTCCCACAACCAGAGAAGAAGAATGGCCGCCTCCTCACAATTATCCCATACAATTACTGATACTCTCGGTCACATAATAGTGGGTTTTCATGCAATGAGCTTTTCTGAGTTGTTTCTTTAAGTCTGGTTCTTCTTTCCTGCCATTATTTTTCATACTCTGTGCCCTGAGACCTGCTGCCTCAAAGCTGCTCTAATTGCATTGGGGATCGGCCTTTAAAGGGTTGCTATGGTGACTGGTAGAGCCTCCACCATGGCACATGCCTTGCTCACTGTCATTACTTTAGCTTGCTTTTTGCTCTCTTTCCTCTTTCATGTGTCACTGGTGTCACTGTACTTCCTACCTCATTCCTTCTCTCCCACTTTTCTCCTTTCACACTTTAATTATTCCAACTATTTCATGCTCTCAATGAAAAGGAGGGAAGCCTCCTGAAGAACACGGATCTGCAGATGTGAGAGGAACATGCCTCGCCAATAAACTGTTTATGTGTATGGATGCAGGCGCATGCATGCACACACACCCCCAGACCCAACCCCCAATCACACATGGCCTGGAAAGCTGCACTGGTATGTTATCCAAGGTTGACGCAGCAGCAGGAGCCATTGAATGACAGCCCGGGTGTGAAGTGTGTGAGTGTCACCACAGCTGGCCAGCAGTAAATACATGCCGGCTGACAGCTTTCACAAGAAAGAGGCCACATTGTCACTCAAGGAGAAATACCCTGTCAGAAAGTTTCCCTCACTTCAACTTTAATCACCGGGGTGGAATAACAGAGCAAAGAATTGCAGCAAGGAATAAAAAGGTTGAAAACAAGGACTTCATGCTGCTGATGTCTGCAGAAATCAGCTGCTCGTTGTAAAGTTTTTTATGCCTGTCTGTCACAAGATGCATGTGGTGCTGTTATTTGTTTTTGATAAAAAATAACAGCATTTTTCCAGATGCTCAAAGTTGTGTTATAGAATGAGTAGACACAATTTTAAAACAGTTTAAAGCACAGTCATGTAAAAACACATGGCAACAGATGGAACAAAGGGGTAAAAACACAAAGTAACTAAAAGTAGTCGTGTATTAAAAGCCGTTTTGAATAGATGAGTTTTTGTGAGTTTTTTGAATGTGGGCAGGTCTGCACAGTCACAGATGAGTTTAGACATGGAATTCCAGTGGGAGCAACTACTCAGCAGCTGCACAGTCTCCCCAGGTCCAGTACTTGGCTTGTGGTGGAATGGAGAGGAGGTTGGAGGAACAGGGTCTGTGGAAGAGAGTGTGATTGATAGTGGAGCAGGTCAGATGGAGGAAGGGGCCTGGCAATGGAGAACTTTATTTGTCAGGACGAGGACTTTGGAGGGGATGTGATGTTTGATGGGGAGCCAGTGGAGTTTCTGGAGGACAGGGGTGATGTGGTCTCGAGAGCAGGTGTGTGTGAGCACCGGGTAGCAGAGTTCTGGATATATCAAAGTTAATTGAGAATTTTTGAGATGAACCATACAGAATGCTATTGCAGAAGTCAAGTTTGGATGTGATAAATGTTTGGATTAGTATTTCAATGGTAGGAAAAGAGTGATGGGTGGAGACGGGCAATATTTTTGAGGTGGAAAAATGCTTGGTTTGTGTGTAGTTTGAACGTGAGGTGGCTGTCAAGGTCCAAGGTTCCTGGCGTGTGAAGGGGGTTATAGAGGAGCTGTGCAAGTTCAGGCAGAAGTTGTTGGTGGTTCCAGTTAGGGCTGGGTATCAATTAAAAATGTTTGATTCCTGTAGCGATACAGATGTATTCACTTCGATACAGGTTCCTGAATGATGTTTTTTTCTATACCAATTTCTTTATTAGTTCTAACGAAAAGAAACTTTCGTTACATGTTATGGTAGAAATCTTGAGTTTTATTTTTCATCTACATCTGATTTTCTACTCAGAGCAGGGTTTTGTTTTTACTATTTTCTTCTTAAAATAAAAAAAAAAACAAGTAATTGCCAGTGCAAAAGAACAGGTGCAAACAAGTGACAGGTTAGAGTATACTGAGTAAACAGTAAATGTGTTTGTAACTATAAATGAACTTTCTTCTGTCCTTTATTTTTTTTATGTGAAAATAAAAATCCTCATCCTGTATCCGGGCTTTTGACCAGCAAAAGTGACCTAAAAGAGAAACATAAACGCGATTCATTAGCACGCAGTTGTCTGCTCTGGCTGCAGCTTGGAGGGTCTGCTGTGAGCAGAGGAGTCTATAATTTTGGGAGGGGAGGGGCTCAGCACCCGCTGCTCATGAGAAGCAGCAGTTGAAGATCAATACATGCTTTCACTCCATCCCAAACTCCAGAAAAGCCGCTAGATTTGTCATTTTTTAGAAAAAAAGTTGCGGTGTCAGAGGTGTCTTACAGAGTTGCTAAATTGGCAACAATGTCCTGCACACCACAACCACGTGTAACGTTACAGCGAATCACTGGCGGCATCATCAGATCATGATCATGTGATTAACCCTGGGTACCGAAACTTGGCACCGAAAGATGGGGCTTAATTCGATACTCAGAACTACCAAAGCATTTCGGTTGGTGTCATAAAAGAACAGAATAAAAGAATAAAAGAATGGTTTAGCTGGAGATGCTGAGCTGGATTTCATCAGCACAGCAGTTAAAACAGAGGCTGTGGGGAGATATAATCTTACTAAGTGGAAGAATATAGAGGATGAAGAGGAGGGGACCAAGCACCAAACCTTGGGGTACACCTTGGGAGAGAGGAGCAGTGGAGGATGTGCAGATGTTGATGTAAATGAATTGCTGTCAGTTTGTGAGATATGATTTTATCCAGGAGAGAGCGGCGCCGGTGACGTGGAGAGTGGTTTCCAGGTGGCAAGAGAAGATGGTGTGTTTAATAGTGTCAAAGGCAGCTGTGAGGTCAAGGAGGATGAGGATGCGGAGGAGTGTGGAGTCGAAAGAGAAAAAAAATGATTCGGAAAATCTCAAGGTCATTTTTGAAATGTATTTCACTCACGTTAAAAGTGTTGGTAAATGATTGTTCAGAAAAAGTGAACAGGAGCAGGTCCTGGACTCAAAAAAGGGTGTAAGCTTGAGGTGCCTTTGGAAGGAAATATGCTGTCTTATAAAACAAGGAAAAAACATCAAGGTACTTTCTTTTAAACAGTTAAAATGCTTTTCTTTTAATGGCGTGGTCATGTTGACCTTTTTGGCACCAGGCCTTCATCAGGAAGTCAAACAGATGTAAAGAAGCAATAAGCCCTTTTAAATGTGTTCCCTCCAATGGTAATATTCCACTTGGACATAGGGTTTTGCTCTGCAGATGGTGTTTAGAAATTCAAACATCCAGCATATGACATTAATTCTGATCATCAGGCCAAATAATTCATACTCTACATCTGTAAACCTACTCATGAGTAGTTCAGATAAGGATATTGGTGCTGCCTTTGAAAGGCAGATGAAGATTAAATAAAGAGGTCTGCAAAAAAGCATCGATGTTCTAATTTGGTGGTCTGAGATAAAAACAAACCCTTAACTTCCCTTTTCTTTTACATTGTGTTGTTTAACAGGACAAGGCCAAATCCTTTTGTCTCACACCGGAAAAGCCCAAAACCAGCTGCAAGGTGGAGTGATGTTTCCAATATTCAAGAACAAATTTCCAAGAAAGGAAGAAGTTTAAAGCCAAACATTATTAAGTCAATCATAAGAAATCTGCTCTTTTCTACGTGTAACCACACCCAGCAGTGGAGCCATACTGTCCCAAAATGCACCTGAGTGTCACTGCAGTTATTTGAAGGAGGATAGAGAATAAGGAAAATAACATCACTAAGAGTTGGTGCACAAATGACCATATTTTTAGCTGTTGTTAGTCACTGAAGCAAACCTAAAATCAGATGAATTTTACAAGAGATGACAGGGCGATAGATAACTATGGGCAGATAAAAGGTAGACGAGGAGGAAGGAAGGGAAGAAGAAGACCAAAAAATAGATGAAAAGAAACTTTCCGGGGTTTCACACTCACTTGTCCAAATGGCTGCGGATTTAGTGGCTGTTATCTGTGCCACCTGCTGTCTAAACTGTAAACAAGTCCAAGTGTGTGTGTGTGTGTGTGTGTGTGTGTGTGTGTGTGTGTGTGTGTGTGTGTGTGTGTGTGTGTGTGTGTGTGTGTGTGTGTGAGAGAGAGAGAGATGACATTGATCTGCAGCCACATTCAGCTGGGTGTTGATACAAAGCCAGCACTGGGGAAAGTAAAACCCCCTTCAAATGTACCACTTTATGACACACACACACACACACACACACACACACACACACACACACACACACACACACACACACACACACACACACACACACACACACACACTCAGGAAGAGAGACAGAGAGAGAGAGAGAGAGAGAGAGAGAGAGAGAGAGAGAGAGAGAGAGAAACATCGACATATGCAATAAACCACAAAAAAGCCTGATATCCTCTGTAGCTCTGTTGAGTAGTGTAACCTGAGCATGAAGAGGACATTATTTCACTGTTTCTTCCACTACATTGCCTACAGTTCCATGGGGTGAAGACTTCATGCGTGTGTTTTTTATGCCATGCACATGTACCACAACAAGTTAAACTTGGTGTAGGTAAAAGCTCGGCTGTTCCTGACATCTCCCTTATACTACAGCAGGCGAACAAGCCGTCAGCAAAGCTGCACACCTATACCTCCCCTATCTATATCCTCCCCTGTCTGCCTTTCATCCTTTCCACCCAAAATCCTCCTCCCTCCATTTCTGTTAGACTCTACCTTCTCATTCCATCTTGCACAAGTTCCCTTTTCACTATCTGTCTCCCTTCCTGCCTTCAATAATTCAGGTGACTTTTCTCCCAGTGTACAGTAGTACATGAGGTTGCAGTCCCTTTAGAGACACACAGGCAGCCAGCTTGAGAGGTTCAACATCCCTGGACCAGTGTGTGTGTGTACGTGCGCGTGTGCGTGTGTGTGTGTTTCAAAGAGTGCATTCTGCATGTTTAAAGATGAAGAAATGGATTGCAGGACCAGAGGTGCATGTATTTAAAAATACGTATGGTCGGTGTGCAGATACTGCCTGCTGTATCAGCTGCATATTTGATGTCAGTGTGTGTACCTGTGTTTGTGTTAACAGCACTTGTGGGGGTTGTGAGTTAGTAGGCATAAGGATTGCATGTATTTCTGTGTTAGTGTGTTTACTCAGACATCACTGTGGGCACAAGAATAACTGTCTAATATATTTTTTTTCTGCAAAAAAATAATGCTTTGATCATTTTTGAAAGTTCAATGCAACTAGTTTTATGCATTCATATGTACCAGAATTTAGAGTGCTCGCAAGTTGTTGAACAGCATTTTTTAAGAACATTAATTAAAGTCACCATTAGCTTGCTAGCTGACTCTGATTGCAGTATTTACTAAAGCAAGTTAAATAGATGGAACATTAACTAGATCGACAGAAAGACTGACAAACAAATAAATCAATACGGTTGGTATCAAGAATGAGAAAGCAGTCATTTAAAGCTCCATATATGTTGCTTGCTAGCTATTTAACAACTAAATAATTAATTTACTAGCTGGCTAGCCAAAGAAGATGAAGAAGTTACATCGTTTATTGCTTTGGTTAATGAAGCATTGGTAGCTTATCAAAGATGCAAGGTTGCTGCTAATTAGCATCTAGCCTGCATCAGGTT